>CAMZMU010000112.1:12275156-12707771 GCA_947311845.1 Poa pratensis
TGTGTAGCCTATAATTGAACATATATCATAGAAAATTAAACTCTACATATATGTATGATAACATGTGCATGTATGAACGTAAATTTCCTTTTTTTTTTTTGAAACTTTAAAGTATTTTCTTATAATAATTTTTTTAAATACCGAGAGCACTAGACGCCGGGAGTCAAAACACCTCACTCATTCTTCCCCTTCAACTCAATGCGATGCATCTCATATGCCTTGTGGATCTCGATATACAGCACCACCAAAAAAGAAAGAAAGAAAGAAAGAGGGGCGAGGATGATAAATGTTCGAGTGGACCATCTTGGATCCAGCGCACAGTGTGTTGAATGTCAGATCACGTTTCGCTGGTCAAAAGAGAACGGTCGATAGAAATCTTTTTTTTTTTTTTTAACAACAAGAACGGTCAACAGAAATCGGGAAGCTAGATTTTGCTAACTAGAAAATGGCTCATCTACGTCGCACAGGGTCAACCCGATCCGCATCGAAGCAATGCTACTCAGTGCACACTAGGCCACGGCTTGCCCAAGTCAGCAACCTCCTCTGACTTGGCTGCATCGACGGTTCAGGACAGACAAAGTATGCCGACATCGATGCGAGGCCTGGACAAATCCTGACATCCACGAAGCGGCACAACGACGCATGGAGTACGTATTACAGCACCTGCACATGCGTGCCGGGTGATCTCGCGCCTAACCCATTAGTGAGCCACCGAGTCAGAGACATTCAGTTCAGACTTCAGACAGCGGCGGATCCGAGAAGTTAGGCTGCAGCCGTACGTCTTAACTGAGTAGAGAATAGCAAATTCAGAGCTTCGATTCTAACTGTATAAACACAGCGGCAGTGCAACCGCAGATCACACGACGCAAGCGCAACACACTGCAAAGCACACACACAAATGGCGGCCACCATGAAGCTGTCACTCACCTTCGTCCTCCTCCTCGTCTCCGGTACGTCCATGCACTTGGCTCTCTCATAACTGGAAATCGGTACACTCCCTTGATGCTGTATGCTTTGCCTGTGTCTCTGGATCAAGCAGGTCTTGTGGTGTTCGGGGATGAGCGGCGCGCCGAGCCCGGGGTGACCTGCGCCAACATCCGGTGCTTCCAGGGAGGGAGCATCACCTGCAAGAACAAGAAGGAGGTGATCCAAGGGTGCAACTGCGTGTGCGCGCCCAAGAACGGCAGGGGCTGCGTGCTCACCCTCCAGAGCGGCTCCAAGCAGAACTGCAACACGACGAATTGCTGAATCGCGTTACACGTGTTCGTCTGGTTCTTGGGTGCTCGATCTGGAGTTTTGGTTCAATAAAGCAACGAGTGTGTCGTCGAATAATTACCGAATAGAGAGCAGGTGTGTGTAGCAGTTTGCATGGTTTGGCTGTGTGATTAGCAGCTCAATCTGATAACATGCATGCGGCGCCAAGCCCAGAGAATCAAAAAAGCAAGGAACATAGAAAGACAAAGAAGCTGAAAAAAAAAACTATGTAAGAGTAATTTTTTTATCTAACTTCCGAACGGTCGGCAGCTGGCAATCTCGCAGAACACGTTCCGGTCTGAAACAAAGTGTTGACTGCTGATAACCTTGCCAAGAGAGGCTGGCCTCATGATCCGGTCTGTAAGCTTTGCCATGTCCATCCGGAAACTGCTGTACACATCTCGGCATCTTGCTCGTTCGCTGGTCAGGTTTGGCAAGATGTGCTGCAGCGTCTTTCCTATCCGGCTTGTTTGGCGCCTGACCCAAGTTGCGAGCAGCTTCATGAATGGTGGAAATTCTGCTCAAGCGCCATCCCTGCTGCTTTTGTTGATAGATGGCGTTCTCTGGCTCTCCTCACTTGGTGGTTTCTCTGGAAGGAACGTAATAACCGCGTTTTCAATAACAAGGCCACTAGAACTGGAGGTGTTGCCGACAGTATTTTGATTGAGTTTAGTCACTGGAAAGCAGCAGGTGTTCTGGGGCGTCGCGACTGACGGGAGATTAGCTCGTCTTAGTTTTATCTTTGGGGGCAGGAAAGCCTGTTGCCCCCTTTTTTTTCTTTCTTTTGTATACTACAGCTAGTTGTAGCTCCCCTCTCCTTGTAACTGGTTACTTACCGGCATTTGTCCCGGTTTCTCTTATTAAATGAAAGCAGTGCCTACTGCCTTCCGTCAAAAAAACGTTCCGCGACTTTGGATCTTTCCGGTTGGGCGCTTGCCTTCTCATCCCATGACCATTTTTTCACAATTCACCGAGCCGAGCACATGTCCCTGTGGCCGTGGCTTTGATTGATTTGTGGCAAAATTGGGTTATTTCTGAATTGATGGGTGTTGACGTTGAATCTGACTTTGAATCACTGTCTTGGTGGTGGTTGAGCAATAATAAAAAAAAGTTGCTGTAAACATAGATTACACTGATGTTTTGTGGGCATTGTGGAAGTTGCCTAACGATCCGTGTTTTCAGGAAAAAATCTGGCCCAGTGTGCAGGACATCTTGAGAAGGGTAGCCGTAGACCTCGACCAATGGAAAATTCTCCCAAAGGAAAGGATGCAATGGCCGACCTTCTAGCAAGAAACACTCTCTAGTTGAACAAGAAGAGGGGAGGTTCTTTGCATTGCCTGGGTCTAATGTCCAACATTCCCAAGATCAATGAGCTTCCATTCTCTAACACCACGGAGTTCCATGCTAGGCAATCTGGGACATGTAAGCTATTGATCATGAAGGTTTCTGGTGTTTACGTCTCGACTAGTTTTCATTTGTTGTGTGTGCGGTGATGTGGGGTTAGGTAGCTCTTAGTTTTTTTTGTTTTATGTTTGTCCTAGCTTCACATGTACTTTATGAGGCCTAGGGGGCGATGAACTCTGATACTTTTATTGTTGATTTCAATGAAATCGGGGGTAGACCCCTTTTATCTCCGAGTTTGGTGGACATGGTGCAATCTTTGGTTTTGCGAGCTTCACATGTACTTTATGAGGCACGTTTTAATTGTTGACTTTGTTAGATAGTTCTACCAACCAACTATCCCAAAAAATTGATCTGATAGGTTGTGAATATGGAATGATCAACACCTCCCCTCACACCCGATGTGGGTGTGGATAAATGATTGGGAGAAATGCGGGGACTGAGACTTGAACCCAAGAACTAAGACTCTCATACCATGTTAGATAGCTCTTTTTTTACAGCACCGAATTAAGTAATTATTATTGCTACTTCCAACTGGTTTTGAGAAAACAAAAGCAGAGCCACACAAGTCATAGAACCGATTATTACATAACTTTCTGAAAAGTCTTCAACTATCTTTTAAGGCACATAGAGAGTCTTTAAACAAGACACTATATATGGTATCCTTTCAACATGGCCAGGGTCCATTTCAGGAGGGGTCAGCAAGTGAATTCTGGCAGCAGACTCAATGCCCTGGGTCAACAGCTTCTTCATCGCATTCAACTTCTTCTTTGCCGTTGGAAGCCTACCAGGCTTAAAAACGGTCAAGTGTTGGCACTTGCTACATACAAGCCTATCATAAAGGTACACATCCTTCAGATTCACCGCTGCTTTCATCACACGCCTGACATAACTCACCATGTAATTTACAAAGCAAAAGAGGACGAGCTTGGCAAGGCAGCGGTGCTTCAAATTTGATCTAGGTGATTCCCACTCTACACCCTTCTTCTCGCTGAAAGAGAGTTCCCTCCTCTTCTCCTGGTCAATTATCATTTCACACGATTATCAATAACCGACATGTACAACTCTTCAAGAGATGGCGCTGCTTCCAGAATGAAAATTGTCCACGTGAGGTCAGACCCTTCAGGAATGCTAACTAGATTGACAATCCTTAGTCTGTGGAACACACATGCCAGCTTTTCGGTTAGACACTCTGGCTGAACCCAAATCTTTTCGCATTTAAACCCCAACCGCAGTTCTTGTACATATGTCTCGGAAAGTAAAGTGCTTAACTTGACCACTTTGTGCCAACTCAGACCAACACTTGTGAGGTTCAAATACTCGAGCATTGGGACATGACCAAATGACAGTGGTAGTTCTTGGAAAGCCATCCAACATGTGAACGTTGTCTGGGTGAGTCTTGGGAGCCACTTGAGTTGGACTTTGTAAAACCGGCAGTTGACCATACTGAGCTCACTGAGTTATGTGTGTTCAACCTGGAGTGTTATAGATTCTCTGTGTCACAATTGAGAAAACCTAAATATTTTAATCGCTTGCAAGCGACGAAGATGTTGGAGATGAAGTCAGATTCTAAAAATCTCAGATTCTCTAGGTAGAGGCGTGTCAAACCAGTAAATGCATTCAAACACTCATTAAAAAATGACACAAACTGTGTCCCGTAGTTCAACACATCATCAAGAGTGCACTGTTGGCGTTCCTTCACCGTCAAGACTCTGAATTCGGCTTTCTCAATCTGTTTAAGTGACCATTATAATGACTAGTGTAAACGGATATGATAATTTTTGAACCAAATATGTTTTAAAGCCGACGAATATTGATATCTGATTCCAAAGTGAGCGCCCAAATGCGGTGTAGCCAAACGGTATTGCAATTAGCATGCAGATATATATAAATTATCTAAAAATTAATTAGGATTAAATTAATTAGGATTATCCGAATGTTTTAAACTTCATTATCTGACTTTTGAGTCGAAGTCAAGGCCAATTCGGCAGAATCTAAAGTTATTGAGTTACCGAGTTCATTTGACGAGCATCTCTAACTTTGAATTTACCACCACAGACCGACAGATCTATCATTCAATTTATAATTATATCATCTCGTCAGTTGTTGGATTTTAGCCTAGATAATATCTCTATGTTTTAACTAATTGACTCCTCTCTTAACTTGTGATAGAATTACAGTTATATGTGTATGATAGTATGGTCCGGCTATGCCTATTTTTGTTTTCGGTCCGACTCTGTCCGACTTCTGATTCAAATCCGCGGTCCGATTCTGCATTTAAATCCATGGCCGGTTATTATCTACTCCACTATGAATCCGAGAATAAAATATGATAAAGGATATGGTATGAGAAAAAATCCGATTTGATCCATGTACATCACTAACAATGACCGAGCTAACGAATTTGTGGCTATGGCGCAGTAGAGACAGAGTAGTTGATATTCGTCGGGTGGGCACCCCACCCCGCTTTATCGGTCCTTGGCCATTGTTCATTTTTTTTTGTGAAATATGCCGAGCATTCCTTTCCATTTATAAATTAGTTTAGTAGATAAATACTTAGGCCTTGTTTGGTCCGTAGGATTTTCAAAACACATGAGTAAAAATTAGGAATAGAATGCTATGACATGTTAAATCCTAAAGGAAATGAAAACACATAAATGTAATTTTCATGCTGTTTGGTTCCATTGAAGGCAAAAAGCACAAGAACTTGTCAAATGGATTATGTGTATGCCACAGTTGTCATAGAACGGAAGGAAAAAAATCCATATTGGATTAAGAGAAAATTTACGATCTAAGTGCCTACAAAATTGACCATGAGAAAATTTTGTACAGATTCTAATCCTACAAACTAAACATGCTCCATAGAAATTTTTCTAAATGGAATCCTCCAAATTTTCTACAGAATTTCCTCGAACAAAACAATCCCTTGCCCAACTACAAGTGCACTCTTGGTGAAAAGTAACTATAGTCAGTTTGGACATTGGCACTTCTCCAGTTCTAGGGAAAAGAATGGGAATGGGTATGCGCGTCAAAGGTCCACTGATTAACTCTAGATCCAAGGCTCTGCAACATATTTTTAGTAGTGGTTGCTCTTGAGTCTTGACCTAACATTAGTTAGTTGTTTTGGCATGGAATAACTGGCTTCGCTGAGCACATGAAGCAGGAATAAACGTACACGGTGCTCGGTTTTCTCCGTTCAGTCAGTTGTATATCCACCAAGCTGTCAAAAATGAAGAAGTTGCATCAGCTATGTATGCCTGGTGGATCTCGATAAACAGCGCACGGCCAGGAAAGAAGGCGAAAAATAAAGAAGATAATGATGATTGCTTGAGTGGACCATCTTGGATCCAGAGCACAATGCGAGTTGAATGGCAGGCCACTCTTCCCAGGTCAAAATAAGAATGGCCAACATAACTTATCCAGGCAAAGAAAGTCGAGACATGTCACGTCCGTCGTCGGTCGCACAGTATGTCAAAATATATATATTTTTTTTTTAGATAGGAGGGCCACGCCCCAATTTTCATTAAAATGAAAACTGATAATACAACTTCCATAATTCAGTTCCACTCGCGCCCTGAGGCAAAACTCACCCAGAAACACTAAAACCACTACCTAGCACTACACTAACTCCAACCTACTCAGCTCCAGCCTTAACACTAACTTACAGGGAAACCAACAACAACAGATCAAACTAAAAAACCTAGTAAACAGAAAGACAACATCATCAGATCAAATTACACAGCTAGACTACCAGGAACTTTTTCCTGCAGCAACCACCTGACTTCCTGATTTCTTCTTCTACTCTTCTATTCTCATCTGACTTTCCTGACTTTTTCCTGCAGCACCACCCAACCACTTGGCTTGCTGAGGATTTCAGCCACAACTCGTAGCAGATCTCTTGCTCCGCTTGCACTGCAATTCTTGTAAGCCTCGACTCAGTGTAATAGCCCAAGTATTTAACCAATAAGCAACTTGTACAATTATTCCACTAGGGTCGCAAGAAAAACTTTACTGAAACATAAGGCATACCTCGACTTCCACAATGCCCAGATTACATCTGCTACTCCTACTGAAATGAACAACCTAATCTTACCAGGGAAACGGAAAAAAAAACCAATTATATGCGAGACAGAAGAAAATCTATCTTGTATATCAAACGCACATTCTCCGCAGGAGTACGGGAGGTGGGACTGGACATCCAGAGATGGTGGTAAGTCTTTGCTACTCTTAAAGTCTTTCAATGAACAAGGGCCAACCTTTCAGAAAAAAACCCCATCAACTCCTAACAGTGGTTAGTGGTTGCCTCTATAGTCAAAGATGTCACACCTCCTATTTGCTAGAACACAAAGAATTTATAGGAGATTCCTATAGTGATCTAGGAGAATCCCGTGGTCCTCAAAAACTGACCACGACAATGACCTGAGAGGTCTTGGATACATAGTACCGGAAGATGTGATGGGTCAATGAGACTACCTGTGATATGCGTTGCCTAACAGCATAAAAAACAGGAACATATAATTCGGAGCAGTACTTCCAAAACTGTCAGTATAAGAGGTGAGCAAGCCCTAAATGCGGGATTTAAATGCCTCAATGGACATCATAAGCCAATAGCTTCTTGATGGCACAGTCGGACAAGCGTACCGGCAGACGTACTCTGAAGCCATAACGACACCAGTACTATCAAATTATAGTGATATACTATTGCAATATTGCAGACCCACCCGCCGCCACCAACCATTGCAAATTTGCAACAATCAGCTTAAGATGGCCAAGCTTTAACCTTAATCTTCAACCCCTATTCCACCAAGAAAATAGAGCTACATTGCTTACCAGCCATGCATTCTTCGAGAATGAGTAGAGATGAAGCACCAATGCATTTCTTTTCCATTGCTCTGGTCGTGCCCCAGCTGTTTCTGCTGCTGCTCTTCTTGGCCTCTCCTGCCCGCTCATGCACTGAGCATGAGAAGCACTCCCTTCTCCAGTTCCTCGACGGGCTATCCCAAGATGGTGGCCTCGCCATGTCGTGGCGAAATTACACGGACTGCTGCAAATGGCAAGGGGTTACCTGCAACGGAGACGGGGCCATCGCTGAAGCCTCCCTGGCATCTAGAGGACTTGAAGGGCGCATCTCGCCGTGCCTCTCCGGTCTCACCGGCCTGTTACGTGTCAACCTCTCACACAACTCGTTCTCCGGTGGCCTTCCGCTGGAGCTCATGTATTCCAGAAGCATCATCGTCCTCGACGTCAGCTTCAGCAGGCTTAATGGGGTGCTGCACGAGTTGCCATCTTCGATTACCACCGCCCGGCCTCTGCAGGTACTGAACATCTCGAGCAACCAACTGACTGCAGAATTCCCGTCATCCACATGGAACGTGATGCAGAATTTGGTCGTCCTCAATGCCAGCAACAACAGCTTCACTGGGCACATACCGCCTTCTCTCTGCCTGTCACCGTCTTTGTCCATTCTTGATCTTTGTTACAACCAATTGAGTGGTTCTGTTCCTGCCGCACTTGGTAATTGCTCCACCCTCAAGGTGCTCAAAGCTGGGAATAACAAGCTAAGTGGGACTCTCCCTGCTGAACTCTTTCATGACACTTCCCTGGAGCACCTCTCCTTTCCCAACAATGGTTTAGAAGGAGAAATTGATGGAGACAATCTTGTAAAACTCAGTAATCTGGCTACTCTCGACCTTGGAGGGAACACATTCAGTGGCAATATCCCACGCTCCATAGGTCAGCTGAAGAGGCTAGAGGAGCTCTATTTGGGTAGCAACAACATGTCCGGGGAGCTGCCATCAACTCTGAGTAACTGCACACGTCTCATAATCATTGATCTGATGATCAACAACATCAGCGGAGATCTAGGCATGGTAAACTTCTCTACCATGCACAATCTAAAACATTTAGATCTTATGAGAAATAACTTCAGTGGCATAGTTCCAGAAAGCATTTACTCATGCAGTAATTTGACTGCACTGCGGCTATCGTTAAACAACTTCCATGGTGAGATCTCACCAAGAATAGGGAATCTTCATGTATCCTTCCTATCACTTGCTAGAAACTCTTTTACAAATATTACCAAAGCTTTTCATGTCTTTAAGAGCTTGAGGAACATCACCACCCTGATTCTTGCCCACAGCTTCATGAATGAGGCCATGCCACAAGATGAAACAATACAAAGTTTTCAGAATCTTCAATATATCAACATGGCTGACAGCTCATTAACTGGAAATTTACCACTTTGGTTATCAAAGCTCAGATATTTGAAGATACTAAGGTTATCCAACAATCGACTCACCGGTCCAGTGCCATGGTGGATCAACTCCCTAAATAGCCTCTTCTATCTGGATTTATCAAACAACAGCTTTAGTGGGCAATCCCAATCACCTTGATGGAGATCCCAAGGCTAACATCAGACGAGACAACAGCTTATTTGGATCCAGGGCACCTTGAACTACCCGTTTTTCGGGGGGACCTATCGCGGCAATACCACGTTCTTACGTCTTTTCCTACGTTCTTGAATCTGAGTACCAACAACTTCACAGGTGTGATTCCACTGGAGATTGGTCAACTGAAGGTCCTTTCTCAAGTCGATTTCAGCCGCAACAGATTGTATGGAGACATTCCGCCGTCGGTCTGCAACCTCACGAAGCTGGAGGTGCTAGACTTATCTAATAACCATCTGACAGGTGTAATCCCAGCAACATTGGGTAGTCTTCACTTCCTTTCTGCATTCAACATTTCTAACAATGACCTAGAAGGGCATGTTCCAACAGGAGGCCAGTTGAGTACATTTCCAGACTCTAGTTTTGCTGGGAATCCAAAACTGTGTGGGCCTATGCTTATTCACCATTGTAGTTCAGTCGGCACAGATCCTGTCGACGTTACCTCTACAAAAGAACGCAGCAACAAGATCATCTTTTTTATTGCCTTCGGTTTGTTCTTCGGAGTAGGTGTGTTATATGACCAGTTAGTGCTATATAGGTATTTCGGCTAAGCTCACTTAAATTGTATATTATACGATGGATAGTGGTTAATCAAGCAATACAATCTGTATTTAAATTTGTCGCATGTTTTAATCGGTCTGCAGTTGGATTTTATCATGTATTCGTCCGGCCTAGTCTTGTAAACGTCATCAGCTAGCAGCCTTGATGAGAGGTGTCGGTAATTCAGTAATTTTCAGATTGGATGTCGCTGTAGCTTGAAATCCACTTGCTTCGATTTTCCTGTGAGCTCTGATCGAGGTCAAATCCCATCGGACAGTGCACCAGGGCCATCAACTAGCTAAGCGCGCATCTCAATGCCCCACTGCCTTGCTTGGCCTTTACCACTGAGGCACATTGTTAAAACAAGTATTCAAATCTCAAATCTTGCGGTAGTATCTAGAGAAGGTTAAACCCTCTGGGAACTGGGATTGTGATATAAAGCCACACTAGTTCTACGGACCATGGAGGTTTGGAGATAACAACAATGGCGCCCGTCCGCTTCTCCCTCACATTCGTCCTTCTTCTCTCTGGTAAATGCTCTATACTTTAGTGTCAATTTCTGATTAGTAAGTTCTTTTTACTTCACTTTTGCTGAAACTTGATCATTGAACCAGGACTTGTGGTGCTCGGCACGATCGAGCGCGCCGAAGCAGTCTGCACTTACGCGTGCATGCAGGACACATACATCACGTGCTGCAACCACCACGGCGAGCGGTTCTACGGGTGCTCCTGCGAGTGCGCGCCGCCGGACGGCGAGGGCTGCATCGTCCACCTCGTCCACCTCGAGACTCTCTTGGTTTGTGTTTGAGTTGAGTATAGCTCTGCAAGTTTGTCATCGAATCAGGAAGAAGTAGGTGTTGCCATGGTGTGGCAGCGAGTGATTTCTCGCGAGTTCATTTGGATTACTGATGAACTTTAATAAACTTTCCGAGCAAAATTGTTGAGAGACACACGAATTTTAGGGGCACACCGGTAAAGTTTAACGATATATGTGGACCGCTGCACGTCGCGCCCCGATCTAGTCAAAGAGAGCGGCGGGCCTGAACCAGTTTAGCACAAGACGTACGCTGACTGTTAAGCGCGCGGTAGCAACTCGATCGACGCCTGCATTTTTCCATGCTCGAAATGGAATTATCCACGCCAAAGATTTCTACTGTATATATGTATGAACAATCTGTGTTTCCCTGCTGCAAAGCCACAACTCAAAACACACGCAGCGCAGCGCAGTGTAAGTCTAGCAAAAGGACATGGTTTCGTCCATGAAGCTGTCCGTCACCTTCCTCCTCCTCCTCTCCGGTACGTTCATCGATTCGTATCCGTAATCTTAATAAGTCAGTAAACGCATGTAAATATCTGTGTTTTTTTTACACTTTTCGTACGGATCAAGCAGGGCTGGTGGTGTTGGGGGAGATCGGGGGCGCCACGGCGGCGTGCGCCGTGCAGTGCTTCCAGGGAGGGCACATCACCTGCGACAACTACCCAGGCCAGGAGCTCGACGGGTGCGACTGCGAGTGCGCGCCGGCCAACGGCAAGGGCTGCGTTCTGCACCTCGACGACGGCGTCACCAACACCAACTGCCGCTGAATCGCGCCCATCGACCACACGTCCTCGATCATCGGTCTCTTGGTTTGGGTTTCACCTTGAATAAAACTCTGTAGGACTGCCGTCCAATATATAACGAAGAAGTTTGTAGTGTTGCCATGGTTTGTCAGTGCGTGATTCCGTGCGAGTTCATATAGCTCCTGAGTCCTGAGCAGCAAAACGGAACTAACTCACGTACAAATTACGTACGATTTGTGTACGATTGCTTAATCGATGGCGGCTTCGAAATCAGAGAGGTGTGTGTGATCAACGGCTGGTGCGCTGCGTCGTAACGAAATCGTATGTTTTTTTTGTTGAGAAAAGTAACGAAATCGTACGTTTTGTTGTTGAGGAAAGTAACGAAATCGTACGTTTTTTGTTGTTGAGAAAAGTAACGAAATCGTACGTGATCTGTCGAAACTAGCGACCAACCGATTCATCCCAGAAAACCCTAGACCATCAGTCGAAACTAGCGACCAACCGATTCATCACAAGTTCAAAATTTTAACCCCCAACACATTCTCATCGCAGTCCGGCCATCCCTATCCCATCCATCTAAAACCCTAGATCCTCAAAGAGGAGAGGATGGCAGATCTGGTCAGTCTAATGACACCAAGCGCACCACTCCTAGGATCAACTATTCCACCGTTAAATCTATGGAGCAATACCTTGATGTCATGGAATACCGGCGGGAATTCGACGACGTCAAGGATGTGCCGCACATGGAGATCATCTTTGTCCTTTGTAAGAGTAATTTATATTTTCCATTTCCCCTGTATGACTGAGTTGTTCGATCCACTCTAGGAATTGGTTCTTGGTTCTTATAGCCATCTACATGGTTCTGGAAAAGTTCCATCCGTCTACAGAAATTGCTTCTTGCTTCACCGTCGGGAGTGTGTGTTTCCTTTGTTTCGTTGTCCTGTCGAGTGTACCGATAGATGCTGCATTTAGCCTCACACCCTCGCATATTTCCTCGTCTTCTTTGTTGATTATATTTGTAGTAGTTATTATTGTTGTTTGATCTGACTATAATTCGTTCCATGTTAAGCTCTTATGGAGAGAGCATGGACCTGGAAAAGAATAGTGCCATGGAGGTTTGGTTATGTCACATTCAGATATTACCTGGATTACCTTAAGAAGTATTTTGACAAAAATGCTTCTGTTCTTCCTGACGTGTGTGCTGCGGCCAAAAAGGTAAGTTCCTCCATCCACCAAACTGAACTCTGTGATTGATTGCTTTGCTAAATCAACTTCGTTGCAACACTGTGGTCTTAAGTGTCTGAAGATGGAGAAAAGGTATGTTGACAGTCGTCGACGTGAAGATGGAGAAAAGGTATGCTGGCAGAGAATATGCGCAATTCACGGAGTTCATCTATTACTGCAGCTGCTGGCTTGATGGTATGGTACAGGCCTGCCTGTTAAATCAGATAAAATCAGTGGCAAGAAGGCTCTCCATATTTAACTTCTACTCCCTCCGTATCAAAATATAAGACTTTCTACCTATTTCACACACTAAAACATGTCTAGATACAGACATGTTTTAGTGTGTGAAATAGGTAGAAAGTCTTATATTTTGATACGGAGGGAGTAGTTCTTACTGTTTGATGTTTGTTGGCTTGTTTGAATAAGTAAAAATGATCAATTGTTTTCAGTGTATTGCCGAGGAGGCTAGATTGATGTCTAAGTTTGCAAGCGACACTATGATGTTCAGATTTAGCAATAAGGTCCGTCGATCTGCCTCAAAAATTATGATGTACAATGGGCCTGAATCTCAAAGTGTCGCTGCTGGCATGTTGGTATGTTCATTCCTGTACTTGAAAAAAGTGTGGTTTACCTAGTTTGCCGTATTCATGATTTGATGCCTATAAGCTTCTTCTCACCAATTGCAAAATATTGGTTTGTTGTAGGGTATGGCTGAAGAAGCTAGGATTGCTCGTAAATTGCTTTAAAAAGTTGCAAAGGACTCTGAAAGCTTTGAAAGGCTTGAAGTCTGTAAAGTTGCTCGGAAGTACGCACTGAACCTTTTGATCCACTTCAAAAGAATGTCAGCGCTCGAGGCTGCTGCTACTTCCACAACAGATAAGACTGAAGAGATATGATATATCTGAGTAAGTAAATATTATCGTGTTTGTCTTTTCACGTGTACTGTAAATGAAAACGAAGTTTGGTTTTCTCCGTTCGTCAAGTTGTATCCGCAATGGGACTGGACATGATTTATTCCAAAATCGCTCTTTAGTGGGTGATCGCATGATCACCCGCCGACGCGCGTCCCCAAACATGGGATTCACCTACGCCATATCTCTTCTTGTCCTCTTACCTCACCCTCTCCTCTATCGTTTCGCCTCCTCTCTCCACACCGCACACCTCACAATATGCACAAGGAGGCGATCGTCCAACTCGTATGCGTCAGAGCCAACACATCTCCGTAGCGGTGTTGGCGGCGCAGACCTTGGACCGAGCTAGAGGCAGGGCCGAAACTGTTGGTCGAGCTCCCTCGAGGAAGGTACTTAGGGTTATGGTGCACGGACGTCGGCGTCAGAGAATAAGGGTGGTGGGGTAGGGGGGGGGGGAGGTTGTCAACCGGTCAGGATGGGGCGGCAAGGCGCCGCAGCAGCGCGCTGAACGTGGTTGGCAGTGGTCGACCTTTCAGCCAAAAATTATTTGTAACTCCTGAGTTCAAGTGATCTCGCTTTAAAAAAAATTCAAAAAGTTTATTTTTAAGTCTTCAATTTTTTTGAGAGAAAACATACAAGTATACTTGTCTAGTGTGTACAAAATATTTTTATGTGACCTGCAGAGAAAAGACAAATGTTGGAAGAAAAAAGTAGTTACGTTTTGCCTTCTAGAGCCACGATTCTGTGTAGCCTATAATTGAACATATGTTATAGAAAATTAAACTCTGCATATATATAGATAACATGTGTATGTATGAACGTAAATTTTCTTTCTTTTTTTGAAACTTTAAAGTATCATTTTTTATAATAATTTTTTAAGTACCGAGAGCACTAGACGCCGGCAGTCAAAACACCTCACTCATTCTTCCCCTTCAACTCAATGCGATGCATCTCATATGCCTTGTGGATCTCGATATACAGCACCATCAAAAAAGAAAGAAATAGTGGCGATAATGATAAATGTTCGAGTGGACCAACATGGATCAGTTGTTGAATGGCAGATCACGTTTCGCTGGTCAAAAGAAGAACGGTCAACTTTTTTTTTTTGAACAACAAGAACGGTCAACAAATTCGGGAAGCTAGATTTTGCTAACTAGAAAACGGCTCGTCTACGTCGCACAGGGTCAACCCGATCCGCATCGAAGCAATGCTAGTCAGTGCACTAGGCCAGTAGGCCACGGCTTGCCCAAGTCGGCAACCTCCTTTGACTTTTGGCTGCATCGACGGTTCAGGACAGACAAAGCACGCCGAGATCGATGCCGAGGTCTGGACAAATTGTGAACTCCACAGGGCGGCGCCGACGACGCATGACAGCGACGCAACCAAGCACCTACGTATTGCGGCATCTGCACATGCGTGCTGCGTGATCTTGCGCCTAACGCATTAGGCCATTAGTGAACCACCGAGTCGGAGAGATTCAGTTCAGACAGCGGCGAATCTGATAAGCTAGGCTGCAGCCGTACGTCTTAACTGAGGAAGCGATAGCAAATTCAGAGCTCCCTTATATAAACGCGCCGGCTCTGCAATTGCAGATCACAGGACGCAAGCGGAACACACAGAAAAGCACACACACAATGGCTGCGACCATGAAGCTCTCACTCACCTTCGTCGTCCTCCTCCTCCTCTCCGGTACGTCCATGCACTTGGCCCTTTCATAACTGGAAATCGGTACACTCCCCTGATGCTCTATGCTTTGCGTGTGTCTCTCTGTGTGGTCTGGTCTGGATCAAGCAGGGCTGGTGGTGTTCGGAGATGCGCGACGCTCCGAGCCCGAGGTGACCTGCGCCAACATCCGGTGCTTCCAGGGAGGGAACATCACATGCGAGAACAAGAAGGAGGTGATCCAAGGGTGCGTCTGCCTGTGCGCGCCCAAGAACGGCAGGGGCTGCGTGCTCACCCTCCAGAGCGGCTCCAAGCAGAACTGCAACACGACGAATTGCTGAATCGCGTTACACGTATTCGTCTGGTTCTTGGGTGCTCGATCTGGAGTTTTGGTTCAATAAAGCAACGAATGTGTCGTCCAATAATTACCGAATAGAGAGCAGGTGTGTGTAGCAGTTTGCATGGGTTTGGCTGTGTGATTAGCAGCTCAATCTGATAACATGCATGCGGCGCCAAGCCCAGAGAATCAAAAAAGCAAGGAACATAGAAAGACAAAGAAGCTGAAAAAAAAACTACGTAAGAGTAATTTTTTTTATCTAACTTCAGAACGGTCGGCAGCTGGCAATCTCGCAGAACACGTTCCGCGACGTTGGATCTTTCCAGATGGGCGCTTGCCTTCTCATCCCATGACCATTTTTCCACAATTCACGGAGCACACGTCCGTGTGGCCGTGGCTTTGTTTTACAAAAAGTAGCATCTACGTAGAAAATAGACATCGACGTTGATGTCTCTTGTTAAGTAGCAGCTTCGTACAAAATTTCATGACATCCAGATGAAGACATAGCTAGCTGTGACTGTGATAACTTGGCTAAACATAGACATGTTGATGATATGACTTGTTTGTTTTACTGTGAACCTGACTCCTGCCACCATCTGTTACTAGGCAACTTAGCGCGGCAGATGCCGCGTCCCGTGTGGCAAAATTCAAATTTGGGAATGTCCACGTTCAAAAGCTGTTTAGATTTAAATATGTTGATTTTTTTTTGAATTTTTTTTGCAGTTGTGAGTTGTTCAAATTTCAAAAATTGCTAAATTTGGGAAGTTGTTCGTTTTTGAATTATTTTTAGGTTCATTGAATGCTCAGTTTTGAAAGGCATTCGGAAGTTTTAAATTTTTAAATTTGAATTTTGATCGCATGCCATAAGTAGTCAGCGTATTTTTTCGTGTTCATGCTTTTTTTGTTGTCATTTTAGTAAATGCCACGTTGTAGAGAATTCAAATTTGAAAATTGCCACATTTAAAAGTTTTGGGGATTTAAATCTGTTGGAATTTTAAAAAAATTACTCTTATAAATTGTTCAAGTTTAAAAAATTGTTAAAAATTGGGAAGTTATTCTTATTTGAAATATGTTTACGTTTATTAAATGCTCAGATTTTAAAGGCATTCAAAATTTTAAATTATTTAAATCTGGGGTTTGATCGCACGTCACAAATATCCAACGTTCTTTTTGTGTTCATGTTGATATGTTTGTCATATTTGATTTTTTTGCGTCTATTAAATGCTCAAATTTGAAATGTGTTCGAAATTTTGGAATATTCAAATTTGGAATTTGTTGTTAGAAGAAATACCGTCGTGTCCTTGTGAGAAATTGTTGGCTTGATTAAGTTTTAAATCGAAATAAGGTTCAACGTAAAATATTTTCGGGAAAGGCTCGACCAATACATTCAGAAAACCTGAAAGAATATATCTATACTGAATTAGAATTTGTTGTTTCGAGTATTTCCGAATATTCAGCAATTTGAAATGTTTTTCCACGCAAGCCCCATATTTTTTTAAAGTTGTTTAAGCATGCATGGAAATGCGTTAGTTAAATGACTATTGGATTAAATTGTCGTTAGAAGAAGAAATACCGTCGCGTCTTTCTGAGAAATTGTTGTTCTGATGAATTTTTGAATCGAAATAATATTTGACAGGTTCGACGTAAAATATATTTGGGAAAGACTCGAATAATACATTCAGAAAAACCTACACAAAGGAAAAGAGCAATCAACATACGACGTCGATGCACTGCAGTCAATATGGATGATATGATCAATTAATGGTATTGAAATGCATCTTAGAACATGAAAATCAATTTAAATGGAGTTGGAATGACTAACAGATGTCATTTCTATAAACTCCATACTTGACATAAAAGGTTCATTTAGTTCTTCTGTATAAACATTGTTCAAAGTTGTTTAATTATGCATGGAGATGCATTAGTTGTAAAGGTTTCATTTTTCTGCAAATTTTGATGTATTATTTGCATTTTCTAAATTACGGATTTGAGGATATGAATTTTACAAATTTTATTCATTTTTCTGGAATTTACAGAAATTATTAAATCCCTGACAGTCGGGACCCACACGTCACAGCTTTATTATTCAAAATTATTTGCAAAAAAAAGTATGACAGATGGGGCCGCGACGACATCATCGGATGACGTCATCCGGCGGCGGCCATGGCTAGCTCCACCGAGCTCGGGCGAGGACGCCCCGCTCGCCCCAGCACACCCGCGGGGCTGGGAGCGTGCGGATCCGCTGGAGGGAGAGCGAGGAGCCGGTCGGGCGGCGCTTCGGCCCATATGGTCGCCGGAGCTGCCCGCGGAGACCAAACTCACGGCGGCGGACGGCGAGCATGGAGGCGGACGGAGCAGAGCACGGGGAGGAGGAGGAGAAGGTCCATCCGGACCAGGAGCTCACCAGGAGCTCGATGGAGGGCTCAGCGAGGCCGGAGGTGGTCGAGGCGGAGCAAATCGAGCTCGAGGAGGCGGCGGCCGGATTTGGGGAAGACGCGACGGCGGCGGCGATTTCAGCCGTCTCGGCTCGCGTGAATGGCGGAGGAGGTAGAGGAGACGGTGGCGGTGTTCCCTGTGCGCTTCGACTCGTCGGAGGAGGAGCGGAGGGGCGGCGGAGCACGTCGGCGGCGGCGGTGATGTCTACGCACGCTTCTATTCTTGTAGACAGTGTTGGGCCTCCAAGTGCAGAGGTTTGTAGAACAGCAGCAAGTTTCCCTCAAGTGAATCACCCAAGGTTTATCGAACTCAGGGAGTAGAGGTCAAAGATATCCCTCTCAAGCAACCCTGCAATTAAGATACAAGAAGTCTCTTGTGTCCCCAACACACCCAATACACTTGTCAGTGTATAGGTGCACTAGTTCGGCGAAGAGATATTAAAATACAAGTGATATGGATGATTATAAGTGGTAATTGCAATCTGAAATAAAAATGGCAGCAAGCAAACATGTAGCAGAACTGGTTGTAAACGGTGTTTCAATGCTTAGAAACAAGGCCTAGGGATCATACTTTCACTAGTGGACACTCTCAACAATAATAATATAATTGAATACATAGATATTTCCTCTTCACTATGCTACTCTGAGTTATTCTCTCGTTGGATAACGAACACCAATCCACCGCGTAGGGCTATAAAGCACACCTTAAAGTCGCATTCCCATGTCTAGTTAACCCCACACTGTCAACTTGAGCGCCCTAGAAGGTACTAGACAAACACCGCAATTTCATAGAGACATCCAACGCAAATAATAACTCATGATAAGTATTCCTGTTATCTTTAGCCTAAGAGCCACACACGGGGCGCACACTGTCAACTTCGCACCGTGGGACAAAGGTGACTCCGGAGATTACATTAATAAAACCACTTGAGTAGCATATAAGATAATGAAGAGTACATCTATGGATTCAACTAGATTACAAAGCTCATGATCACATAAAGATCACACCATGGGAGAGAGATAAACCACATAGCTACCGGTAGAGCCCTCAGCCCGAGGGAGAACTACTCCCTCCTCATCATGGGAGGCAGCAACGGCGATGAAGATGGCGGTGGCGTCGATGGAGATGGCTCCGGGGGCAATTCCCCGTCCCGGCAAGGTGCCGAACAGAGACTTCTGTCCCCCGAAACGGAGTTTCGTGGCGGCGGAGCACGGAGATGTATTCGGGAGTTTCGTCAATTGTGTTAGGGTTTACTCCGCGGGGGCTATTTATGGTCCAAAGGGCAGCTTCAGAAGGTTCCCGAGGCCACCACACGTGGCCTCGGCGCGGCCAGATTTTCTGGCCAGCCGACTTGTCGGGCCTCTCCAGGCCGCATACGAACTCCGATGGAGATGAACCTTTTGTATAAAACGTGCGGCGGAAAATTCCCTGCAACTTTCGCGACTAGACTTTTTCCATTTGACGTCGTCTTCAGGCCCGAACGTGACGATCTTTGAAAATAGTTTTCAGACAGATTTCTGGAAAGTCCCAATTTGACTCCAACAAGGTTTCCTTTGCCCAATTTTGATAATTTCTACACATCAAAGTGTAAAACAAGAACATTGTGCACTTTGGCAACTATTAGTAGGTTAGTCCAATAAATGTCATAATATGATATAAAGTGCATATAAAACATGTGACAATTGATATAAAACATGCATGGAACATCAAAAATTATAGATACGTTTGAGACGTATCAGCATCCCCAAGCTTAGTTCCTACTCGTCCTCGAGTAGGTAAACGATAAAACAATAATTTTTGAAGTGACATGCTACCAACATAATCTTGATCTAATAATGATGTAATGGTAAGTGAGCTGAGATCAAATCATTCAAAGCAAATGTCTATAATTGATATTAAATAAGAGATAATAAAGCAAGATAGTTAAACAAGCTAAAAGTTTTCATGAATGACGGCCTTTAAGACATGAAACCGTACAAGGTTCATTATAGATGTTTTAAGTATCCAGTGTAGGAGTTCTATCCTTCAATTCCAAGCATCAAGCAATTTTTCATAACATAGAGAACGGATCCAGTCAAGTAAAAGTAAACATGAACGTCATGAATCCACTGTTTCGAGGTCTACTCAACCGGTGAGCGTAAGCATTTAGTATTGGCACCAGGATGTTATGGCAAAGAGAACGTTAATGGGGGTTTGGAAGGCCAATGGAAGAAAGTCTCACAAAGCTATAAGTGATCATTAGACAAGAGGAAGTCTTATAATCGAAGCTATGCAAGGAGTAGTGATTGCCATGCAACGGATGCACATAGAGCTATATGTGTATGAAAGCTCTCCAATGGAACTAGTGGGGGTGCATCCAACTCGGTTGCTCACGAAGACCTAGAGCACTTTTGAGGAAGCTCATCATTGGAATATACAACCCAAGTTCTATAACGTAATATTCCCCACATAGTTATACTAGTAAAGCATGAAAACTCTCTCAAATGGAGCATAGGTGCTAAACATGAGCACAAATGATGACTATGAATACTGCAAGTGCTAAACATGAGCACAACTTTGATAAAGGATAGTAGTGTTGCCCCCCTTTTCTTTATTCTTTTTTTTCTGTTTCTCTTTTCGATGGCCTCCATGGCTCTTTTCTAGCAGGGGCAACACTCTAATATGATTACAAACTTTTTGGTACAAATAACTCATAATGAACAAAACATGATGTATAAAACTGTATGCCTCTGCCAGTGTAGCAGGATGTGCAATGATCTAGCGTAACATGGGTAAACCACACATCAGCTGTATAGAATCATGCAAAGCAATATATAAATGATAAATGACAACAAGTCATGTAATGTAAAATGGAAGTTGCATGGCAATATATCTCGGAACAGCTATGGAAATGCTGTGGTAGGTAGGTATGGTGGCTGTTTTGAGGAAGATGTATGGGTTTATGTGTAGGAGAACAAGAGGAAGTCCTCCCACGGGTTTTGGATGTACTGGCGAAGTATGCACAACTCTCAATGTGAGAAAAGGGCAATGCACAGCACCGAAGAGGCTAGCAAATTTGGATGGTGGAAGTGCCAAAACCGTAGCTTAACATTAGTCAAAAAGAACTCACAAGTTTATTGCAAACAACTAGCAGGTTCAACATTAAGCGCATGGTTAACATTTACCCCAAGGAGGGCCGTTCACGGCGGCACAAGTACCCCGTTAGATCCCTCGACCTTCACACACAACCTAGTTATTACGAACCACTTTTCAGACATGGAAAGCTATCAAGTCCAACTACACCTTCAACAATTTTAGTGTTTGTAGTACGGTGCAAGCTTAAAGACAATAATCCACTAATGATTTTAACTTAATTAACCAGCAAGCTTTACCATCTATTACTTAATACCTCAAAACGTTTGCAAGGAATCAGGTTATCAAAGTTCAATGATCTACAAGATTATGCAAGTTTTCATTATACCACTACCACACGCAACATTTTTTGAACCAACATATTAACCAAGCAACTCTCCAAACAAATATAAGTGAAGCAAGAGAGTACTTTCTACACAAACAGAAATTATCCGAACACAAACAGCCTTTTCCGTGCGCCTGAAAAAAAAACCACCGACCAAAAACTGATTTGAATTTAGGCCACACATGCCTACACATGCACCAGATTCTCCTCGGTCCACGTAATTGTCCTCTCACCGCCGTACTAGCTAATTTTCATGGGACTTTTTTTTCTTGCAACAAATCTCAAGTCTGGCCGCTTCCGATCGATCGCATGCATAATTTAGCTTAATTCTCGGTGGACCAAGAACTAGGATTTTGTGGTTGTAAAATGGAAAAATAACTCGCATTTTGTCCTAATAATTTTTTTGCCGTGTAGCCCAAAATACAATGTTTTTAAAACGTATCTTGAGGCGTAAGTAGAGGTGTGCATGTAGTTTTATACTTTGTTTGAGAATTTTTTGAGACGTAGAAACATTGTTTTTGACTTTTTGAAAAAACGAGCTCAAGTGAGCTCGGGTACTACAAGGAGTTTTCGGGAAAATGTAACTCCACAATTATGAGGATCTCCCTTGTTTATCTGAGACGTCCAAATGCTTTATGATCTGTGCACAACTTATTAATGAATTTTTAAATATCAATGCATTATCAATAGTTTCTCGCTGTATACAATTAAATTTTCATATTCATATAATAACAAGAAATTTATGTATATGCATTGACAAAAAATTAAAACCACATATTAACATGTTTTTATTATCGATACATCAATTAGTAGGAATAATATCGTTCGTTGGATTCAAAATCGACGGACATGATAAGTATATCTGGCCATGGGCCAGGCCGGGCCGCAAAAAGCCCGAAGTCCTCAGGCCAGGCCCGGGCCCAGCCCGACAGATTTATACGTTTCAAGGCCCAGGCCCGCCCAACACAAAAGCCCGACATTAGTAGCAGCAGCAATTTTGAGAGCAATACAAAACAGCAGCAAAGCTGTGCTATAAAAAAGAGCACAATTTTGACAGCAAACATATGTAGTAAACTAAACAGCATCAAGTTACAAGCTTACAGTAATGCAAAACAGCAGCTAAACTACACAAATTTGCAAGAACAGGGGCTAAAAAATGGCTAAACAGCAGCAAGTTTGACACCAAACAGCACTATGCAAACATCAGTTCACAACAGGGAACAGCTAAAGTACACTGTTTTCACAACAAATAGCATCAAAACATTACAGTTTCAGGTTTCGACAAACACAAGTGCATAAATATCTTATTACAGTCCAATAGTCCATATTGCAAATTCATAGAACCAAAATAAAAAGCTGGCTGGTTGTCATCTCTCCATGCCTTCTCCAAATCTTCTGCTCTTCTCATTGCTGTAGCAAGAACTCTACAAAAAGCAATAAACATGAGGTTAGCAGCTAGTATAAATTACATGTTGAACTTGAGAAGTTGACATGAACAAAGAATAAGGATTAGGGATAAGCGAGGGAGATCCTCATACTTTCACTTTCGCTCTAGAGCCGATCAGTTTCAGAGTTGAGCTCCTTGACCATGCTCTGCAAGTTCTGATACGACGACCGGCCGGGGGCCGCGGCCTCTGCTGCCTTGGCCTTCCACCCTGCCGCGCTCCTCCTCATCTCCCCGACTCCATCGCCTGCCTGACGTGGGCAGCGACCTGCTCCCTCCTCACCTCGTCGTCAAGCCGGATACCAACTCCCCACACCTCGCAAGCATACTTGCAGTTGGTGTACTGGTCGGCGAATCCCGGCCAGCACACCATCGGCACGCCGGCCGCCAGGCTCTCGCAGGTGGAGTTCCACCCGTTGTGCGTCAAGAAACAACCAACGGCCGGGTGCTGCAGAACCTGCTCCTGCGGGCACCACGTGGTGAGGCAGCACCGGCCTGCCGTCGAGGCGACGAACTCCGGCGGGAGCGCGGCCAGGCCGCCGCCGGGGACGAGGTTCTCTCTGACGGACCAGAGTAGCTAGTGGCCGCTGTCCGCAAGACCCCACGCGAACTCGGCGAGCTGCTCCGGCGTCAGCACCGTGTGACTGCCGAAGTTGACATACACAACGGAGCCCGTTTCTTGTGTTTCCAGCCACGTGATGCATTCAGTGTCCAGCTTCCAGAGGCTCAGGTCGCTGGTATAGGAGGAGGATCCACCGGAAGCACCGTCGTTGAGGAGGGATCCCAGGGGCCCGATGGTGTAGATGCACGGGTACTCGGCGCGGAGCGCCGCGAGGACGTGGGCCTCGAGGTCGTCGAAGGTGTTGAGGATGAGGGCGCCGGCCTTGGTGCAGTTGTTGGCCTCCGACTCGTTGAACCGGAGGCCAAAGTCGTCCGGATCGGTGGCGCGGAGGAAGCTGGATATATCGCCGAGGCTGATCGGCGGCATGCCGGGGATACAGTCGATGACCGTTGTCTTCAGATAGCCGTTCGTCAGACAGCTCTCGTCTGCAGAAGTGCAGAGACGAACAGATCATACCAATTTAATCAGATGTTAGTGGAAATAAATTAGTACTAAACTTTAAGCAGCATCTATCGAATTTCTATTGTTTCTCACCTTTGAGAGGGAGGTAGCCTCTGTCCTGGAGCTCCCGGAGCCGCATGTGGCCCATGAGCGACGCCGCGCTGCCTCCCCAGAACACCATGCTCGGGATGCCCAGCTCCCGCGCCACGCCCAGCGCGAAGCTCATCAGCGCCGTCGGCAACACGCAGGTCACGGTCGGCACGTCGGGCGTAGCGTTCAGCCGGGCTATGAGTTCCCGCAGCGGCGCCGCACAGCGCAGGCTCGTGGAAATGGACAGGCCGCGCCCGTAGTCCTGCGCGCCGCGTTCGGCCTCGTCCAGGCCGTCCGGGATCGACTCGAAGCGGAGCCCGTCGTGGCCGCGCACGGCATCGGCGCCCGCTTTCCGGTGGTTGTGCTCGGTGTTGACGAAGGTGACGTAGACGCCTCGGCGGTGCAGCAGCTTGGCGATCTGCAGCGCCGGGTTGATGTGGCCGGAGCCTGGGTACGGCAGCACCACGGCGTGCGGCCTCGGCGCCATGGGACGCGACCGGCGGCCCCGTCACTGTGACTGCCGGCCGGAGAGCCGGAGTGGGAGTGGATACTGGATAGATCAGAGCAGTTACGGTCGATCGGACGGGCTCATGTTATGATTGATGGCATCTCGCAGCGTCACCGAATGGTGCTAACGTGAACAGGTGCAAACTATGCTGAAAGGGCTAACGGACGACGGCTCGAGTTTACCATTTATGACTGGCGTGGAAGACTTTCCACACCTCTCCTCCTCTCCCCGTGCTACAGTAGTTGAGAGGAGAAAAAGAGGCGTCCAGGTCCGCCGGCAGCCAGACCGCGGTTTCCCTCCCTCTCCGGCGGCTGCTTCGGCGGCGGGAGAGCGGGGGAAACCCGGATCTGTGTCTTCGGTGTGTATATAGTAGGATTAGGTCTCCAATCGGCGTCGTTTTGATGGAGGTTGCGGCGCCGTTGGTTGGAATAAGTCCCCTGCAGCTTGGCCTCCATCTCGGCGGCGCCCTAGGCGGTGGTGTCGATGAGCTTGCTGGGGGTGGTGTGGCCTTGGGTGTGGCTGGCGAGGTGGCGGTGCTAGCCATCCTTTGTCTTTTTGTCCTCTGGTTCCTCCGCTGCTTCGGTAATGTTCAGCTGCGACATCATCGAGGGATCCTGGAGGTTTGTACAGCAGCGCTTGTCTCGAGTTCGTCCGTCCTGGTGCTATGGCGCGGCGCCGGGCGGTGCTGGCTGGCTGCCTGTGACGTGCTTCCGAGGAGGAAGACGTATGGAGGTTGCTCGGTCGCGACTCGTCTCTCCTTCAATAAGCGACTCGGTCCTCTCTCTCGGTGTGGTGCCTTTCTTCTCCTGGCCGGCCTCGGTGGCGAGGGGGAGAGGATGGGTGGCATGCTGCTGTGGAGCTTGCTGCCGGCGTATCTGAGCTGCGTCCTGTGGCGAGCGGCGAGGGTATCTCTAGTGGTGGCTGCATGGTGCGGCGGAAGGCTAGAGGTGCCGGAGCCGGGATCTCCATCAAATAAGCTCGGGTTTCTTCGATGCTTCCGAGCAGGCCGTCGCGGTGGCGGCGCGAGGAGGTTTTTTGCTGGATCTGGTGCTAGCTGCGGTTTCCCCTCTGCTGGTTTCACTGCGAGGTCCGACGATGGCCTTCAATGGCTAATCCGGCTCGACATCTTGTTCAAGTCGGGGCGTGCCCCCTGCCGATTCTCCTTCTTCGACGCCAAGGTCTCGCTGCGAGCGACACATGCGGCGACATCAACGGGACTTTGGTTCCCAATCGTCTTGAGCAGGTGACCCAGCGACCGGTCTTCTTCTCTTCGTTCTTCTCTCCGGTGGAGCAGCGACGAGGACATGGACGGCCGCGGATTTCGATTTGCAGGAGCTTCCAGAGTTGCGTGCGTCTTTTTCTGTTTTCTCTGGTTTGTTCTTGTATGAGGGGACTGGATGATTCCAGTGTAATGATGCAGTTCTCAAAAAAAAAAAGTTTACCATTTATGTCGATTTCGTACGTCGTTCTTGTTCGACGGCAGCCGGACGGACAACCAGCCTGTAGCCCGGCGCACGTGGACGCTCCGGGTTCAGCGTGGCAGCACAAGTACTACTAAGTACATTATTCTGTAGAGACAACACAGAACAACAATCCATCGTCGTCCAGCCCGGTTAGGATACCTGGCTTTCACCCAGGCGACCCGGGTTCAAATCCCGGCGATGGAGGCTTTTTTTTCTTTTTGCTGCCCAGACTTCATTCGTTTCAATATGGGTACGTTTGCTAGAAAATAACTCAAACCTACTCTGTAAATTACCAAATCTGGAGTATAATGCGCCAGTACTATCATCCTTGCTCTAATGCTCTACTTATCCACCACGCCACAAGGCCTATTTAGGCCTAGTTTGGCAGCAAAGTATTTGTATGACCGAAGTATCCTATACCAAAAAGATCCAGAGTTGTTCTAATGCTCTACTTATCCACCGCGACACAAGGCCTATTTAGGCCTAGTTTGGCAGCAAAGTATTTTTCTAAGACCGAAGTATCCTATACCAAAAAGAGATCTAGAGTTGTTTCCAATACTTCAAAAATAGCACGTTTTGATGGATACGAAAAAGTATTAATACTACAATATTTAGTAAACACATCAAAATATTTGAAACTGTGGTATTTTGAAAAATTGTAGTATTACTGAAATACTTCAGTAGCACTTTGATACTAGACTCAATGTCATCTCATGAAATTTGCCGCGCAATTAATATCTTATCAAAATATCACATTCAATTAATACCTTACCTTATCAACAATCGTGCACACGTACACAACCAGTAGTAGTGAAACAGTAACGAAGCACGCATACAACCAAACTGTGCCAATTACCAAATAAAAACCATGCCAAAGACCCTGTGGAAAGGTGTAATTAGCAGAGTCGATTCTGACGCCTAGTGTCTGGCAGATGTTACTCCACCAGTAGTTGATTGCTTAACGAACACCAGAGCTGCTGGATTAAACGCGCATCTGTTGGCAAGCTAGGCGTTCTGTAAACAATTTCGACGCTTTTTTCCTTCTCTATCACGTCAGACTCGATGCGATGGATCAGCTATTTTCCTGATGGATCCCGATATACAGCTCTTCAAGAAAGGAATGGATAGCGGTGATTGTTTGACAGGACCGTTTTGCACACAATATTTGACTACCTACTTGAGAAGTCAATGCAGTGGCTGTCAGCAAAACAGATGCACACATTTGCTGACTTGATAACCACACAATCCACCAGACGCGGATAAGTAGCAAAGCACTACTAGGATGCCTTTTCCCAAGATCCTTACATATATATACTTCGAACTTTCAGACTTCGAACTTTCAGAGAGCCAAGACTGAAAGAGAACATAACATGGCTTCCACCAAGCTCGCTCTTCCGGTGGCTCTCCTGCTGTGCGGTAGCTGCCTTCACTCCCTTCCTTCTTCCTCCGTCTCCTATAACCATCATGATTCATAATGGTGTTTTTCTTTCTGTTCTGTGAATTTTGCAGGGTTCATGGTGCTTGGGTCCATACAGACAGCGGAAGGGGAGCTTTGCCAGTTTGACTGCAACGTTGCCAAGTACATGACGTGCCCGTCGACGGGCAGCAAGCAGCTGCAGCCGGCGTGCAACTGCTGCTTCGCCGGTAACATGGAGAAAGGCTGCGTCATCCTCCTCAGCAACGGGACCGTGGAGCAATGCCCTAAGAAGTGATCACAGGCTCTTTCTTTCTTGTATGTATGTTCAAATAAGATCTATCTTGACGCTGAATAAAATCCCCATGGTACACCACTACTTGCTGCTACACAAGTATGTGTGCCTGGATGATAATGGAAATACATAATTGGTGTCAGGAGTTGTGGCAGTCATTCATAAGAAACATGAAATTCAGAGGATACATGCAGTTTACCATTTCACTGGAAGATAAGCCCGTGTGGTCACGCATTACTATGTTACTGAAGCATCGCGCAGCTTATTCAGCTAGTAAATCAGCTTTCAGGCCGTTGAACCATGTAGTTACCAGCGCCCCTACCTTTGCTGACAGATTGCTGCAACAAGTAACAACCCAAACAGACACAGACCACAAGTATAATCTAGGGACTGCTCTTCGCAGAAACTATGTTACCTTGCACAATCAAATGACATATCATGCATTTGAGACCTGATAATCATAGCATCTATCAATTTGTTCAACAGAATCTGGTACTTCCTTGAAAATTAAATCTCTACGGCATGTTATCCAGTACAGAAAGGTAATAATATTGCGCGCCTCCAAACTTCAGAGACATATGCTGGTCTAGTAAATGGTAGGACAATCAGGATAGTATAAAGCACAACTACCATTGGGATAAAAACAGAAGAAGGGAGATAATGGCATTTACCATGAATATGATAAAAAGTTAGCTAACCTATATGGAAGATGCTTCAATCCAGTTAAACCAGACGTTAAGCTTGAATGTTGTCTTCAGAGTTGGTACTTGATTGCACAAAATTGCAGCGCTTGACCATACAAATTGATGAAGCCTTTTTCTCTTGATATGATGATACCATGGTATCGCGGCTAATGGCAATCTGGCAACAACTTAGACAAAAAGTTTGCCATTTCTTCGACTGCAACAGATTATAGAAGTGTGTCCACCAAGGGTTAAGGAGCAGACGCTTACCTGATTCGACAGTCACGAACACTTAAACTTGTGATGTCAGGGATTTACAAAACTGAGAAATTCTGTACTGTTAGGCTTTTATCTCCCTTTACAAGTTACAACAGAAACAATTAGTTCATGTGGACCTAATAAAAAACTAAAAGTCCGCCTGCCAAAAAATTCAATTGGTGTTTCATAAGTGCTTGCTCATGCATGGGAAGACAGGCTGATACTTGCTGAAATTAAGAATTTTGATACCTGTTTCTTCTCTTCCCCGTTGCTTGCTTAACAGACGAATCTGCTATTCCCCGCTTGCTTAACAGCACCTCGAGAAAGGAATTAAGAATGGTGATTGTTTGACTTGACCGCCTTTGATCCAGAGCACAATCCTGACTAATGGATCAGTACTTCAGAAGTCAACTGACAAAGTCAGCAAATGGAGTAAAATAGTAAATGCAAATCCAGATTTGCTGACTTGATAGCCACATTCCACTAGACATACACACTACTGGCAATTATACTACTCCAGTCCCCGGATTTTTTCTTTACCAAGTTGCTTATAAAGCTGCAGAGAGTCTAAGAGGAACAGATCATGGCTTCCACCAAGCTTGCTCTCCCAGTGGCCCTCCTGCTGTGCGGTAGCTGCCTTCAGCCGCTTCCTTCTTCCTCCAGCTAATCTTTCTCATACAATCCATCTTGATTCATGAAGGTGTTCCTTCTGTTCTCTGAAATGTGCAGGGTTCTTGGTGATTGGATCCATACAGAGCTCAGAGGGGAATTTTTGCCCCCTGTACTGCGAGGAGGCCAAGTACATGACGTGCCCGTCGACAGGCTGCAAGCAGCTGAAGCCGGCGTGCAACTGCTGCCTCGCCGGCAACATGGAGAAAGGCTGCATCATCCACCTCAGCAATGGGAACGTGACGGAGTGTCCTAAACAATGAACACAGAGTCTTTCTTGTATGTTCAAATGAGAACGGGGTAATAGCCCAGTGGTTAGGGTCGCAGTGGCGCACCTAACGACCAGAGTTCAACTCCCGTCGGGAGCAGAATTTCTGGAATTCTCACAAGGGTGGGATCTACCTATTAATATACCACCAAGGGCTAGTCCTGGTAGGGTTCGTTTTTTTTTTCTTGTATGTTCAAATGAGATTTATTATGTCGCTGAATAAAAAATTTCATGGTGTGCCACTACGTGCTACACAAGTATGTGTGTCTTGAATGATTTTACAAGTACCTAATGGATTGCAGATTTTCTTGACAGCCATTCAAAGGAAATATTTAATGTAGTTCCTGCCCTCAAATTATCGTTCCACAAGTAATTTGATAGGATATAAATTATGCAGCTAAACCAAATACTAAAGCATCGGACACCTGATTCGGCTAGTAAGCCAGCTTTAGGCACGTAAATGTGTACGCATAAACCAACAAGAACCAAGTAGCTACCAACGCCCATAGTTTTGCAATACAATACATCGCTGCAAAATCAATAACCAAAACAGACACAAGCACAGCTACGATCGAGAAACTGTTCTTCATATAAACAATTTTAGAGAATATTGAACTGGTAATTCCCTTGCACAAGAAAAATGCCATATATCATACATTTTAGACCTGATAATCAATTGCATCGATCGATTTGTTCTACAAAATCCGTTCTTCCTCGAATATTAAACCTCTACTGCATATTACAGATCCAGTACTGCAAGGTAGTAATAATGTGAGCCTTGTTCCCTCCAAACTTTCACAGGCGAAAGGAGGCACATATTATTGTCTAGTATATCATATGAACATATCTTCTCTCTCCTAAATGGTAGGACAATCAGGATTGAACAAACCACAGCTTCCGTTGGGATTAAAACAGACACAGGAACCTAATGACAACTATCACAAATATAGTCAAAAGTAAGTTAGCTGACCTATACGGAAGATGCTATAATCCATTTAAACCTGAGTTTAAGCTTGAATAGTGTCTTCGGAGTTGCATATCTATGCAGTATTTCCATTTTCCACTCTCTCCATGCTATCTGATCTTGCTCCTGCACAACGATTAAGCCTTTTCTCTTCATATGATGTTACCAGGGGTAATGGCAAATAGGCAACCACTAAGGCAAAGAGTCTGCGCTTTCTTCGACTGCAATAGAAGTGTATGACACATGCCGAAGCAACCTGATTTGTACCGTCACACTTCAACATGTGAAGTCAGGGATTTACAACTGAGAAATTATATACTGTTAAACAAAGATAGCTTTTTGTTTCCAGAACTTACAGCAGAAACACCTAGTTCTTATGGAGCTGAAAAAATAAGTTACAGCTTACAAGTAACAATTCTCGAACCAAACATTCAGGTAGTTTTATTACAAAAAGATGAAAGATATAAACTGGTCATTGTTATTTAAACTAACTGCATCATGCATGCAAGATATAGACAAAATATACTGAAAGTGCATTGAGGTTGAGAGTGTGTGGATCTCCATTTTAACTTCTTGAATAATACGTGCTACAGTGGTTCACACCGTTTCCCAGTTCTCGTATTTGCAACCAATATGACTGTAGTTCCAAATGTCGTCGATCCAAAGCACATAAACAGAACAAGGAATAACCAGGCGCCCAGGCGATAACAACTAGCAATTTCTGGTGTCACTGACAAGTTTCACAGAGGTAACCTGGGTTACTATAACTCAAAGCATAGAAAGAAGTGGTTCTCAATTTCTAGCATCTGTTTCTAAGCATGATTAAGTACTTCAGAAAACTCATGTCATTTCTATATAAAAAACTTCTGCTAAACGCAACCTCAAGCCAATTACCATAGGTCATTTGATAGCAGTTACAGAAATTGAAATATTTGAGAGTATACCAAACAGAGTATTCACAAACATATAATTAACTAATAAAGTAATAAGAATAGCATTTCCATCTATTGATAACCTTTGTCAGAACAAATTTGATCTCCAACAACATCCTCAATACGCCAGCAAGGTCCCATTTCAACCACAACATAACAACTTCTCAGTGGACTATCTCTGCTTGGAAATTTCATATGTATTCTTATACTGCATAAACAGGGTACACATGGACATGGCTATTCAAACTAATTAATCCAATCTAGATCAAAGATTTTGGTCTTGTTCAAATGATTATCTGGTGCTGACATACATAATAAGACCTCTCTAAAATCTTTATTTCACGATAGTGCAAACTTCACACATCCTACCTAGCAAAGACTGAAAAATGATACATGAAAGATGCAGTGTTGAGATCCTCTGTGTAAGCAATAAATCACTGCTGCTATTGATATGATAGAAATCCAGTCTAAAACTAGTTGCTCGGTTCTAAGTAATACATTCTCTCACTTGCAGTCAAACAAAAATTCATGAGACAGACCTCAAAAGATCAATCACTAGTTCTAAGACCATGTTTGCCAAAGCCCAACTGGCATTTCCACTATCAACGAGAGGATACCCAGAGTCAGTCTCGTTAATTATTGACTCCTTGATTCCAAAAATTCCCCTTCTTCGTACAATAAACAGAAAGAGATTAAGAAACAAAGCCATACACAGAACCCGTCCTCTTCACTCGAGAACAATCTTGGCGCCCAGTGCCCGCAGCTTCTCAGCGATGCTCTCCGCCTCCTCCTTCGGCACTCCGGACTTCAGCACGGCCGGCGCCTTCTCCACAAGCTCCTTGGCCTCCTTCAAGCCCAAACTCGTGAAAGCCCTCAGCTCCTTGATAATCTTAAGCTTCGCCGCGGCGTCGAACCCCTCCAGCTTCACGTCGAACGCCATTTTTTCCTCCTTCGGTTTTGCCTCCTCGCCGGCCGCCCCAGCGGCCCCTCCATCGACGGCTAGAGGGCCTACTCCGCCCATGAGGATAGCTAGGGGAGGGAGCTGGTCAACGCCGAGGCGGCCGCGCAGGGCGTCGGCGAGGGAGGAAGCTTCGATGAGGTTCAGGCCGCAGATCTCGTCTACGAGACCGGAGACCCGCGGGTCGGGGTGACGGCGGTGGAGAACGCGGCGGCGGACGGGCGAGTGAGTGGGAGTAGGCGGCGGAGGTGGAGGAGGCGGGAAGCCATTAGGGTTTTGGTGTATCGGCGACAGAGACTGACGATGAGAAACAGGGGAGAAGCAAGACGGGACAGCACATTTCATCAACTGAACACGTATTCACGTGTTTACGTAAGTAACTGAAGAAGGCGTATCCGGATGATGATTAACTGCAGAAAAAACGAGGCAACGATTTTGCATGTTTGGTTAACTAAGCAGAAAGGTGTCCAGTCAGTCAATTAAAAACAGGACAATACCACAAGACCCCTTCTCCAAATATGACATCAAGTAGAAGTGAAGATGACTATACTCCATAAGACTTTCCCCCAAATATGACACGTGACATGTCGACTAGCATCGAGAGAGCTCAACTATCCTCCACATGATGGTTTGGGCTCTTGATGAATCACCAAGCTCATGTTGTCCATAGAGGGCAATGAAGTCGTCTTCATCGTTCCGGGTGTTGTCTTCGAGAGTCACTCAGTGGATGTTGCGGACGGCGAATGCTCCCCTTGCTAGGGTCGGTGAATGTCGCGCAACGGCCTCGGTTGTTGGTGTGCATCCTCACAAACAATGTGATCATAACCCTATGGTGCATGACATCAGCTTGACATGACTTGGACATTCTTACTTTATGCTGAGAAGGTTGTCCCATACGTGTCTGTGTTTAGCGCGACGGACCATGTGTAGCTCAGGCAGAGGGGGGTGGGTTGTGCCGCATTGTATATCCATGGAGCGATCCGAAATATAGTATCAGTGCGGGTGAAATTCCCGTCTGAGCTATTGAAGTTGGTGACCCCGTATCATGTTACCTGAAGGCAATTCCGTTGCATAGAACACCTAATCTGTATAAGACAATTTCGTCGCTTGTTATTTTTTACTTTATTACATAATCCAAGTGATTTGGGTATCAAGTCACGGCTGATCATTAGCTCCATCAAACTAATTAGAGTGATCCATGATTGACTTTCCAAACGCGTTGAATATTCTGTTAGCCGCAAGATTGATCAATCATCAATCCACGCCAGAGATTATCAAACATCCACTGAAACAGACACATCGTCCAAATTCGTTGTCCAAGTTAACTAATGAATATCTAGGACTTTTCTATAGTTGCGATTCCATGTGATTTACGTATCCATACTGACCGCTGAAGATGGTCAAACATCAGACTCGTGCACCTAAGAACACAACCATCCTCCGCATAATTCGTCGAACTTCGTCGATCTAGTTGTGCGGTCCGCCGATTCTTGGAGATTTTCACTCATCTGTCGATCCTTCAACAGGACTCTCGTTGCTCGGTGGTGACAGACTTTGATAACAAAACAGACAGACGAGATTCATGACAAGCTCACGTAAGAAAAAGAATCCTTCTTTCATCAATTCCAGCGCGGGCACAAACGAATCAAAGAATGGTGTTACACACTAGCTAGCTTTTTTTTTTTTTGAGACAAACACATTTAAACACACTTTTTTTTTTTTTGAAGCCAATATCTGGATATATTAAGTAAGGAAAACAGTAGTACAAGAACCATTCAGACCATGGACAGCTGTCTCAATTTTACAGAAAGGACCCTGCCAAATAACAAAATTACACCTAAATCCTTGATCCAATCTGCCCGGAGCTCGATCGGCCGCCGCCTGCTTGGAACGCGCCGTCGCACCGAAGGCAACGACGAAGCACCAACAAGCCGCAGCTGGGTCGCCAGACGAAGACTTTAGAGGACAACGCCTCGTTGATGTCGCCGCAGCATCCATCCGACGCGGACGCCGGAATCTGGAGGAGGATAAGCACGCATCGGCGGGGGACTCACCCCGACTTCGTCTGGTGGTCAGGCCAGCGTCGCCGGCGAACCGCAACACAGCCTGCAAGCAAAGAGCACAAGAGACAGCAGAAAACACCGGCCCTCCTGACGAACAGCTCCCAATCTCCACACCAGCGTCGGAGGAAACGCCAGATCGACGAGGAAGGAGATGGGAGACAAAATCCCCTGGCATGGCCGCCGTCCTCGCCTCACCGGCCACACCTGGGAACCCTAGCACCATGGATCCATCGGATCCACGCGCAGACAACGCCGACAGCCCTCCGACGCCACCCAAAAGAGCACCGTCGCGATGGGGAATGAGCTGCAGCACCTTTATTTGCTCCGGCGATGGCTCCACCACCACACCGCCGCCGGCCGAACCACCTACCCTACTATTTACACGCCGGAGACGCAGAACCGTGGTCCCCCCACTCTCCCGCCGCCGTGACGGCCGACGGAGAGAAGGAGGACCAGCGATCTGGCCGGCGGTAAGGAGAGGGAAACGAAGCTCCTCCCTTTTCTCTTCTCTCTACTATAGCGGAGGGGAGGGGAAAGGGAAAGCAGATCCACTTAAACACACTAGCTAGCGCTAAGTGTGTGGGAAGTTTTACGGTACCTTTCAATGGTCACCGGAGGGGACTAGTGTGATTTGGTACATACGGCTGAGATGAATGGGAGGAGATTAGGCCCAGCAGGCCCAGTAGGCTGGTATTATTATTTTCTAAAGTAGCAACGCGGGTAAAAAAAAAAGTACATGCAGTAGCAAGCAAATCGACCGGACGCCACACCTCAGGCGATCTCGCCGCCGCCCGACCAGACGCCCCGAGCTCGCTGCCGCCACACCTCACCGCCGATCTCGCAGACGCCCTACCTCACGCCCGTTCTCGCCGCCATCCCTACCTCACAACCGATCTCGCCGCCGCCACCTCCTCGCAGTCGCCTCCAGACGAGGCCGCCGCGTCCACCCGAGTCAAGAGCGCCTCCAATTCGCCCTCAACCGAGCACGCCGCAGCCACCTCCACGCCGCCGCCATCTCGGCCTCCAGCCCGCTCACGCACGAACACGTCGCCGCCGCCGACATCTCGGACGCAGAGACCGCGTCGTTGCTCCGCCTTGAATCGTCTTCCTGACCGGAAAGCCATCAGGTTCGTTCTGCATACCGCCGACCCAATCTCGCCTTAGGCAGTATGTACGTGTTCCCCTCCATCCCCTGAACTGAAGAATTGGGTGCAAATTGATCCAACATTCAGTTATCTTCTGTATGCAATTAGTGGCGGAGCTACTCCCTCCGTTCACAAATACTTGACTTCTAACTAAGTGTATCTAGATAAAAACACATCTAGATACACTCACTTTGAAGTCAAGTATTTCAGAACGGAGGGAGTAGTACACAAGAATTGGGTGCAGATTGATCCACCTCGATTTTGCTGTTTACGATAGAGCTGAACCCAATGATACAATGATGTAACTTGGCCACTGACGCAATATAGATTTGCTGTTTAGTACATTTATTTCAAGACACTTGTACAAGAGTGAAACCAAGATTACTTTTAATTAGTAGTGGTTCCATTGGGATGAAACATAACATTTTCGTTTTCCTGTTTTAATCATGTCCATGGTGCAGAATAGGTTGTCAAATAGTTGGTTATAACAGGTTGATATTAGTTTGTTGGTTTTGGTTCCTGTTGTCTCACTAAATCTTCATTTTAGTGCAACAGATTATTGGCTGACAGGTTATATCTTTCTGCATGACCAAAACTTGTGTTACGGTTGTAGTTCAGTTAAGTGGCCGCTGCGAGCTTCTTGTTTCTTTGTCTCGCTGTCGCAGTTCAGTTTCTGGCAGATTTCTGGTTAGCTGCCGCTAGGAGCAGATGCACCAGAGCAGGTGCAGCTAGGAGCCACATCGCTCTACGACCCATGTCAGGGTATGTGAGATAGTAGTAGTGGTATGCAATAGTAGTATGTTGGTAGCTATGAGGGTATATTAGGTATTCTACATATTGGCATCTAGTAGTTGGCTATGTCTTTATAAGCCATCCCTTGTATCCTGTGATTGCAACCAAGAAATATAAACCCTAATTGTTATCTTATTTTCCTGCAATTTATCTTAGATTTAATTCCTGCAATTTAGCACTTTTATCTCCAATTCCCCTCAAATCCTTGTTCTTGCTAATCCTCCTCATGTCAGATCCATCAGGGTCCTGACAAGTGGTATCAGAGCGAGCTCGATCGCTCCCTCCCTTCCCTCCCTCGTCTTCGATTCCGTCGCACCGGCGACTTCCTCTTCCTCTTCTGCTGTTCGATTCGCAGCAAATTCCACTTCGATTTCAGTCGCAGCGGCGACCCCTTCTTCTCCTTCTATCTGATTCATGTCCATGGCAACCGCGCCCTACTTTTTCCCCACCCCCTCCGCCGCCACCTATCCACCCCCTTTTCTCATCTTCCCTCCTCCTCCACCGCCGCCACCAGCCCTTCCATACGCCGCTCCTTTTCCCTACGCCGCTACCAACCCCTGCCTACCTTCGGCCTCTGCGTACACGCCCGCGTCAGGTTTCTCTCCACCGCCGCCGCCTGCGCCTAACCCAACAACCTCCACCGCCCCAAATCCGCTCCAGTTCACACCACATCCTACCATGTTTGGCTCGTTCGTCCACGAATCCTCTTGCCAGATGCGCGAGGCAACCCCATTCCCCACCCAGTTTGACCCAAATTGGTCACCACCCGCTCCTCCACAAATCCATGCGCCTCCGTCTCCCCTATACTGCTCATTTAATTCAGGATAATTACCTCAGCTCCTTATACTGCACGAGTGTGCTGAAAACTTCTTATGTTCGGGACCCTGGAGTTAACAAATCCTTGTACGACTGGTTGACTATCTTGATAGGATGGAGTGCAACTGATAAACAATTCCCTTGCACCCATATTACTGCTGCAGCAGTCGAGCCAAATCAGTCAGTGGGTAGTACTCTGCTACTTCAGTTTCTATTCACAAGAAGAAAGGACATGGTTACCAAAGGGACTAGCACATCACCTAATGGTTCCCAGCAGAATTGCAATACAAACAACCTACTACCTTCACAGAATTACCTTCAGTTCGTGGAATTGGGTATTATCTTCATTACATTTTTGCCTCCCTGATATGGTGACTGCATTAGATGGATAATTGTCAATGATAAAAGTTTCTGTAGAAACTTGTTCCATTGGTGACCAATGGCTTCAGGAGGGGAGTAATGTCAGGGTATGTGAGATAGTAGTAGTGGTATGCAATAGTAGTATGTTGGTAGCTATGAGGGTATATTAGGTATTCTACATATTGGCATCTAGTAGTTGGCTATGTCTTTATAAGCCATCCCTTGTATCCTGTGATTGCAACCAAGAAATATAAACCATAATTGTTATCTTATTTTCCTGCAATTTATCTTAGATTTAATTTCTGCAATTTAGCACTTTTATCTCCAATTCCCCTCAAATCCTTGTTCTTGCTAATCCTCCTCATGTCAGATCCATCAGGGTCCTGACAACCCACTTTTATCTTGATGCTTACAAATTTCCGTTATGCATAGTATATGACAGCTGTACTGATATATGGTCACTGGCTCGATGCGGTCGGTTTTGATTGTTCTTGCTAGCTCGCTGCACATTGTTTTTCCTAATATATATTGCTATTGTGTACTATTTTTTTGCACTGAATACACAGGAGCAAAATCAGCCGCCACTGCTTAGCAAGCCTATTTTATTTTTATTTGATTGGTGTGATGTTGAAATAGGAATCGGTAGTAGGGAAAAAAATTATCTAGTTGTGTGTGCGAATAATGGAAAATAGAGGAAAAGTTTGCAGGACTAGAGAGCAAAATATATTTGTGATCAGCAAAATCACTTGTCGTTTCATGTTGCACATGAAATTCTCTTTTTTTTAAGTTGAGACATGATTTATTTGAGTAGTAATATGAATATTAATTTTCTGATATGCAGTTTTCCGAGATGGATTGTGAGGAGCAGAATGAGTACCTCGGCGTGGTTTGCAAGACCTTCAGAAGAGAGGACGAAGGATTCCAGTTTTATGATGACTATGCAAAGGTCAAAGGGTTCAGCGTTACTTGCCAGGAACCAAGACGTGTTTCAGGCGGCTTTACACTTACCGTACTTTGGCGAAGTTCAAAAGACCTGACCCGAAAAGACCTCCAAAGGGTTCAGTGATAGAAAGAATACAATTTATCAAGAGAATATGAGAAAGCTATAGCTTCATTTAAGACCGCACTACAGCTGAAACCACAAGAATATTCTCTCTGGAACAAGCTTGGTGCGACCCAAGCAAACAGCATCCAGAGTGTTGATGCCGTTTCTGGATGACAGAAGTTCTAGGTAGAAAACGATGTGATTTATTTTGTATCTGGTATAAGTTCACAGGCAAACTGACTGTACTTTGAAGTTCTGGTAGAACTTGGTTTATCTAGACTTTATTTGCTTTGTAAAGCTTGTAGCCTCGGTGAGATTTTAGAGAAATTTTTCTGGTATTTTCGGTTGTTGGAAGTTTGATTCGCTCAAGTCAGCTGTGCCTAGTCTATTTCCTGTTTTCTTTGGTATGTGCAAGTCGTGTCATGCTTACTGAACCTTTTCAGTACAATGAATAAGTTGCTGCCGTGTGGCTGCATGATCTCTGAATGAGTAAGTGAAAATTGTTGGCGCTGCATCTCGCAGCGCCGCTTCTTCTTCAACCTTTCACAATCTCTGAACTCTCACTTGTGTCTCTCTCAAACACACACGCAGGCATACACCAAGGAAGACAACAATTTGCTTTGCAAAGAGACAGTACTCCTCGGTGACTACACAGACTACATTTTTTCTTTTGGTGCCCTCACGGCCTCATTTTTCATTAACCAATGCAACATATATATACACAGGGGTTGAGCACTCACGCCACTCTCCACTAACCACTAACTCCACGTACTAGCTAATCACTAGCTACATGCACGGCCATATCCACTAGTTTACTGGCCATGCAGCTAAAACAACGCATGCACTAACAAACTAACTGAACTGACCGATTCTCTCGGCTCCGACTGATCCCGTCCGGCTTCAGCCTTCCATGCACCTTGCCGCTTCACACGACCATGCCGCATCACACAGCACCTCAGCTTCACGCCGCCATCGACATCTCGCCTTGCTCGCCGCATCGCACGGCAGTCCGGCATCTCGCCTCCTCCGTGCACTCAGCCGGAGCTTCAACGACTAGCTACTCCCTAAACCATCTAAGTTACATGCATAACAAAAGCAAACTAGTATGCAGATACATGAATCAAGATTAAGGCTAACAAAAATTAATGAGTATTTCAATACTGCAGGTCCGTACTGTTGGAATTATTATTCGAGCTATGTACAAAACCACCATTAAACAGAAAAGTGTGAAATATTTCCTATATCTGGAGTTCTCTGCTGCAATCTCTTCTGCAACAGACAGTTAAGTACATTTAGAGTGAAGTTTATTTTCTAATTGTAAAATTTGTTCTTCCTTCTCATTCACAAGGTAGACCGATGAAGCCAGTGCATCCTATGGACTACTGTTTGAAGCAAATGTGCAGTAGTCGACTGCATCTTCAACATACTTGTTGAGAAGGTGCTCCCGGGTTGACAAATTACAACCCTGTAGAAAATAAAAAGTTTCAGCAATTCAATTGAAGTAAAAACGTGTTTAAAATATTGCACAATATTGTATATGAATACAATATAAATATCGCCTCAGGCACATTGCACTTTAGAAAGTCTAGCCGTTCATAATTTTCCATGTGATATATGTGGCGCACTGCTGGTTCGTCACAAGCACATTGGAGCTCCCGCAATTCACAATCCTTAAGTCAGGCGATCCATGAGCACTGAAACGATGATATTGATCCTCTTGTTGTCATACTTGAGAAAAATCTTTGAACCTATAAAGAACCATGTAGACATCATTTACAAATAATTCAAAGATCTAAAGACAGAAAACTACTAGATGTACTGAAATTAAAAGATCCATGCGCACTAACTCGGAATTATAGGCGAGATGAATCTTTAATCTAAAGAGAACCAATAAGTAGAACGTTTTTTGCTGTACAAATCAGTTTCTACCTAGCGCAGATTATAATTAATTCCACATATATGTTCACCAGATCAAGACTTCCAATATATAAGCTGCTTGTATAGAACAAGTACAGTCAACTCGTCACTTATGCAGACTGCCTCACTAGTAAACTTGTAGGACCAGAATTAACAGTAATAAACTCAGTACAACTTTATAATGCTAGTTTCATGACAAAGTTGCATACACGGGACAGAAATTGGAACGATTGACGCAAGCAAGTATGATGACAGTACTTCAGAAGGAGGCATAGGAGAGGAGTGGACAGGGGACCTGTGTGCTGCGGGTGGCGAACTAGATGCCAAGGTTGGATTTGGAGTCCATGGAGAAGTGTTCTTGCTGAAGCGGGAGAGGAGCTTGGACTTGTCCACGCTGGAATCCCCAATCAGCACCACACCGTAGTCGTACTCGTCCCCACCCTGCCCTCAAGCCGCCACCCGCCGCACAATCACCGCTCGACCAGCCGGAATGGGGTGCAGATCCTCGCCGGCCTCCTCCCCATCCACGGCAGCTCCATCACACAGTCGCCGGCACGGGCGACGCGCCGCAATGAGCCCGCGCACTTGGGGATGCACCGTCCCGGCCTTTCCGAAGTCGAATGAAGTGTCCGGGACGCGGCACCTGTGGCACACGTACCCGGCCGGCGGCGCCCGCCCATGGTATGTCGTGCCGCGGTGACCGTATTAAGACGACCCATCCCACTTGAGTTCCGCGGCGTCTATCACCGCGCTGATAGCCTTGGCCTCGTCGCCATCCTCGGCGCTTGGCCTCGAGGCAGCAGAATCTGACGAAGAACCGCCACCGTCTTGATTTGCCTTGGGGCGTTGATTGGATGGCGGCGGATGCCTTCAAGGTGTACGCGGGGAAGGAGCTCCGCCGCGGAGGGCGTGTTCGCGCGCCGGAGCAAGGTGAAGAAGGGTGGCGCGTGGAGTGTCGTCGGCCGGTCGGGTCGGCGTCGGTGCATCTCGCCGATATGAACTAGGGTTAGCAATTCGTTAATTTGGCCCGAATTCACGAAAATGAAGGGCCGGCACCCATCTAGCTTATTGGGCCGGGGCCCATCTGCAGAAGGTCGTGAATTAAGCACTAGTATGATTTCAACTACTCAAGTTTTTAGCACTAGTATGATTTCGTTTGGTCCCTTGGATGGTCGAAAATGGAGGGCTCTAATTCATCTGGGGTACCATAAAACATCTCAAGTGTGTGGAGTATAATCGATCAAAAAAATTCTCATCCAAGAGATCGATCTCTCCTGGAGAACCAACTCCCGGCCGCCGTTGTTGTCGTGGGCGGGTCCTCGATATCCTCATACGACCTCGTAGATGACGACCTGCGCGGTGTCGAAGCCGAAATTCGGCTGCACGGCGCCGGCGCCGAACCCGGTCGACGACGACGTCGCGGCGAAGGGCCGGAAGCCAGCAGCAGCAGCCGCCACCTCGTGGTCGAAGCCGGCGGCCTTCCTATCCGCGGCCGCGGAGGTGGAGGACTGCGGCGGCTTGTAGTACATGCGCGCCGTCTGCGGGCAGTGGGAATGGAACCGCGCGGCGATGCGCACGCCCATGTCCAGCATCTCCACGTACCGGGCCATCGATCGAATTCCGGCCTCTTGTCTCTGACGATGGAACAGGAAGGCGAGGAGGAGCGGTGGCTTTGAGCTCCGGGTGTGGCGTGTGCTTTCGGTGGGCACGACGAGAGGGGGAATCGGACGCCGTGCTATATAGCTGGGCTGGCTGGACGGGGTAGGCGTGAGCGAGGAGGCAGCTGGGAAACAACAAACGGGGCTCCGCGGCGCGCGTGGTGTGCTTCGCGTGGCTTTCGCTTCTGCGGTGCAGCTTGACTTCAACGTGCCCCCGTTACTTCCGGCCGGCAGTGGTTGGGGTCGGAAGAGTCGTACCCAGACGCCGTCGCCCGACGACCACGTAAAAGGGAGCCAGTGAGGCTTCCAGCCGCACCCACCCACCGTTTCTTCCTGGTGTGCGTGCGTTTGCGTGCCTTCGCCTCGTTCACCGCTCTCAGCGGCCGTAAAGGCAGAACTGATCGGGAACTGGCGGCCGGGGCCATTTTCTCTCCACGTGACGTGAGATGAACCGGCGATCCGGCGAATAGGGAAGAGAGTCGGCGTGGTCTTGAGGAAGAGAGTGTATAATTTTAAGACTAGTCACAATGGAGAGTATCATATACTAGTATCATGCATATGATACTAGTCTATGTTACTACCTCCACAATGGATAGTAACATAATTGTGGTATCATATAATGCTATATTTATTAGGTTGTAGACTCATATTGCATTAGAATCCGTTATGTTACGGTATCTATCTATGATACTACTATCACCTCTCTCATCATTAATTGCAGTGACACATCAGCTTTTTTGCCAACATGGCATGCATGATACCACCTATGATACCCCATTGTGGCTAGTCTAAGACCTTCGCTATCGCGCGCGTGGCTTACTCAGTCACTGGACTCGATCTTTGAGGAATAATCAACACCGGCTGTCGTTGTCGTGTGAGATTGGATGTGGTTTTTCATCAGTCGCCATCTCCCTGCAGCTTTGCTACTCCCGTACATATACTACCTAGATGACTCAGTTGAAGCCAATGTCAACTTTGTAGGAACGAGCCAAGGTCTACGGCGCACAACATATTTAACGACTGTCTATACTAGAACCCTCTCACACTTTCAATGGCAAAGAGCGGTGGTTATCAATGGTAAAGATGCGGGCATGGAACTTAAAAGAAAGGCCATGGCCTCTATTGTCATGCATGTTAAAAACTTGCGGGAATTGGAATGAGCACTGAGGTTTTTTTAGGGACGTGCACTCCATGCCGACCAGATCATAAACAAAATAAAATTTGAAGCCCGTAATTACAGATTTGTGGGAGAAAAAGCTCAAGTTTTATCATGCTGCGAGAGTAGGCTTTTGTATTTTATTTTATTTTTGTCAGTTGACTCTTCTAACTAATGAAAAAAAAGTGAGACATATGCGATGTGGGCATGTGAGTAGGCTTATGTGGTCTATGACAAAGAAGTCCATTCTATTGCGGGGAAAAGAGCTTCTCCATTAATTACTAGGGAGCAGGTGATTTTTTGTGTGCTACTACTAGTTATTGATGTCTTATCTTTTGAAGAAACAATTACTTCAGAAAAAGAACAATACAAATAATTAGTTTAATGAAAAATACATACAATACCCTTATTTATAGTCGGAAGATTATCTTATGGCTTCCTGTAAGATTCTGTCTATCGTCGTGGATTTACTGGAAATTAGAACAAATCACAGACATAAGTCAAACTAATCCACAACTCGGCGATCTGGCCGTTCGTTCCTACCTTACAAGTCAAGTTTTATAGTAGGAGGTTCTTTCTCAAATAACACTCCCCTTCGTGTCTGTCTCGTTCTGGTTTTCAGTGGCCCACTAACGGGGGTCGTAAGGACGATCCATGAATCGAGCTCAAGGGGACAAAGTTAGACTAATTAGTGTTTTGATTTTTAATGAGGGGGATAAACTAGCTAAATTTTCATAAATTAGTAACTTTCATTCCTTATATTCTAAATAAAATCATGAACATGGGGGGAGGCGTTGCCCTTGATCTTCCGTCTTTGACTATGTCTATAGTGATTTTATTCATCAATTGCTTCATTCGATGCAACAAAAATTACATCACTAACAGTGCAACCTCCCTCCTCATGGAATCATGTAGACATTCAATTATGTCGCTCCTCATGGGTACCACTCAATGTCGTAGCCAGGCCCCAGGCTGCACTGGCCTTGGCCTGGGGAGTGACAGCTAATTCCTTTGTTGACTATAGCTACTGTAGCACTATTTAACACTATTTATCACTATAGCATGAGCCTGGGTCGTTGTGTTATCCTGGCTACGCTACTGGTACCACTCGCAAACAATGTTCGGCTTTCCTACCACGGCGACGCTTGGGGTAGTGGTGCGGATGTAAGCCAAGATGTCGGGGGCATTTGTGTGTGTGCATCTCCTAATGTGATGAGGACGCGTGTACCAGTAAGGCACACCTTTACTTTTATTGTTTTTTCCTACTCTTTTGTTTTCCTTTTAGGATGTACTCTACTTGTTCTTCGGTCCTTACTCTGGTTAAATGCTATGAAGGGAGCTTAAAGAAACTTCACTTTAGGTAGGTGTTCTCTTACCCTACATATAATGCACAGTATCCACCTTTAACCGACAACAAGCTCTATGGTTCTCTAAACTCTCCCTCCCAGCTCTATCCTTTTGACAATGCCATGCACAAAACTAGGTGGAAATTAGGCAAACATAAAAAGTCGATAGATGGAAAAAAACAAATGGAGGGCAGGTAGGGATAGGAGACACCGGAAAATAGGCACTTGCGGTTGTGGCCTATGTCATGTTTGTAAGGAGTAACCAAGGTTTACATCACACATCATATTTAACTATCGGTACTAGAACCCTCTCACACTTTCAACGGGTCTAATAATGCAAATGTCAAATAGCAGCAGTTATCGATGGTCAACGTACGCCCATGGAACTTAAAGAAAGGTCATGTCCTCTATTCTCATGCATATTAACATCTTGCGAGAATTGGATAAACAGTGAGGTTTTTTTAGGGCGTGCACTCCATGTTGACCAGATCGTAAATGAAATAAAATTTGAGGCACCTAACTGTGGATTGGGGGGGGGGGGGGGGGGGGGGGACGCTCAAGTTTTATCATGTTGCGAGAGTAGGCTTTTGTATTTTTTTAGTTGACTCTTCTAACAAATGAAAAAAAGTGGCACCTCTGCGGTGTGGGAATGTGAGTAGGCTTCTCTGGTCTATGACAAAGAAGTCCATTCTATTGCAGGGAAAAGAGCTTCTCCATTAATTACTAGGGTGAGGTGCTTTTTTTGTGCTACTACTCGTTATTGGTGTATTATCTTTGAAGAAACAATTACTTCAAAAAAAGAATAATACAGATAATCAGCTCAGTGAAAAAAATACAGACAATACCCTCATTTACAGTCAGAAGATTATCTTGTGGCTTCCTCTAAGATTCTCTCTACCGTCGTGGATCTACTGGAAATTAGAACGAATCACGTACACAAATCAAGCTAATCTGCAACTCGACGATATGGCCATTCTTTCATGTGTTACAAGTCAAATTTACAGCAAGAAATTCTTTCTCAAGTAATTAACACTCCCCCTGTGTCTCGCTCGTACTGGTTTTCAGTGGCCAACTAAAGGGGGTCGTCCAGTTCTTCTGGGCTCTGGGACGGTGCGAGGAGTCAAGCTCAAGGTGGGCGAAGTTAGACTAATTAGTGTTTTGATTTTTATGTGGGGCTAAACTAGCTAAAATATCATAAATTAGGAACTTCCATGGCTAATAGTCTAATAATATTCTAAAGAAAGTCATGAACACAAGGGCAAGGCATAGCCCTTGATCGTCCCTCTTTGACTCTGCCCCTGTCTATAGTGATTTTGTTCATTAATTGCTTCATCCGATGCAACAGATATTCCATCACTAACAGTGCAACCTCCAAATTCCCTTCTCACGGAATCATGTAGACATTCAAAATGATGCTCCTCATGTGTACCAGTGGCAAACAGTGTCCGGCTTTCCTACCACGGCATGCTTTGGGCAGTGGTGTGGATCTAAGCCAAGAAGTCTAGGGCATTTGTGTGCGTACATCTCCTCGTGTGATGAGGACACGTGTACCAGTAGGGCACATATTTACTTTTCTTGTTTTTCTCGACTCTTTGTTTTCCTTTTAGGCCATAGTCTACTTGTTCTTCGGTCCTTACTTTGGTTAAATGCAATCAAGAGAGCTTAAAGGAACTTTACTTGAGTAGGTGTTCTCTTCCCTGCATATAGTGCACAATCTCCAGCTTTAACAGACAACAAGCTTTATGATTCCAAAACTCTCGCCTCCCAGCTCTATCCTTTGACACTTCGATGTGGAAAACTAGATGGCAATTAGCCAAACATAAGAAGTTTGATAGATGGGAAAAACAAGTGGAGAGCATGTAGGGATAGGAGACACCGGAAAATAGGCACGTGTTGGTGAGCGGTTTTTCCAAGGCACATATGAAACTTTTCGGGATTGATAAAGATATCACGTGCGCAGTTCATGGTTGCCCTACCGTGGAAAGGCTAAAGCTAGCATTTTACCAACCCTTTTTTCCCCGCATTGATCATGCCTCGCAAAAACTTGAGCAACAAGCGTACAAGTAACCTAGCACAATGTAACATGCCTAGTTTAGAAACTAGGTTGTATTATCGTTTAGTCGCCATGCCATAGAGCAGATCAGAGTGAGATGTGTCAAGTATGTACCTTATTATTTACGAAGCCAGCCATTGACTTTTGACTTCCTTGCCTCGTAATATTTAGCATCTTTGCAACGAGCGCCGTATAGTACAACTTGAATATCTTGGCATCCCTATCATAATTTGCGGCACTGCTTCGAAAGAATAATAATGAAGTTTTAGTGTTCGCTAGTGCAAAATTGACTACACTAGTACATGTGAGGCAGTCACACACGGTTGGCCTTGCATATCGCACACGATTATAGCTCTTAACACAATTTTATAGCATGTATTGTTCATTGTTCGCTGAATTGTTGCATATGTTTGTTTTATCTGCTGATAATTTGCAACCAAAAATTTGAGCAACGATTAATGTTTACTAAAGTGGTATAGTTCAGACTATTTTTTTTTGTGTCTTTTCTTTTATCCTGGCCTGCCCATGGTATTTTTTTTTCAAGGTCCGCCACTAGTGATTTGTGTATCAAGTTAGGGCTGATAATTAGCTCCATCAAACTAATTGGAATGATTCATGATTGACTTCCAAACGTGTTGAATATTCCGCCATCCGCAAGATTGATCAATCATCAATGCATACCAAAAATTATCAAAGATACACCGAACCAGCTAGCTTCTTCCAAATTCATACGATTCGGTGTGATTTATGTACCCACTGACTGATGAAATTGTTGAAACATCAGACTCATGCACCTAACAACACAAGGGGAAACAGCGCCGCCCAATTCATCGAATTTCGTCGATCGTGTCGTGCAGTCCACCGAGATGTTTGGCAGCTAGCTTCACCGACTTGAACTCGTTTGCCGATCCTTGAACAAGACTCTCAACGTTCAATGGTGACAAATTTTATAATCGAACAGACAGACGAGATCGATGACAAAAATATTTCTTTGATAATGTCCCAAACTGACAAAAACGAATTAAAGAATGTTGTTTATACACAGGTATTACTACTATATATTAAGGAGCACCAAATTTGAGCTCCCACAGCGCTCCACCGCATCGAGCACTGTAGGTAGCTACAATACCCCGGTACTGTTCCCCGCAACAGTGTTCAACAGTACCGCGGTACTGTAGCATCTAAAGTGGTCTTTTTTTTTTCCTTTTCCTCTTTTGCAAAAAATAATCCCGCGTTCTCAAAAAATTGTATATATGAAATATATGTGTGCCGACAAATAGGTTCCATTCCCGTGATCGGTTTCGAGTTTTGTTCACTCTAACTCCTTAAATTGTGATCTAGATTCGCAAAAACATTTGACGAACTTTGTCAAATTCATCGCGCTCAGTCACCCGTTTGAATTTTCCTTTCACGAGTAGATGCATATCGCCATTCCAAACAATTTTCATGTTTTAGTAAATCGGCACCCCGGAATAAAACGTTTCGCACAAAAGTCACAGCGATGAACAGTGTTTGCTACAGTACGGTCCTCGCGTTTACAAAAAATTGTAAATCAATCCTCCGGATTAAAGCATTACTAAATAAAAAACCTCACGTTTAAAAAAAATTGTGAAACGGTCTCCCCGAATATAACATTTTTGCAGCACAGTCACCGTGTTTTCCAAAAATTGTGAACCGTTCCTCCGGTACAAAACACACGCGCTAACCCCAGAACAGAAATCGACCTCATTCCTCCCGAGTCGGCCACCTCTGGCCCGCCCCCGCCGCCTTCCCGCTCCGACCTCGGCCCTCCTCCTAACGGTCAGAAAAATAAATGCTAGATATTTGTGCCAAACAACACACATGTTTAAATATTCAAATTTAGTAAATATTTCAGTAAAAAACTGAATGCACTTCCTCTAAATATGATGGTAAGTTTATTAGATGCTCAAAAAATGCATTTCTTCTAAATACGGACTCAAATTGAACATTTCGATTTGGTAATTATTTGGATGCAATCTAAATGAACTGACTCTAATTATGGAACTCAATTCAATAAATGTGCATTTCCACTCATTATGTACCTAAATTGAATACTAATGGAAAAAAAAATCGCAAAGCTGAACTGAATTTTATCACGGAAGGTCTGAATTTAGCAAATTTGCAGAAATCCCACAAAAAAGGATGCAACAGAAAAACATTATGAAAAACCAAGGAAAAAATATATCAAAAACTTCAAAATTAACAATTTTAAGACTCTCCACACAAAAGGTTAAAAAACTGACGAATTAGCTTGCTACATATTTTTTCTATTTCATCGCTGAAAAAAAACACGACAAATTCAAACGGACTTCGCCATTTCAAATCACGACGGATGCGGTGTATTCATAATTTGTTCACCTTGCAAACTTATTTTAACTCATAAATTTTGTCTTCATTTCAAACAATTTAAATATGAACAGTTTTTTTTCCAGTACAAACATTTTTTTAGAATCTGAACCGTCATCAAAAATTCACATCAAGGGTGCGGCGTGCGCCGCGCCAAATTTACCTAGTAATTGACCAATTGTCGCAAAAAAATCTCATCCAGGAGATCTCTCCTGAAGAGCTAGCTGTCCTTTCTTATATACAAAAAAAAAGAGCTAGCTGTCCATCGTCATCGTTCATACGACCTCGTAGATGACGACCTGCGCGGTGTCGAAGCCAAACCCCGCCTGCACGGCGCCGGCGCCGAACCCCGCCGACGACGTCGCGGCGAAGGGCCGGAAGGCAGCAGCAGCAGCCTCGTAGTCGAAACCGGCGGCGGCTTTCCGATCGGTCGGCGCGGACCCGGTGGCGCCCGCGGCCGACGAGGTGGTGGACTGCGGCGGCTTGTAGTACATGCGCGCCGTCTGCGGGCAGTGTGAGTGGAACCTCGCCGCGATGCGCACGCCCATGTCCAGCATCTCCACGTACCGAGCCATTGATGAAGCTCCTCTTCTCCTTTGACCCTGTCTCTGCCGAGGGAACAAGAAGAAGGCGAGGAAGAGCAGTGGCTTTGAGCTGCGGGTGCGGCGTGTGGTTTCGGGGGCACGGGGAGAATCAGGCGCCATGCTATATAGCTGGGCGTGGCCGCGAGAGACGCACGTACTCCAGTTGTGAAGCAGTGATGCTTCGAGACGCACACACCGTTGGATCGGTGCGGTGCGGTGCGGACATGCAGTGTGGACTGGGCTGCCGGACGTACGTGACCATTTCTCTCTGGCGTACCGTGCGCCGCGTACGTTGCCTGTCTTTGCCTCGTGCACTGCTTGGCGGCCAGCGCCCGGGGCCGTAGAAGCAAAAGGCAGAACTGACCGGGAACTAGTGGAAAGGTCATTTTATCTACACGTGAGATGAACCGGCGAGCAAGGCACTGCCCCGGCGAATACGGAAGAGATGTGGTCTTGAGTAATTTTAAGATCTTCGTACGTTGTCGTGTGACATTGGATATGGTTTTTCCGCTGGTCGCGATCTCGCTGCAGCTCTCTAATCGCATTATACGCATGTACCGCCTAGACGGCTCATTGTACGTATGTCAAGTCATAACTAAACATTTGTCCGTACATGTACTCCTACAGTAGATGATTAAGTTGTGGCCTATGTCAACTTTGTAAGAGGGGGCCAAAGTCTACTCACTGCGGATCCGAAATGGCATATCCTTCTCGCTCGGTCTAGAACTCTCTCACGCTTCCAAACGGTCCAATCACGCAAATGTCAAACAGCGGTGGTGATCGATAGTCATCGCTCATGGAGCTTAGAGAAAGGTCATGGCTTCTGTTGTCATGCACGTTAACATTGCCGGGAAAGCAGGTGATTTTTGTGTGTGCTAGTACTAGTCTTCATTGGTGTCTTATCTTTTGAAGAAACGGTTACTTCAGAAAAGGATCAATACAATAATCGTCTAAGTGAAAAAATAATGAAGACAATACCCTCATTTACAGTCAGAAGATTATCTTGTGGCTTTTTGTAAGATTTTGTACCATCGTGGACTTACTGAAATTAGAACGAATCACAAACACAAATCAAGCTAATCCGCAAGTCGACGATCTCGCCGTTCGTTCCTAGGTTACAAGTTAAGTTTTACAGTAAGAGATTCTTTCTCAAATAACACTCTGCTCCGTGTCTCGCTCGTACTGGTTATCACTGGCCTACTAAAGGGGGTCGTCCGGTTCTTCTGAGCTCAGGGCCGGATCCATGAGGGGGCTAAACTAGCTAAAATTTCATAAATTAGGAACTTCCATGCCTAATATTCTAAAGAAACCATGAACATATAGGAGAGGCGTAGCCCCTGGTAGTCCCTCTTTGACTCCGTCCCTGTCTATAGTGATTTTGTTCAGCAATTGCTTTATCCGATGGAACAAAAATTCCATCGCTAACAGTGCAACCTCCAAATCCCCTTCTCATGGAATCATGTAGACATTCACTTATGATGCTCCTCATGCGTACCGGTGGCAAACAGTGACTGACTTTCCTACCACGGCGACGCTTGGGGCAGTGGTGCGGATTTAAGTCAATAAGTCGAGGGGGGGCATTTGTGTGTGTGCATTTCCTCGTGTGATGAAGGCGCGTGTAAAAAAACCAGTAGGGCACACCTTTACGTTTGTTTTCTCAACTCTTTTGTTTTCCTTGTAGGTCGTACTCTACTCATTCTTCGGTCCTTACTTTGGTTAAATGCAATGAAGAGAACTTATAGAAACTTCACTTGATGTGGGTGTTCTCTTCCCCCATATAGTGCACAATCTCCACCTTTAACAGACAACAAGCTCTCTGCTTCCCAAAACTCTCGCCTCCCAGCTCTATCCTTTGACACTTCCATGCAGAAAACTAGGTTGCAATTAGCCAAACATAAGAAGCTCGATAGATGGAGAAAACAAATCAAGGGCACGTGGGGATAGGAGACACCGGAAAATAAGCACGTGTTGGTGAGCGATGTTTCCTAGGTAGCATATGAAACTTCTCGGGACAGATAAAGATATCTTGTACGCAGTTCATGGCAGCCCTACCTCGGAAGACCGAAGGCAGCATTTTAGCAACCCGTATTTTCCCAACGGGGTCCTGTCTCGCTCGAACTTGAGCAACAAGCGTACAAGTAATCTGGCACAATGTAACCTGCCCAGTTCAGAAACTAGATGGTATTATCGTGAAGTCTCCATGACATCGAGCGGATCAGAGTGAGATAGGACAAGAACGTACCTTATTATTTACGAGGCCAACCACTGCGTGTCGAGGCTACTCGTCGAAGATTGTAAAAGCACACTTGTTATATGATCAATAAAGCTCACCGATTTCCCTAAACAAAATCGGCACTGCCTCAAAAAACGAATAATAGAGTTGTAGCGCTCATAAGTGCAAAATTAACTACAGTAATACAAATAAGACAATCGTACACGGCTGACCTTTCCCATTGCACACGATTATAACAATCATCATTATCCATTGATAGGCAATCTAATTGCGCAAGTATAACTCTGGTTCTTCTCATATTAGTGTTCCTGCATGCCTCACATCATGAAACTGCAGAAGACCAAGCTCCCACAAGTTGGATTAACCTCCAAGATTTTGACATCCCTTATAAGACTCCCACCTCAAGATGTGATAACATAAGATGGATGAATTAATTTTAGTTAAGAGCACACCTCTCTCAAAAGATATTGCTAAACAAATGTTTTCTCATTGGATTATTGCAGAGGAAGACAAATGTCACGTAAGGCGGAGCCTATGGAACCACGCATCAAAACAAACTTGATTCGCTCCTATCTCGCCACCAATGCCAATATAGGGTGAGGCATCAAATGACCATCTGTCATATCAAAGAGCTATCGATTCGCAAGACGAAAATACCATAAACGCCATGGCATAAACGACTGACGAAAACGTTGGAATTAAGATGTAGTTGAGAAACCTTCATTCTATACAACCGTCCTTTCCACCACCAAGCCGTCGTCATCTAGGACACACATAACTAACATATAGGGTATTTAAATCAAACATTAATCTTTGTATACATGTGAAAGCAAAGATCTCGACGTGAGAGATTGAACTGGTGAACCCTCAATTTTATTTGTTCATGAGCTGGAATTTCTCAGTAGCAAGCGCGACAAACATGAGTACCTACTACACTATTAATCAACCTTTTTTAGGGATGCCCACTAGTAGATTTTATGTCGATTATAGCGACCTAGATGTGCACATGCGATGATCGTGGTATGTGGACGATTACCTTTTGCATTTTGGGTTGCATGAGGTTTGGTCTTGCCGCATTGCAGCTTGAGAGCGAATGGGGAGGTACGAAAGGGTGGCCGGGCCGGAAGATGGTGTCGATGGATCACGCAGGCCCACGTCGGAGCAGAGGAATATAAGGCAATTTTGTGGCATGGAAATCAAAATATGTATGAGACAAATTCGTTGCCTTTTTATTTTGACTGCATTCCATAATCCATGTGATTTGGGTATCGGGTTAGGGCTGATAATTAGCTCTATGAAACTAATTGTAGTGATCCATGATTGACTTCTAAACGTATCTTGTTCCTTGCTTTTACAGATGGATTTTGTAGTCTTCTTCTTCGTAGCACGTCATCAGGCAGGGGTTTTGGGGGATGTCCCCGCCTCTGGTTTCCTGATGGTGTGGTCGGTTTGGCCAAATGTTCGCAAAACGATGGCTGTGTGACAGACACCGCTTTTCACCCCTGGTTTAACGATGAATGAAACTGGGTCCTTAAATCGAAAAAATAAATCATCAATCCACCCCAGAAATTATAAGACATACACCGAACCAGATCTTATAATCAGACAGACGCGATTCATGACAAGTGCGAGCAAGAAAAAATATTTCTTTGATCAATTCCCACGCGGACAAAAACGAAATAAAGAATGGTGTTATACACAGGTATAATCGACCAATTCATCCTTGGTCGCAAAAAAAGTCTCACATCCAAGAGATCTCCCCTGAGGAACTAACTGTTGTTCGTCGTCGTTGCTCATACGACCTCGTAGATGACGATCTGCGCGGTGTCGAATCCAAACCCGGGCTGCACGCCGCCGGCTCCGAACGCGGACAACGACGTCGAGGCGAAGGGCCGGATGCCAGCAGCCGACTCGTAGTCGAAACCGGCGGCGACCTTCCGATCCGTCGACGCGGACCCGGTGGCTCCCGCGGCCGAAGACGAAGAGGAGGTGGACTGCGGCGGCTTGTAGTACATGCGCGCCGTCTGTGGGCAGTGGGAGTGGAACCTGGCAGCGACGCGCACGCCCATGTCCAGCATCTCCACGTACCGGGCCATCGGTGGAGCTCCTCTGTGTCTTTCACTCCGAGGGAGCAACGAGAGGGGCGAGGGAGAGCTGTGGCGGGTTTGAGCTCGGTACGGCGGCGGGTGTTGCTTGTGCTTGGTTTGGCACGGGGAGAGGGGGTAATTGTGCGCCGTGGTTATATAGCTTGGGCGAGGAGGCAGCTAGGAAACGGTGGCTTCCGCGGCGCTTGTGGCTTTCGCTTCTGCGGTGCGCTGGGCGCGGTGTGCAGCTTGACTTCAACGTGCGCCCGCTGGATGGTGTGGACTGACCGTTTCTCTCTAGCGTACGCTTGCCTGTCCTTGCATGTTAGCCTCGTTCACCGTTTGGCTGCCGGGCAGCAAAAGGCAGAACTGACCGGGAACTGGTGGTGGAAGGGCCATTTTCTCCCCACGTGAGTCGTGAGGTGAGATGAACCGGCGAGGAGACAATGTCTCCGCGAATAGGGAAGAGAGGCGATGTGGTCTTCAGGAAATTACTGGAGTAGCAACTTTAGGACCTTCGTTGTCGCGTGGCTTCCTCGCTCACTGGACTCGATCTCTGAGGAGGATTAATCAAGACCGTACCTCGTTGTCGTGTGATTCTGGGTATGTTTTTTCGTGGGTCGCCATCTCCCTCCAGCTCGCTAGTCGCATTATCCGTGCATGTACTACTTTGTAGATCATGGTGGCCTATGCCAACTTTGTACTAGATGGAAGCAATAAAATAATATCTATCCGTACATGCACTGCCTAGATGACTAAGTTTTTGAACAAAACGGACAACATTGACTCATTTTATTTAAAAAAGTAGGAGGGAATTGACCGGTTCATTAGCGGGGAACTGGCTGAAAACCGTTACAGTGCATCAATGTAGTCATGGAACACCACATTGGGTAGACCCGGCCGACCTGGCTACCCACATGAAACACACACGCCGCCTTGAAGAAAAACATCATCAAAGTCGACTAGATGACTAAGTTATGGCCTATGTCAACTTTATAAGAGGGAGTCAGGGTCTGACTGCGGATCTGGAATGGCATATGCTTCTCGATCGGCATAGAACCCTCTCACGCCTCCAAAGGGTCCACTGGCACAAATGTAAATAGCGGTGGTTATGGATGGTCAACGCCCATGGAACTTAAAAAATGTCATATGGCCTCTATTGTCATCCATGTTAACATCTTGCGAGAATTGGAATGAGCAGTGATGTTTTTTTAGTAAGCGTGCACTCCATGCCGACCAGATAATAAAAAAATCAAAATTGAAGCCCCTAACTGTGGGATTGGTGGGAGCAAAACATTTAGGCCTCGTTTGATTCGTAGGAATTCTGTAGGATTTTTAGAGGATTCTGTTCCTAAGGATTTTTTCCTTTGAAAGGTGTTTGATTTAAAGGAATCGATCCCGTAGGATCTTTTCCTGTGGGACTTTCCTAGTCAGTTTCGTAGGAAACTTTCCATTAGCCTCGAGCTCTTGGAAAAATTCCTGCGCGCGAAGGAAAACGCTGGGCCGCTCGCGTTTAGAGAAAAACCACGTCTGTCACCGTCCATTTTGCATGCACACGACCTGCTACTGCCCCTTTTTCATTGATTGCCGTGCAGACCATGTCCTTGATTTCCTTGTTCCCTGTACTAAGCTAATGAATCATTATTTTTCCTTTCCTTTCCTACGGTGCCATCAAACACCAACTTGTGCCTATTCCCATATTTTCCAACCCCGTAGGATTCATGTGGAGAGGCCATTCCAATCCTCCATATTTCCTATTCCTTTGATTTTGCTATCCTATGAATCAAACAAGCCCTTAAGTTTTATTGTGCCCGGAGAGTAGGTTTTTGTATTTTATTTTATTTTTGCAACTTGACTCTTCTAATTAATGAAAGCAAAAAGTAGCACCTATGTGATGTGGCCATGAGAGTAGGCTTCTCTAGTCTATGACAAAGAAGTCCATTCTATCGCGGGCAAAAGAGCTTCTCCGTTGATTACTACGGAGGAGGTGCATTTTTTTGAGCTACTAGTCGTTATGGGTGTATTATCTTTTTAAGAAACAATTACTTTGGAAAAAGCAATACAAACGATATCCTCATTTATAGTCAGAAGATTATATTGTGGTTTCCTGTAAGATTCTATCTATTGTCATGGATTTGCTGGAAATTAGAACGAATCACAGGAAATCTGAATTGCTTCATCCGATCCGACAAAAATATCATCACTAACAGTGCAACCTCCAAATTTCTTCTCGTCGAATCATGTAAGACAACCAATTATGATGCTCCCTATGCGTACGAGTGCTAAATAGTATCCGGCTTTCCTACCACGGCGACCCTAGGATAGTGGTGCGGATTTCGGGGAGTCCTTACTTTGGTTAAATGCAATGAAGGGAGCTTAAAGAAACTTCACTCGAGGTAGGTGTTCTCCCTCTACATATAGTGCACACACTCCACCTTTTAACAGACAACAAGCTCTATTCTACCCAAAACTCTCGCCTTCTGGATCTATCCTTTAACATTTCCATGCAGGCAATTAGCCAAAACTAAGAAGTTTGGTAGATGGGAAAATCAAATGAAGAGCACGTAGGGATAGGGGACACCCAAAAATAAGCACGTCTTGGTGAGTGTTTTTTTGAAGGTAGATGTGGACTTCTCGGGACTGATAAAGATATCTTGTACGCGGTTCATGATAGCTCTACCGTCCGAAGATCCTCGCTGGCATTTTAGCAACCCGTCTTTTCCCGCCTTGATCATGCCTCGCTAGAACTCGAGAAACAAGTGTACAAGTAATCTTGCACAATGTAATTTGTCTAGATTAGAAAGTAGGTTGTATTATCGTGAAGTCACTATGGCATCGAGCGGATCAAAGCAAGATAGGACAGCTACGTACCTTATTATTTACCAAGCCACTGCCTTCTGACTCCCTTGCCTCGTAATATTTTTATTCGAATATTTTGGCATCCCTATCATAATTTGTGGCACTGCTTCAAAAACTGAATGATGGAAGTTGTAGCGCTCACTAGCGCAAAGTTGACTAAACTAGTAGAGAGCAGGCAATCACACACGGTTGATCTTACCATCGCACACAATTATAGCGACCGTCGTTATCCGTGGTTAGCCGATGGGGTTGACTAGGCTTGTTCTTCTCACATTAGTGTTCTTGCATGCCTCACGCAATGAAACCACAGAAGACCAAGCTGCCACAGGTTGGATTAATCTCCAAGATTTTGACATCCCTTATAAGACTCCCACCTCAAGAAGTGATAACATAAGATCAATGAATGAATTTTAGTGAGGGTCACACCTCTCCTAGAACATATTGTCAAACCAATGTTTTCTCATTGGATTGTTACACAGGAAGACCAAGGTCACGAAAGGGGAACCCCGCATAAAAACAGACTTGACTCGCTCCTATGTCGCCACCAATGTCAAGATAGGGTGAGGCGTCAGATGACCATCTGTCAAATCAAGAGCTATCGATTCGCAAGACAAAAAAACCATAAACGCCATGGCATAGATGGCTGACGAGAACATTGGAGTTAATATGTAATTGATAAACCTTCATTCTATACAACCGTCATTTCCACCACCAAGACGTCGTCGTCTAGAACACACTGATACGTCCAAAACGTATCTATAATTTTTGATTGTTTCATGCCATTTTTATGCTTTTAGCACTTGTTTTTATATTAAGTTTATTATTTATTTGGACTAACCTACTAATAGATGCAAAAGTGCACAATGTTCTTGTTTGACTATTTGATGTGTAGAAATTATCAAGAATATAAGAGGAAACCTTGTTGGAGTCAAATTGGGACTTTCCTGAAATCTGTCTGAGAACTTTTTATGAAGATTGTCAGTTTAACCTCGAAGATGACGTCAAATGGAGACCTGTCTCTTACGAAAGTTGTCACAATTTTCCATACGAAGATTTTAAGCCCAAGATCAGCCCAATCGGAGTTCGGACGCGGCCTGGAGGCCCGTTTTGGTGGAACCCTAAAAGGGGGTGACGGAAATCCGAGAAGATATATAAAGGGAGGAAACCTAATTCGTTCGTGGAGGACTCCACCACCCACGAATTTCCAGCCACCAAAGCCACGTTTTTGCCTCCCCCATGGATCCCATCTCCATGGGGGAGGGCTCCCTTGAAGCCATGAAGGAAGAGGGCTAAGGGGCGGTGCTCCCCCATGGAACCGGCGGCGCAGGAGGAGCCCCCTGCGCCACCGCCGGTGTCGGCGCCGCCCTGCGCCTCTCGCTGCCCTCTCCGCCATCTCCATCACCAACTCCTCCTTATATTCAGTGGTTCATCCTCCCACAAACCTCTGTACCGTCCTATGTAAACATGGTGTTTGATGCTATAATATTTATCCTATGATCTATGTCATGTTTATGTAGTTTATTTGTCTTTCGATTGCTTTGTTGAATGTCTATGGTTCATTAGATTTGTATGTTGATATGGTACTGTCCTTTGGTGTCCATTATACTTGTGCGCGCATGGATCAACACCATAGGGTTAGTAGTATGTGCAAAGGAAGGGGCGTAGTTCTGCCGGAGTGACAGAAACCTGAGGATTCAAACCGGTTAGTTGCACGTATGGGAGTAAGAGGACCATAAACTTAATGCTATGGTTGGGGAAACCTTAATGCATTGTTAGTATTTACGGATGTTTGCTAACAATCCAATCATATAGTACTTGTAATCCCAAGTAGTGGAGTGCATGTATATTTAGCCTCTCCCACATTGAAAACTGCATCAAAGACAATGAACTAGATGTCTTCACTAATTAATCTTGGACAAAGCCACCACAATTACCACCACTTTTCCACACTCATGGTACTGTTAGTATATGGTTACTTAGTGTACTTTATTGCTGCAGCACTAACTTTTACTTTCTTGTATTTATTATCCTGCAAAACTATCTCTCATACCCGTATTGTTACCGTAGTTTTATTTCCTAGATAATACAAATGTTCAGTGTGCGTAGAGTTGTATCAGTGGTTGATAGAACTTGAGAGAATACTTATCCTACCTTTAGCTCCTCGTTGGGTTCGACACTCTTACTTATCGAAAAGGCTACACGCGATCCCCTATACTTGTGGGTTATCAAGACCTTTTCTGGCGCCGTTGCCGGGGAGCCATAGCGTAGGTTAATGTTCTTGTGTGCACTTGTTTGCTTTATCTCTAAGTAGTTTTTATTTTCAGTATTAAGTTATTCTTTATCTTACTATGGATAGAGAATACGAATTACAAAAAAATTAGGTGTAGTTGTTATCTAAAAACGTTTTCAAAAAGAAAAGTGATTGGAAAGATGAATAATGGTTAAATGGGGGTCGACCTTGAACACTTGTGTTCATGCCTATGAAACCAAAACAAATTTTTCCATGGAAGTTTTTCATTAAAAACATGTAAATATTGTGTATATACCTCTGTACATAAAAATAAAATGTTAATTATAGTCTTTAGTTAATTAGAAGTTGATAGTTTTGCTTTGCTGTCCAGAAACAGATTTTCTGTGCTCCACCGTATTAAATGTTTAAAATCACCAGAACGTGATCTTGATCTGAAATTTCTTGAGTGCAAAGTGATGCTTATTAGCTTTCTTTCATTAGACTAACTTTTTCTGATTTAAGGTACGTAGATAGGTTGAAAAATTCGATCTTTACTGACTGTTCTGTTTAGACAGATTTTGTGCTTCTCTGTAAATAAAATCGTGATAAATCTGAGAATAGTATTTTGACTTGAAAATTTTTGTGCATAAACCTGAGATTATTATCTTTGTTTCATTAGATTAAATTTTTTCGATTTGAGCTACTTAACTATCTCGTTGAATGCCATCTTTACGGACTGTTCAGTTTTGACAGATTTCTTTGTTTATTCAATATTGTACTTGGTGTTGTTAGTTTCATTAGTTTTTCGACGGACAACGGAAATCATGAACACCTTAGTATATACAGTGGCTAATGTTGAGTAAAAATTATAAAACTTGTCAATGCTTGAACATGAGTGGATTTTATTTAATGAGTACTAACCCTACTAATGAGTTTTGTGAAGTTTTATGTGGATGTAGCTTATAAGATCTAATCAATATGGTGATATGAGATGAATAAGAAGACGCAAGAACTCAAGCTTGGGGATGTGTAGGTGCATCCCAAGAACATATTCAAGAAGATACAATCATCTAAGCTTGGGGATGCCCGAGTCATCCCCCTATTCATCAACTAGCATGAGGTTGTCTCGTTCATACTCTATATTACCCGTCCACATGATATGTATTGTCTTAACTTGTATTATAATTGTTTTTATATGTCTTGGAGTATTTCAGGAGGAATACCAATGGCAAACGGTGTCTGGCTTTCCTACCATGGCCACGTTTGGGGTAGTTGCGCGGATTCGTGGGTATGCGTACTAGTAAGCCAAGAAGTCAGGGCCATTTGTATGTGTGCATCTCCTCCTGTATGATGAGGACAACATGTACCACCTTTAGTTTTATTTTTTTCTCGACTCTTTTGTTTTCCTTTAGGCCATACTCTACATGTTTTTGGTTCTTACTTTGGTTAAATGCAATGAAGGGAGCTTAAAGAAACTTCACTTGAGGTAGATGTACTCTTCTCCTACATATAGTGCACAGTGTCCACCTTTAACGGACAACAAGCTCTATAATTGTTCCCAAAACTCTCGTCTCCCGGGTCCCGGCTCTATGCTTTGAAATTTCCATGCAAACAAATTAGGTGACAATTACCCAAACAAAAGATATTCAATAGATGGGAAAAACAAATAGAGGGCACGTAGGGATAGGAGACATCGGAAAATAAGCACATGTTCGTGAGCGATTTTTCCAAGGCAGCATATGAAATTTATGGGGAAGATAGAAGACACAGTGTACACATAATCTGGCACAATGTGACCTGCCTAGTTCAGAAACTAGGTTGTATTATCGTGTAGTCACAATGGCATCAAGCCAAGCGGAGTGAGATGGGACCATTGTTGGACTGCACCCTTACGTGACGCTCTGCTACCAGCTGGACCGAGTCCCACGGCAGGCGCACTCCACTCGGGAACTTTCGGCACGATCTCCACGTCAGGGCCTAATGCGATGGACACTCCCACTGCGTGATCACGACCCCCCTCGCACGCTTAGGAGCCACACTCCTTTTCTGTTGTAATCAAACATTGTACCTTAGGCTATATAAGCCACACTCATTGATTAATGCAATCCACGATGATCAGGTCCTCACGATGATTCACACCAATGTTATTACATACTTTATTATGTACAAAGAGAACCACTGACTTTTAACCCTTTTCGCTCGTAATATTTAGCATCATTCCAACGAACGCTGTCTAGCAAAGCCCGAATATCTTGGCAATCACTATCATAATTTGCACACTGCTTCAAAAAACGAATAGTGAAGTTGTAGCGCTCACTAGTGCATAATTGACTACACTAGTATAGATTTGATAATCACGTACGGTTGATCTTGCATATCTCACACGATTATTGCAATCTTCGTTATACATGGGTAGGTGATGGGGGTGATTGGGCTGGTCCTTCTCATGTTAGTGTTCTTGCACGCCTCACGTAATGCAACTGTAGAAGCCCAGCCTGCCACAAGTTGGATTAACCTATTTTGGCATCCCTTATAAGACTCCCACTTCAAGAGCTGACAAAATAAGATCGATGAATGAATTTTATTGAGTGGCACAACTCTCACAAAACATATTGTCAAACCAATGTTTTCTCGTTGGATTGTTGCAGAGGAAGACCAAGGTCACGAAAGGATAAGCTAGGAGAACCCGCATCAAAATAAACTTGACTCGCTCCTATGTCGCCACCAATGCCAAGATAGGGTGAGGCGTCAGATGAACATGTGTCAAATCAAGAGCTATCGATTCGGAAGATGAAAACACCATAAACGCCATGGCATAAACGGTTGACGAGAACATTGGAATTAAGATGTAGCTGAGAAACCTTCACTCTATACAACCGTCTTTTCCACCACCAAGACGTCGTCATCTAGGACACACATAACTAACATAGAGGGTATTTAAACATATTAGATGTGAGAGATTGAATGGTGAACTCTGAGTTTTGTTTCTTCAAGAGCTGGAATTTCTCAGTTGCCGGCACGTGAACAAGACTTGCTACTACACTATTAATCAACCTTTTTAGGGATGCCCACTAGTACACTTTAAGTCGGTATAATGACCCCATATGTGTTTGTGCGATGATCGTGGTATGTGGACGATTACCTTTTGCATTTTTAGTTGGTTTGATCATGGCACATTGCAGCTCGAGAGCGAGCAGGGAGGTACGAAGGGGTGGCCCGGAAGATGGTATCGATGAATCGCACAGGGCACGTCAGAGCAGAGGAAACTTGGGAAGCGACGCAGCGAGAAGGAAAACCTAATCTGTATGAGACAAATTCATTGCGTTTTTAATTTGACATTATTCCATAATCCATGTGATTTGGGTATCAGGTTAGGGCTGATCATTAGCTCCATCAAACTAATTGCAATGGTCCATTATTGACTTTCTAAACGTGTAGTGTATTCCCCAGCCGTAATATTGAGCAATCATCAATCCACGCAAAATAAAATTACACTTATTAAACATACACCGAAACCGAACCAGCTAGCTTCGTCCAAATTCGGTACGATTCGATCTGATTTATGTATCCACCGACTGCTGAAGCTGAACAAACATGAGACTCATGCACCCAGCAACAACCAAAGCAACCTCGTTGAATTCAACGAAATTCGTCCACCGTGTCGTGCAGTCCACCGATCCTTGGCAACATGACCGACTTAAAACTCGTTTGCCGATCCTTGAACAGGACTCTCGATGTTCGGTGGTGACAGATTTTACACTCACACAGACAGAAGAGATTCATGACAAGCGCGAGTAAGAAAAAAAAAATCTTGGATCAATTCCCACGCGGACAAAGAATCAAAGAATGGTGTTATACACAGGTATAATCGACCAATTCTCCCTTGGTCGCAAAAAAGTTCTCTTCCAAGATGAAGAACTAATTGTTCGTCGTCGTTGTTCATACGACCTCGTAGATGACGACCTGCGCGGTGTCAAACCCAAACCCCGGCTGCTGCACGCCGGCGCCGAAGCCCGCTGACGACGTCACGGCGAAGGGCCGGAAGCCAGCAGCCGACTCGTAGTCGAAACCGACGGCGGCTTTCCTATCCGTCGAGGCGGACCCGGTGGCGCCCGCGGCCGACGACGAGGCGGATTGCGGCGGCTTGTAGTACATGCGCGCGGTCTGCGGGCAGTGGGAGTGGAACCTGGCCGCGATGCGCACGCCCATGTCCAGCATCTCCACGTACCGAGCCATCTCGATCCCTCTGTCTGTCGCTGCTGAGGGAGCAAGGATGGCACGGAGGAGGGAGGAGAGGCGGTGGGCGGTGGCTTCGAGCTCGGTCCGGCTCCGGCGGCGTGTGCGGTTCGCATGGGGAGAGGTGGGAATCGGGCGCCGTGGTTATATAGCTGGGCCGGGCAGACTTTGGGCGAGGAGGCAGCTGGGAAACGGTGGCGCCGCTCGATCCGCGGCTCGGCGCGCGTGGAGCTGGCGTGTCGTGTGTTTCCCGTGGCTTTCGTTTCACGGTGGTGGACGTTGACTTAAACGTGCGCCCGTCACTTTCGGCTCAAGTTTAGGCCGGACGGCGGTGGTTGGGGCTTGGAAAGTTAACGGTGCATGCGGTTTGACGAAGAGAGACGCCGTGGCCGGCGACCAGGTACGAGGAAGAAGCGTGGCCGCGACGCACTCAGCTGTGAACCAGTGAGCTTTGTCTGGTTGACCGGGAAAGGGCCGTTTTCTCTTCCAGGTGAAATGAGCCGGCGAACCGGCACTCTCTCAGCAGTGGGAAAAGCGAGGATCGATGCGGTCGTTGTGTGACTGAAAGGGTAGCGTGGATTCCTCCTTCACTGGACTCGATCTTTGAGGATGTCATCATCGTGCGATACCGGATTTGGTTCTTCGATCGCCCAACGATCGCGCTCAAGATACGCTACTGCACATCGCTAAAAGTCGCATCCGTCCGTACCAGCTGGTGGAAGAAGGAATTTCACAGCTGATGCCGTACAGGCTGTAGAGACATGGTATTGGCCACAACTGGCTGGGAAGTCTGGCATGTTGATGACACTGCAACGAACGAGTAATAAGCAAATAAACACAACAGACGTACTCCCTCCGTTCCAAATTAGATGAATCCAATTTGTAAAAAATGGATGTATCTAGACATGTTACAAGTCTAGATACATCCACTTTTGTACAAATGGAAGTCATCTAATATGAAACGGAGGGAGTAGCTCTCAGTTGGCCTCTAACCGCTGGTCCGCTATACCGAATGTCAAAGCTGCTTTCAAACAAGGGGCGATAAAACTTTCGAGTCAAATATTTTTTCTATCAGCAACTCAATCACTCGATCGATGCGTGTTACTACTTCTCAACATTTCTTGTTGATTTCGAGTTAATATAAAAAACTACCACTTCGAAGGCAAAATTTCTCGTTTCAACCCACTTTACGCATGTACACAAAATCTACCACTTCAGACTGAGATTTTTTTCTTTCAAATTGTGCTAAAATGAAACCGAGAGCAAATTGAAACTAAAATTGACAGCGGGACCCACCTGTAAGGATGACGCGACAAACTAACCTTCCGCCCTCGACTAGCCCGCTGATGAACAAAACACGTATTTTTATTTCCCTTAGTCAGCATGTGCACTCGTGACCGTCATTTCCACATAGTTTCAACAGTATGCGATAGATTTGATTGGAAGGTTTGGGTGAGAGAAGGGCCTCTTTGGATCATAGGATTGGAAGACACGTGAAAAGGAGAAAAATGGAATTTGACAGCTTTATCGGTGTAAAACTGAGTATTGCAAAACATAGGAAACGAATAGTAATTTGAATGAAACGCATGAAAAATATAACAAAAGTGTCTACGCGACTATATGTCTTTGAAAGGGTTGATGTCATGATGTGGATATTTAAAATCCTAGAAAGGTTTGTGGCCCGACCTTAAGGCTAAACACATTGCTAACAGGTCCAATCGGGCCCATCCAAACAGCAAAAGGCTTAGCTGGGTCGTTGTCAAAGCAGAAAAATTTCGCCGCAGCTAGTTCCCAAAGCGAAGCGACCACCTCTCGCGGAGATGCCGCCGGGAACCTCTCCGCGGTCAACGGAGCCGTGGACCTGGGAGAACGCCGCCGCCGGGGCGACCGCTGGCTTCGCCACCGTCGCGGCCTTCCACCCGCTCGACGTCGTCCGCACTCGCTTCCAAGGTAACCCCCTCCTCCCCTTAAGCCCTAGGTGACGTAGAGCCCCACCGGTAACCGTGCTCTCTCGTGCTGGTGTTCAGTGAGCGGCGGGAGGGGTTTGTCCGACTTGCCGCCGTACAGGAACACGGGCCACGCGGTCTACACCATCGCACGATCTGAGGTGTGAATTTCTTTCACATTTTTTATCATTTGGTGAACTGTAAAATTTGTCCAATTCGCCCATAGCTTAAAACCTTAATTGTATGTGCATGTGCTGTTAATCCTGCTGGGGTTTTGGGAAATTGCAAAATACAATTCCCTACAATGTGTACTTGGACTTTCTTCATTACTCCCTAACTGATTTGTTGCTTTAATTTCATTTAAAATTCCCTGGAACTTAGGAAGATGACAGTATATTTGATAAGTAGCCTGCCTGGTTAGCAAATTAAATGATTCAAGATTTTTTGTAAGTTCTTAACGAATTTGGTTATTCTGATATGGTAAGTATGATGTATGCTGATTTAACTTCTTAATGTAGGGCCTGAGGGGACTTTATGCCGGCTTTTATCCTGCAGTTCTTGGATCAACCGTTTCTTGGGGGCTATATTTCTTTTTGTAAGTTACGTTAGTTCATTCTGCTGAATAGTTGTAGTGTGGGGGTGTTCGTTGCTTTGTTTCAATGCTGGAGTATACTAAAGTAAGCTGATAATTTCAGTATTTAATCAACTTGTTGTTTCTTACTATATAAGGATCCCATGCTATCTTTTACCAATTTTAATGCTCCTTAGTATAGTGCTGGCATTTTGACTAACTTAAGAATCTCTGTTTTGACAGTTATAACAGAGCTAAACAAAGATACTTGCAGGGGAAGGATGTTCAGCTCCGTCCATTTGACCATCTTGTCTCAGCTGCAGAAGCAGGTGCTTTGGTTCGTATAATAACTCCTCCTATTCTCATACCATTTTGTGATTTGGTCAGATTGAGACGATGTTAACAAAATTTGTTAAAATGTAGTTAGCCTAGCATGCCTAACCTGGCATTTTTCTTGTTACAACCAACATGTGTTAGTGTTATTTGTTCACCTCAATTGCTTTTCACTAAATTATTATTTTTTCATTGACAGAGATATTTTCCTTGTCTTTGTACAGGTTTGCCTGTTTACAAATCCCATATGGCTGGTGAAAACACGAATGCAACTACAAACACCTGGGCATACTTCACCTTATTCTGGATTTTCTGGTAATATGTGCTTATCATACCACATCAATGCTTATTATAAGAGTCGTGACTTTGTTTTCTGTTGCAAATGAGTGGCTTATGCCATTCTTGGTGGTTTATGCCATTCTTGGTTGCAAACGAGTATCATATGCTGAAGCTGCTAAAATCACGCTTATTTACATTTTTTCATGTGAAAGAGAATCATTTATAGTATATATCCTGCTATGAATTATTTGTGTGCATTATTTATGCTCAGATATCTTTTGGTCTATACTTAGTTCAAATTTTCTGTGACCTTGCTTGTTTGGTTTCTGTGAAGCCAGATGCTTTGAGAACTATTCTGAAAGAGGAGGGATGGCTAGCACTTTATAGAGGGATTGGGCCTGGACTTTTGCTGGTATGCATCTTTTTAATTAAATGTTGTTTAGTTTTCTGCTGCTTTTCGGTTGAACCTTACAATATAGTCATCTAACTATAAACCCCATGCTGATTTAAGTGGCACTAGATACAGGAGTGCAAATCCGTGTTGAGTTGTCCTGGAGTTGGAATTACATATTTTCTGTGACCTCAGTTTATTCGTTTTTGTGTTCTTGGCCCAAAATTATGTCTCATCACTAAAACTCATGCTATGGATTGATTTCTTTTAAGTAGCACTTGAGTTCGTAGCATCACATGGTTTCTCTGAGGTGCGCCCTAGAAGACTTGTAGCCATGCTCTGGGTAATACGTATCTTTTTATGGCTCCAACTATAGAGAATATAAAGTTTTATTGTTTGGATTTTTGCTAGTTATGTTTCCTATTGCTAACGTAATGTCAGAAATTAGTCAATTACTTGAGATCATTCTTACAGTTCTCAGGGAGAAAAGGAACTAAGAAGGGCAGCTAACAGTATTAATATGCCTGTCAATGCCATTGTTCCCCAAACTGTGCTAGTTTCAATTAGTAAAGATGCCTATAGTAGTTTCATGTAGTATAGATGCATATGCTTGAACTGTTAGGTTCTAATTAATTATTTATTAGGCTTTACTCGGATACGGTTGATAAAAATATGCATTAATGTGTATTGCTGTGTCGTGCTTCAAAGGTGACCCATGGTGCGATACAATTCACAGCCTATGAGGAACTTCGCAAGGCTATGATATTCGCCAAAAGTAAACAAACAAGGACAGACAACAAAAGCAGCGAGGATTTATTGGTACCAACTGATTACATGTTCTCAGGCATCAAAACATCTAGTTTAATTTGGTGCAGTATAGGCATGCTTATGTTTCCTGGATAATTCAGTTCTGATATTTAGTTATTTTCTTAAACTAGGTTGCTTAAGCTATTTATGATCAACCTTTTTCTGATGGTATGTCTCTTTTAGTATGCCTTAACATGGTACAAATGTGAATTGTGAAACGTAGGAGAGTCTTCTCACTTTGTTGTGAGGATCGTCAATTAGTCAAATATAGGTGCTCCATAATATACCAATATTGTTTCTTAGAAACCACATTTTCAGCATAAACTACATAAAAAATTATGTTGCATAAGTTGATTTAGGGCAATCAATATTTTAGAACATTCAGTTCCAGATATGTCTGCTTTAAAGTACATCCACTATCAGCTAGATAGTTAGTTAATTTGTCTGATATGCATTTCGCTCCATTGTCAACAGAATTCCGTTGATTATGCGACACTTGGGGCTGGTTCAAAGTTATCTGCTATTCTGCTTACTTATCCTTATCAGGCAAGTTTAAGTTCTGTCTATTCTCATCAACTTAATAAATTAATGCTGCCGCCTTCTTACTAAACATACCAACTATGGTTTTTGGAATTACAGGTTATCCGAGCCCGCTTGCAGGTTGGTTTCAGATTTGAAGCTCTTCATCTCATTTCTTTGGAGTTTTCATCAGCAATAATAATAGTTCTTGTCTGCAACTTTTCAGCAACGACCTGGCAGTGATGGTACCCCAAAGTACTCAGACAGTTGGCATGTAGTGAAGGAAACTGCAAGGTGAGAGTTTTATAGCTTTGGTGTTATGGTGTCATTGAAGTTTAGAACTTCAGGTGGCATTACTGTTTCATGGAATCTGATGTTAAACAAGTGCTTACATTTTTACCGTCTTATGTAATATGCAACTTGCCCATGTAGGAGCTTGCTGTCTTTTTTTCAAGCTTGTTCTACACTTTAGCCCACTGATCATCTATATGCCTCACTAATCTGTACAAACCTATTGTTATCAAGGTGCATGTCTGCTTGTGTTATCGGGTGTCACAAGTAATAATCTTGTTAAGTATATTGCCATACTTGGCCAGATATCATGACATGTTCTTTATTGCAACTTTGCTGGTCTACACTAACTGTGTACTGCACTTTGGCTGTATTACAATTTTGAGTAGCACTGACGACTGGAACTCAATTTCTGCTGCAGGTACGAAGGTGTGCGTGGATTTTACAGGGGCATCACGTCCAACTTACTGAAGAACCTTCCAGCAGCTTCCCTCACGTTTGTGGTGTATGAAAACGTTATCAAACTATTCAGAGCAGCCAAGGAGAAGACATAGTAACTCCAACTTCAACTGAACCCCAGGAGAAACATAGGTGGAGGAAAATAGGAAAAGAAACAATTGTTCCATCCAAAATACATAATCTGCTCCCACTATCCCCGAGTTCAATGTGAATACGTGATATTCTTCCAACACATTTCTTAGTTGAGGTGTTACTCAGTTAACACCAACAGATTCTATTTTTGACAAACATTCTTTGTTAGAGGAAAATTCATTTACTATTTCTTCAGAGTAGCTCATGTTGTCGAGTTGAATACTATCGAATACATTTGTAGAGCTGCTGAGTTACGGTTGAACGTGTTATGTTCCTGGTGCACGAATTGTTTTCAGAACACAGTATAGCTTGCCATGCTGATAGTTACAGTACATACTTGTACGCAGTTTCTTCACCGACCTCGGAGCGATCTCGTAATGATGCCAGCACATGTACGCGCTCATCATGTGGTGGGAAACTATTTGGCTCTTACAATCCGACTACAGGTCTGCTTCGGTATGGGACTCCTCGTCCGATTCGACTTCGGCCTTCTCTTGTTTCAGTCTACATCGTCAGCCTACATAAGGAAGCCACGGACCCTCAGTACGTACCAGTAAAACTTGTGATTTGTGAAGGCATCAAAAGAAAGAACTCGTGAAGACTTGCATCCGTTTCGTGTAGCTACGCGCCGCTCGACATGGCCGCCGTCAAGGAGCACGTCCTGCTCAGCCACCCCGACAGGCAGGTCCTGCTCGCCGAGATCCCGGCCGCGAACTCGTTCGACTCGTCAGAGCCGACGGTCACGCTCCGGCTGCTCGTGGAGCTATGCAGCGACTATGGCGACGGCCCCATGGACGTCGAAACGATGGAGGACGTGGCCTGCAGCGTGGAGCTCAGCGATCTGGTGTGCTGCCGGGGCGCGGCGAGGCTGGCGTTCATGCACCTGCTGGCCAGGATCGGGGACGGCCGGACGCTGCGCCCGGAGGTCGTGGGGCAGGTCACGGCGGCCGCGGCGCGCGTCCGGGAGAGGTGCGGAGAGGAGCGTGACGAGCTCTGCGGCGCCGAGTTCCGCCTTTGCTTCATGTTCATCGACGACGCGGCGTTGGAGGAGGAGTCGGTTTCGGATTCCGAGGACGACGAAGACGAGGACGAGAGCGGGAGCGACATGGAGTTCGGGGAGTTCGATCTGAGCGGCGCGCGGAGCGTCGCCGGCTACGAGGATGACGACGACGACGAAGATGGCTGCGGCGCCCAGTTCTTCGTGCGCCCGTACCGCCGTGCCTTCGTGCTAGACGGGGAGGAGACGAGTCCGCTGCTCTCAGGCTTCGAGACGCGCTCTGACGGGCCCGAGCTCACCGATCAGGACGAGATGACGTCGTACGGCATGCAGCGCGTGGTGCGCAAGTTGCTGGACGGCGGTGACAACATTGAGGATGACGAGGCCTACCAGCGCGCACTGGCCGGCGGTACGCCCGTGTCGCGGGCGTCGCTCGCCGCCATGGTCGACCAGGCGCTGCAGTCAACGAGGCAGCAGCAGCAGCGATCGGAGTCGCCAAGCAAAGATCTTTCCGATGCGTAACGGATACTGATGCTCGTCGGATTGGATCGCAACCAACTGTTAATTTTTGCGCGTCTTTATGTTCCCATACATTTACTCTAGGTTTAATGTTGGCGAAGCCTGTTACATTTTGTATATCTAAACCGATTCTGTAGCCACTGAAATTCAGTACTCGCATTCTCTTTGTAACGAAATGCAGTTGCATCTTACCATAACTCGTGTAAAGCAGAAACAATATGACATATTATTGGATGAAACAATATTTTGATGAAACATGATTTGCTGCACTAGTCTGACCGTAACTAGGTTCTACTGTATTTAAATTTGTTTTCCTTTTTTCTTCTGTCTTTTTTCAAATTAATAGTAGACAACTGCCAAGAATGCTAAAATTGATTTCATTGCTGGATTTTTTGTGTTCCAAACGTGCAGAATTGTTGCACTACAATGTAATGGATGGAGGGAGAAATATTACAGTGTGGTAGATGAAGGGATAAATATGACACATCGATGCGTGCTTTTGTTAGTTTTGTTGCCTTATACATCATTCTAAAGTCAGGAATCTCTGACAAAAACCTATGTCTCAATTTATACACTTGAACACCTGTCATCAATCTGTCATGTTTTGTCTTCAGTCGTTGGGCCGAGTTCTGGCTTCCGTTCATATCCTGGACTCCTGATCAAGAAGTTTAGAAGGTTAGATAGATCATTGGTGTTTCAAGTCTGAGTCCATCAATTCTCCCATTTTAACCCTGACACGAGGACTCGGTATGTACCAGACTTTAGAACTTATCCAAGTGCAGTTGGTTTACATGATCATAGCTAGAAATGGTATGAGATGCAGGAAAGACGGCATGCTTACATCCCAGAGTCCTTTTTGGTTATGGTCTGATTATGCTCAGCGGCAATAACTGCTTTGTCATCATCTGCACCATCCTGCGCAAAATGAAACACACATAAATCAAAAGTGAAATGTTCATACAAAGAAGTCATATCACATACCTAACGCACCATTTTACTCGGAATGACAGGATGGTGCGCAGTCATTTTGGGAGCATTCAGAGGACTTCTTAGAGTACCCTGAAATTATACGAAGTTAAGTGGTAGCAATGTGGCATAAGGTTAGCAGGAATCAGAAACGTCAGAAGGCAATTTGTTAACCAGTTAAAATTTAGAAACTAGGATACATGCTTCTGAAAAGAGAAAACAGAGCTTGCATCAAGGAAGGTAAAGTGAGGAAAGTACCTTATTTGCCCACATTAGGCCACAAGCATTACAGAGGGACCTTGGACCAGCTGGCCCCCGGCGCATTGCTGGGGTAAGCTTTGAGCTAATGCCACAATTTTGACAACTAGGGAAGCAAACAAGTATTAACCCACAAGAAACACAGGGGAAAGCCTTTTATATAGTACATCAATTGGTCAAACATGATTTGCACATAAACACGCCATCACAACTCACTCACTGAGTTTCCCGAAAGTGATCACCCTCGCCATCAGCTGGGAAGACACGAGCTGCAGAAGAACATGCACCATCAGCGAAATCTGACCTTCCAGCAAATTGTCCTTTACGCCGTTTCATCCTGACAGTGATAATGAGTAATTGAGTATATTGTGCAATGTATGGAATAAATAATCCACAACAAACCAAAAGCTAGAGAGCGATCTTTTGACTCCCAAATATGGTTTTGTAGTAGGAATGGTCTATTTGAAATAACTGTTAAATAAAATTGGTATTATCAGAGATTAACATGCTGCAACTTTAAATTTTGCTCAGCTACTCGAACCATTCAAGACCAACAAGTGATCTCAGATGGTATGCTAGATATGAAACCAAAGAGGTCGATGAATTTGGTAAAGTTCGAGTTTCGTCCCATCCAAGATTGTGGCATTGGAAATGCAGAAAACTATAATACATCCCCATTTCTATGGTCTTAATGCGTGATGAAAAATCAAATCCTGCTATCTTCTATGATGTATTGCAGCATTTGTATCCATCAAGCTAACTAACTCTCCGACAGCACCTAGAAGGAATGGGCATGTATTGAGTCTGTACTTTTGGGCAACTTCCTTGCGCACTCCGTATCTTATTTTCTTATCAAAACATCTTTCCTTCCTCTTCTCGCGGAACCTCAGCAAGGAAGCAACCCTTTTGGCAGCCACAGTTGTACTCTGCACGCATAGAGACAAAGCTTTTGGAGAGACAGAAATATTTGCATAGCCTAGTTGTGGAGATTATACAGTGGATGGTACCTTCTCACCATATGAAGTAGGCCCGGTGATGCTTGCTAAACCAGGAGGCACCTCACACCCTCCAAGCACCAACAGAACAGCTTGAACCTGTACAACAGTAAGACAGTAGTTATTCCAGCGAACCAACTACCAACACATGGTTTATCAATAGTGACTTAATCATATGATCACCCTTGAAACTTAATACGGTTGCATCACAACTGACATGTGAACCAGGAAAATCAAGAAAAGACAAGGAAGACAAATTAGATACAGCGTGTCGTCTCGAATTAATCTGTGCAAGGTCAAATGGGGATTAAAACCCCAAAACACACAATAATACTGTAACATGTAAGTGGCTACACAAATGCAGCAAGGCATAACCCTAGCAAAAAGGAAAAGAGGTAAGAAATATGACAACAATACAAGGGAGACAAGAGAACAGGGATGGCAGTTTCAACCAAGCTTGATAATCTCCACTAGACAATTAAAAATGCATTCAAAAGATCAAAATAATCATACTTAAAAAAATATTGCAGCATGTGTTCCACTATTCATCAACCATGCATACTAACCTCTACACCACAACAACCACTAAAGCACATCAAAGCAGGCAAAAAACGTCTGAAATCTATCTAAGAAAATGGTACAGTTCATCAATAAGAACGGCAAAACACGATTCCTGTAACACGGCATAGCCAAACTGATACAATTAACCAAATGAATGCAAATATATTAGCCTCTTCCATAGTTCAATTCCCGATAGCTCGAACGACAGAACAGTCACAGAGGACACATTCTTTGGCGAAATTCAATTCAGCATGGGCGCAAACAAATCTCCGCTGCTTCAAATAGTAAGCAATCTTCTAAAAAAAAGTAGTAAGCAATCATCAATCCATAGTAGATAACCAATCGCTCTGAAAATTCAATCACGAGAAGTTAAAAAAACACCATTTCGTTGGTGCGATTTGACAGATATATGCACGCCAATCTCCATGACTATATTCCGCTGCAGTCTGCAGGAAACATGAGAATCGATGGAATCATCGGAATCTACCGATAAAGGAATATTTTCCGTGTAGAATTCGGCGCCCGCGCTCGCCAATCTCCACCCAACGCATACAGACAAAGTCAACGCGGTTCAACGGAGCCAACGGAAAAGATGAAGCGAACGGTGCAGAAGGCGCGACCTTTTGGGGCGGGACGGGGTCGAAGACGTAGACCTCCCCTGGTACACCAGCGTCAGCTGCTCCGATGCCGCGCTCAGGAGCGCCTCCCCGCCGCGGCCTCGTCGTCGCCGGGAGCGGCGTCCGCCGGGGGATCGTCCGCCGCCATCGGCTGGGGATCGGACGGCTGGGATGGGACGGGACGGGACCCGGGAGAGGGGGACCGGTAATCTCGGTATCGCGCACACGTGTGGGGGACGGGCAGGAACACGCACGTGTGATGGATTATGTACACGCATTTACGTGTCTGGCCGTGTGCGTGTCTTTTGGATTTCCGCCTCTAGAGCTGGATAGCGTTTTTCTCGGTTGAGATGGTAAAAGCACTGAATAGCGCTTTTGGTGAAGAGCTGCAAGCGGCCGTTCATGAAACAATTGCATCCACTCTTTGTAGCATACTCCAAAGAGACGAAGTTGGAGGACGTTGATGACCTCGCAGCTGCCTTCCTAGGTGGAAATCGGCTAGAAAACTTTGTGCAACGTTCGGATGAGGGCACGCCGGGGGGGAATCTTCTTTTGTGGGATGATTATATGGTCAATATTCGGTTTTCGGCTCGTTTCCCTTATAAATTGGTTAGCTCTTTTCTTCTATGTCAATGAAAAGGCAAATATTTTGCCTCGTTTCAAAAAGATAATATGGTCAATGTGACTGACGCTAGCACCGGCTCCTTCTTCATTTCGGTCTGTCACAATCATCCATTCCAACACTTCATTCAAATTAACTACCGTCTACGGCCGCACTAGAAACAACCTTAGAGATGATTTCTTCTAAGAACATAAAGATGAGAAACCACCCCTGGGTGTAAAATGGTTAGTCACGAGTGACTTCAACAAAATCTATCGTGCTCGTGGCAAAAATCGTTTGAACTCCAACCGGAGTCGCATGATCCTCTTCCCCAAGGCAACTATATAGCTATTCTCAACAAAAAAAACTATGTTGGGTTTGGCTTAGTCTTTCCTGGAGAGAAATAAAGGTCTGCATGCTTTTAGTTATACTGTTATGAAACTAAAATCCAGCTAAGCAATAATCAATCAAGAACTAATCCTGTGAATTAAAGAAAATGAGCAGCTATTCTTAAGCGCTTTCTTCTGTAAGAGCACAAGAGCCTGCAATTAGAGTATGCAAGTACAATTTCCGTTTGGATATGCATGGATGTATGCATCTGTTTGTACCTTGAAGCTTTGCATAATGGTAAAACATAGATATTCGAAGGTCGGCAACTTAGTTGTCCTTCTGCTATGTTGCTTTTCTTGTGTATCTCTACGAGTTGTTAGAGAAATTATCAGGCGTACATGCTATAAAACTAAAGATAAATTTATTGATCAACTCATATGAAATCTGTATCTCAAGCGAAAAGTACTGGCGATCTCAAATTGAAATTTGCATACTTGTAGATCATATCACTATCTACATATGGGATTTTTTCCCAAATATTTTGAAACTTAAAAAATACAAATTTTAATATATGTTTTAAACGAGCTATGTGTAGCTCGGCCTCTAAAACGCCACTCTCTCAAGCGGAAAGTTCTAATAGAGGCCGAGCTACACTGCATGGTGCCATCTTGGCCTTGGTGAATGGCCTGGCCAGGCCTGTCCCGAGCCGCCATGAGCGTGTCACCGTCGGTGAATGTCGTTGCACTAGCCGGCGCGCCGACCTTTCCGGCGTCCGCCCGTGCTACCCGTCGTGCCGCCTCCAGCTCCTCACCGACGATGAGCAGCGCCACACTAGGCCCGGTCGGGATCCAAACCCTCAGCGCGTACGGCCACCTCGCAGCCGTGTCGGTGACTGCAGGCCGCAGCTAGGGTTGGCCACGGGTCCGCTTGCTTGGACAGAACGGCAAATGCGACAGGAGTGGTAGGTAGCAGAGGTTAAAGGAGAGCTTGGCCGGCCGGTGATCGCTAGCGCAACATAGTGCGAGACCTGGCCGGAATTAAGGGGCTGTTTGGTAGGCTGCAGCCATTTCGTGGCTCACCTTGGGCAGGCTCTAGAGGGCACTGCTAAGCACATACGAGACTTGAGCTGAAAACAGTGGTTAGTTTGGTAGGCTGCAGCAAAAAACGTGGCATCAGTTCATGCAGGACAACCAAACAAGATGTTTGTGTTTACGGCTATGTTAAGCCTCACCTAGGTGTACTTACCTCTCACCATGTAGTAGCAGCAGAACAGCGAGCATGTCGACGGCGCGAGCAACGGCGAGCATGCCGACGGCGCGAGCAGCGGCGACCATGACGATGGCTCGTTGCGGCGGAGCTGGACGTACGACGGCGACGAGGAGACGGCATGGCGGCGGAGCTCGGCAGTGAGAAAGAGCGGAGATTGAAGAAGACGCGTACACCAAGAACAGCATAAATACGCATCCAGATCTATCCAGCTACAATCATCGAAACGCAGAACTTACAACACGAAAGCTGTGCAGAATGACGAGGTGAAGCTACCCGTCGAAGGAAATCGCAAACGGTAGACCGTGTGCGACAAGATCCTCAAAATTCGTTCAAAAAAGTTTCACACAAGACCATGAAATTAGGGCCTCACGGTCAACGAAAGTCCAAGCTGATTGCCGGAATGGAACCGCAACATCAAAGCACATCATTTTGGTGTAGAGCTTTTCTTGAATCGAGCAGTGTATGAACGAGTGGAAGGAAGAAGATGAAGTGAGAATAAGGAGAGTGAGGGAAATCAGAGTCAACGTACCTGTTGGAGCGAGGGAGGAAAACAACGGGCCAGACTCTCTGGAAACGGCCGATTCGGCCGTTCCTATGGGGCCTGGACCGAGGGTGCTTTGAGAAGCGGTTCCTACGAGTTTTGGGCTGCAGGCAAGCAAACGCGCGGGCTGTTTCTGCAGCCAGCGGGCCTGACCCGGCTGGCTGCAGGCTACCAAACGCGCCCTAAGCGTCGGGAAAAGGGGATCGGGGCGGAGCGCAGACAAAAGAGAACAGAGGGGATTTAGAAAGCTTAAACTGAAACCCATGAGCCCATTTTTCTGAATTTTTTCAAAATCGACATTTTAAAGTTTCAAAAAATTCTGAAACAAATCCCCGTTGTTAAAAATGACGTATTCGACAATTCTGCAAATTTTCAACCCGAAATAATTTGTATCCTGGCATACACAAAAAAGACAAATCTGAAAATTTTCGAATTTTGCAATGTCCACATGTAAGATGCAGAAATTTATCATTTTTACACATACCAAAATACATAATATTTCGCATTGATTTTTTTTTGCACACCGGTAGAAATAATCATATTCTACTTCTAGGTTTTTTTTCATATTTTCTCGAAACTTAGAAATATGCTTTTCAATTTTTTTCAAAAAAATAGCTCCATGAAACCCGTCCTCCAAATCACCGCACTCCATATGTGGAGATATTTGGCAAGAGCAACAACCAAATAGCCACAGTCGACTAGCTTGACAAAAATTAGAGATGTCGAACAGCAATTGCAGCACATGCTCGTCTACTTGGATACTTGGTCGTGTAAATATTGCTTTTAAAACCAAGTGCTGCCATTGATGTTGAGGGATTCCGCCTAGTGTGCTTCAGAGGGATGCTAGCCGCCGCTCTCCTCTTGCTCGCGGCCACCATTGACTCCCGTCCTTATTTATCATTTGGGTTAAAAATCTTGTTCCAACAGTTGTCCTTGGCGTGTCAAAATAAAAATTAAGTGATGCAAAAATAGAACACTTGGGATGTTGCTATAAAATAGAAAGGCAACGCACGCACCCTCACACCTTTCCTCTGGTGACCTTCTGCGCCCATCGTTTCAGTTTCGAATCCGGCAGCTCCGCCACAACTCTGACTGATTCGGTCGTGAATCCACCATCACTTCTTAAGGGCACCACGAAAACGGGAGGGATTTGGTCTCGAGTGTTGTCGTCTCTCTCCTCCCGTGCGTGGCCACCAATGAACCCTGTCTGTACCTTCGGCTGACGAGCCATCGAAGCGGCCCTCCTCCCCTCCCCTTCCTCACCGTGCCTCCTCTCCGTCTGCACCTCGACTAGCCCCGCCTCGCATGGCTCCTCTGCCTCCACACACCAGTTATTGGGCTCACCTCGTTAAGAGATTAACAAATTGAAAGTTGTTACTTTTGTATTATACAGTTTATATTGCGGGTGCTAGATCAATGAGTGTAACATTTTACTTAAAAAGATATGAATTTATACCTGATTATGGATAAGACACTAATCTTTACTTAGAACAACATGTCATATACCGTCGGCCATAGCAAAGCACGCCAACCCCTTCTAGTCCTATGCACGTGACGCGATTTGGTTATTTCCTCGCCTCTCTCCAGTCCCCACGTAGCGCACGTGAACGAGAAGCATAAAAATCAACCCTTAGCAACGCAAGAGCATATTTGAAAAAATCGAAACATAAAATTGACAAAAGCGCTTCTGATGTACATTGTTCAAGCAATAAGCCCATAAAACTGAAAGGTGGAAATTTTTCAGCATTTATGTCATGTTTTACAACGATATTTGAGCTTGAAGACAATACGGCGAGCCTCACAAATTTCTGAGCCAGAATGATCTTGTATACACAAGGAGCTACACATCTTATTGGAAGAGTAAAACGAAATCCTAATGATCGTTCTGTTCCGGCCACGAATCCTTGTGTCAGGCCTCTCTTGCTGAACTGGGGCACTTATTTTTCAGCTCATATGACTAACCCATCCGCAATCACCGAGTTCTTCAGTACAACCGTGATTCCGGACCGGATGTGGAAGCCTTCCGCTGTCCTGTCTGACTCCAGTACACCCTGCAAAAACGCAACAGCGAACCACAGGTTCAGTAGGCATTCTCACGACACCCACTCCGAAGGGTGGTGCACTGCAATGAATAATTGGCTTATGGCAAACACAACCCAAAAAAACATTGGCATATGCGAGTAACATTGTGGATATCGTAGTATGCCGCATGTTGCAGTCATAAACTGGTAGTCAGTCAGGTCATTATACGACTGTTCTTCAAGAAACAAGTGGCAGAGATCATCATGCATACCTCAGAGTTAGCAATTGTCACATTCTTCCCTATCCTCGCATTCTTGTCAATAATGCATTTTCTGTGTAGAACAAGAGGTAGACATTTGGAGTCAACAATGACGCACGACGATGTCTAATGTGGTGCGCGATAAACTAGGGAGTAAATATGTGTGCATACTGAATCGACGTGTTCTCCCCGATCCCGATCGGAACCTTTCCTTCAGCGAGCTGGTCACCTCTTTCCGCATCAGTTTCATAGGAATCAGCGCCGAGCATTACTGTATCCTGCAGAAATGAAACACCACGTTTCCTGTAACTCTTGAAGTCTACATTTGGTTATACTGGCTTTGTAGGCTTTTTGCAAGTGAGAGGTCTGACCTTGAGGTGCACGTTGGAGCCTATTCGAGAACGGACTCCAACGACACTGTGCTCTATCCTGCAGTTATCCAAGAAACATCCGTGGGAAATGATTGAATCAGTGATCTGCAATGGTATCCACATGTTAGGCGAAGAGTTACCGGACACTTACAATTCGATATTAGTAAGAGCAAGAACCATGACAATGATTGTTGAAATATAAATCTATTGTCTAGCCTTTCCGTCAGTTCGGAATTTTTAGATAGTTGGCTAGCGTATCAATTCAATATGGTATCAGAGTCAAGAGGTCTCAATTTCAAGACCCTGCTCACGCAGTATTAAAAAAAGGATTCCGTGTGCTACACCGAACACACGCTAAGGACTAAAATAGCCTAGACGTGAGGGGGAGTATTGAAATATAAATATATGGTTGGAGCATCAATTCAATATGGTAACAGAGCCAATAGGTCTCAAGTTTAAGACCCTGCTCATGCAGTATTTAAAAAATCTGCAGCTTGCACCGAACTCACGCTAAGGACTAAAATAGCCTAGACGTGAGGGGAGTATTGAAATAGCCCTTTCCGTCAGTTCGGACTTTTGAGATAGTTGGCTAGCGCATCAATTCAATAATGCTAATGCAAAGAATTTGGGGTACTCAACTGGTACGGGCGGAATTTTCAAGGAATAAATAGTGCGAAATGCGAGTCATACTAGCACAGAGGCAATGCATACCTTACTATTGCTGACCATAGATGGTGGCAGATTTCTCCTTGATGTGTACATCGGTTTGCTAGCATCATAGAAACTGAACAGTGAAGGCTGCATAGTTTAATCAAAAGATGGTCACGTGTTACAAAAGGCCCAAGTTTTTACATGTTTTATTGCCAAAAGAAGGTGTATTGCTTGATATAGATTATCAGCATTAGTACATTGCATTTATCTCTTTTGTAGAGTGCTCTCTGTAATTCTTCTACCAAGTATGCGATATCTCTACTGCCTCGTTCGACCACAGAAATAAACAACAATATTGCATAACAGTCACTATTACATCATATATTTAATAACACTAATGCCAAAACCGAGAACAGAGAAGAAAAGAAGAATGGCAAGGACTGATAAATGAAAAAAAGGCAGCTTTCCATTAGTTTGCACAGAGCAGGCTTACCTGTTCAGCAAGGGCAAGATTTGCTTCGAAGAAGGATTTAATAGTTCCAATATCTTCCCAGTAATCGTTGAAAAGATATGCCTGAGGTGTTGAATATTAGTTATCAGTGGCATCACATGAAAGTTAAGGTTTAAAGAAAAAATAAAACATAAATATACAAAAATTTACAACTTAAATTATTAGCGCGGTACTAGGGAACTAAAATGGCAATGACGCTGCCTGACTACAATTGAACAATGGACCTGTAAATGATGCTGACAACATCACATGCTAACTGCTAGCTATGTGGCATACTGATTTTTGGTAACAATGGGAACATGAAGTAGTGATAGTCATTCTGTTTCTTTAACTGCCCAACAAAACTTACACAACGTGCCAACTAATGATGGCTTATCATGTTCACGTACCTTTACATTAATCTCTTTTGCTGCTGCAGGAATTATTTCAGACCCAAAATCATTTGCAGTTGGAAAACGCCATCTGACCTAACAAAAATGCAGTACATATTAAGATCTACTTGTGTTTAAGTTGTTCCATAAAAAATGCACATTACTACAACATAAGGTACCCTCCAAAAGAATGCAACATACAATATTTGAACCTGAAATAGCTTATTTAGTACTCTCCATGTCAAACATCATTTTAATGGAACTTTGGAAGTTCCCTTATATTTGGGCAATCCAGGAGACTTTTATTCATGGAAGAGTCCAATAGAAAACTTAACTGAATTATTTTGAAGTCCAGTAAATTTTTATTTTTGACGAAACTCTCACAAGGTCCAGTAAGTTGGATTGGCATACCTCAAAAGATTCAGAAGTAACTCTTTCTTAAATATGTATACCCCCATTGAAGCTATGTATGGTTTCTTTTCTGCTTCCTCCTTTGATAAGCCGAGAACAGTGGTGTCAACTTGCTGCCAAAGAAAATATAATGCTGCATGAACTTCTGTTTTACTTTATTTAAGTGTACATTTTTAATGTTGTACGAACTGATACATTGTGCACTTTGCAACCTAGAAATCGATACACCTTACCATTGCTTTTAATTCAGCTCCTTTCGGTTTTTCACTAAATGAAATAACTCTTCCTGTGTCGTCTATCTTCATTAGACCAAAATCAGAGACCCGACTGACATTGAAAACAGAATTATTATTTCGGATCTGCAAGAAATAAACTAACAGAGTACCAAATAGAAGAGTTTATTATATGTTCAAAATCAACATTTGCCTTAACAAAGCAAGGATAATTTACAAAAATTAAAGGGGTAAATTTATTATCTTCCGGTTTGGGCTAGATGATGCATAGTGGAAGGACACTTGTGACTATGTATATTAGCTACAGAAATAAAAGTAAATCACCTCTCATCTATAGGCAAGCAACAGATGCTGATGCCTGCGTCTCTCTGCCGGTGACTCTGCATATCGAAATGGCAAGAACAATTTAACCATGCACTTTGACAGACAACTGCAAAAAGTAATCTATCTGCAGAAATTACCTGAACAAAATCCATGTAGTCCATACGGTAGAGATGATCCCCAGAAAGAATCAGCACATCCTCTATATCTTTTGATTTGGCATCCTAGAAAGCAAAAACGTACAGCATTACAGTTCCTGTAAGGTACAGCATGAGGTTTTTCAGTAGAATACTAAGATGAAACAACAAGGAATGGGAAAGTACATCTGAATACGGGCTCTCTTGATTCTCGGACTGAATCAGTATAACAGGGGCACAAATAGTGCTTATCTCACAATAATGGAATTAACAGACTTTTTTTCTTTTATGAAGAGAGAAACCCCCAGCCTATGCAACAGACTAAATTTACCAAACACAAGTGTTAGTGTATCTAAGTGACTTTGTGTATTTTTCTAGAGATGTAAATGGCTTTGTGCATTTGACCCCGCAACGAAACCACTCTGTATAAATACTTCTGTAACTACCACGTGCACACGCCCTGCATCGCGATTCATGGTTCACAGTGATGAAAAATGAACATCATGTATGCATCTCAGCCTAGCAAGAGAAAACGTACATCGAAAAGCCAATCGAATTGCCGAACCGCGTCGGCGGTACCCTGAAACCACCTCTTTCCCTCCAAACCAGGCCTCTGAGTTGCTGCTAGGACCTGAAAAGACATTTAGTTCCGGGTCTGTTATCCCCATTTCAGACAATCAGACCAACACTCAATGATTCTTTGCAGCAGAGTGTGACATCCCGTAAGGTATGCGTGGTCTGAATTTCACACCTCGACGAAACCATCTCCGAAGCCGACGCCACTGCTGAAATTGTAGGCCCTGGAAAGGTGCCGGTTCAGGGAGGCCGAATTGAACTGTGTGAGGACGTACACCTTGTTGATCCCACTGTTAATGCAGTTGCTCATGGGCACGTCGATCAGCCTGTACGCGCCGCCTATCGGCACCTGCAATTCAACAGCCAAGCGATTAATCTACCGACATTTGCCGAATCATGGCGAAGATATACTAGTACTGACCGCGGGCTTGGCCCTGCGCTTGGTGAGGGGGAAGAGCCTGGTCCCGGCACCGCCGCCGAGGATGACCGCCACCACCGTCCTCGGGTTCCTCGTCTCCACATCCTCGTCCTCCGACTGCAGAAACAACCCACACAAACAGTCATACCAAAGCTAGCGACGCACAAAATAAGTACAGAGTGACAGAGAGGCCGAGCATGTGTTACTCTAGGATGCCCGGATACGGCGATACGGATACGGATACCGATACCGTGATACGCCGATACGCCGATTTTCAAAAACACGGATACGGGGATACGTTGTATATATATAATAAAATTAATAATATATGAATATATTAGGGATTTTTGTACGAGAATGAGATTTTACTAGTAGTATATAGGAATGTTCGTTACTTTCTTACATGCCTACCACTTCCGATCATCAATCAAAGAATGACACGAGCAACATTCAACATCTGGACTGCATTTGATCAAGGTGGGAAGACGAGAGGAAGGGGTATGGGTCGTTGTATAGACGGGATTAGGGTATTCCCGTATCCCCTAGCGTATCCTGGGTGTATCCCCAACGTATCTGATTTATTTATATTTATTTTTTAAATGGAAAATCACCCGATACGTATCCCATACGTATCCTCAAGTATCCGATACGTATCCCGTATCCGATACGTATCCAACCCCGATACGTGAGTTTTCTGCCGTATCCGTGCTTCCTAGGTGTTACTGACCACGCCGACGGCGGCGGTGGCGGCGGACTCTGTGGTGGCGACGGACGTCCGCACGGAGAGGCTGCGCTGGCGGCCGCCAAGCGCCCGGAGGCTCGCGCCGCCGCCGCCGAGCACGCCCCGCCGCGCGGCCGCGGCCACGGAGGCGGGGGCAGCGACGCGCAGGTCCATCGCGCGCGGCCGCCGAATCGATCCGACCGGAAACTAGCTTTGCTCCCCTCGCAAATGCAAACGGAACTGGGCGGTGGCCGCGTCCAATCCTACGCTCGTGAGTCCCAAAGCTTTCCGGTACTCGGCAGCAGCATGGGAGTGGTGGAACAGGAAGCTAGGCGACGCTTTAAACCCCTTTCACCACGAGCTCCGTCGTAATGCCACCACTGACATGTGGGCGGAAGGAGCCGTGGGGACGAGGGTGTCAGCTGGCGTGCAGGTTGGTGTGCGTGGCGAGAGGTTTTGCTCCGGGTCGCCACGCTATCCGGCGAGAGGGCCTGACGTCCACACGTCGGCTCTCCTTGCCGATCCCGCTGGCTGTTTGTTTTTCTCCCTTTGCGTGGAGTTTTACGAGCTCTCGTGTCTCATGGGGTGTGGGCCCACTTCGTGCCTGCCATGGCACGGCAGGGCAGCCACGAAATGGTTTTTGGGCTTTCAGGCCTGGGAGGCATATTCCAGATCGTTGTGCACCAAATTTCTTTGGAGACTTCTGCCCCAGATCTTTGTGGCTTTGGAGTTTTTGGACGCTTGCATGCTGGATTGTGACGGTGAGGCACTGTGTGGGTCAGTGGTGACTCATCAGTCATCACCCATGAATCACATGAGAGAGGAGGAGGAAGGAGGGGTGTTTTAGGATGACATGTGGGACCAGCATTGCAACGGTCTCTTTAGGGCCCGTTTGATTCAAAGGAATATGGTAGGATTTTTGGAGGATTGATTCCTATAGAAAGTTTTCCTATTGAGCTTGTTTGATTCATAGGATTCAATCTCATAGGAATTATTCCTATAGGAATCTTGTAGTGCAAATTCTATAGAAAAAAACATGAGCTCCAACCTCTTGGAAAAATTCCTTCACGCAATCAAACACAATCTCTATTCCCATAGGATTCAGTTAGACATGTCACTCCAATCCTTTAGATTTCCTATTCCTACACTTTTCCTATCCTATAAATCAAACAATCCCCCTTTTTTCTGTCATGATACAATGTCTCACGTGTAAACAATAATGCACATAAGTATTTAAAATTTTATTTTGAAATCATCACATCTTGAAAGACGTCACTAATGTGAGGTATATATAATGATTCGGTTCATCGACTTCAAGTGCTCATGACTTCCTTATAGATTATGTTACGTGTGGTCGTTACTGAAAACTTGGGTCTCTTGTGCTTCTTCGAATTGTTGGTATGTTTGTTTCCCTTGTCCTTGATGACGAGAATCTTGATTTCCTCTTTACGGTAGCGCGGAGGACGCGACCTAGAGCTGACCATGACAGAACATGGCTTCTGGTAGGTATACGTCGATAATCGGGATGGTCGGATCTTACGTCTTGTTGATCGTCGTGGCAAAGCTGAGACTGGTCGTGAATTGCTTCCTCTTTAATCTGAACAAGTACATGTCATCGTCGGATGGGCAAATAGGTATCCAAGGAAGAAACACCCTCTTCCCAACGTGTTGTCTCACTATGATCTTTGTGTAGATGGCGTTTCTCTCGAACCCATGGACCAGAAGCCTCGTGTCGTTACACAACATGTTAGCTAGGTTAATGTTCCTCGGAAATATAACGGGGCAATTTATCTTCAATTTAAGCACGTGTGGGGGCATCCCATTAGGAGTCAACAAGTTAATAAACTCGGGAGGGTACTATCCTCGTGGATCGTCCTCCGCTCCATTTAAACTAATCTCCTTGCCCAAAAAACACTCAATCATGCGCATGTTTATTTCAACAACATTATAATTCTTTGTGGAGTGGATTGCTTGAGAAGTCATGTAACGGATTGTCCATATTATGGTCGAGAGAAGGAAACAGACGGTCGATCAACTTCTCTATGTTGGCCACGTGGCCCCGCTGAGAGCCATATGTTGCCTTCCTAATCATTTTTATGTGTACAATTACATATACTGAGTAGGTTATCCGCAAACCATCAATTATATTGCGTCCTCATGTTGGTGACTAGGTTTAGCTGTCGCAAATGAAATAAACTGTAGTAAACCTATTTTCCAAGTAAATGTGCATCAACTTACCGGGCTTTTTGTCTTCCCGAGCCATAAAACTATAGACCAAAGATGTTGATGTCAAAACAGGACAGTCTGTAAAGATTAAAATAAAATAAAAACTTTTGTAACTCTAAAATTTCTGAAAAATAGAAAATAAATATAACAAGTGGATATTTACTATCTCGAAAGTTGCAACTCATTATCACGTCCTCGTGATTTGATATGATTTTTCTAGTACAAGACAAATTTTTGTTTTAGCATAGCAAGACATCAAAACTTACAGACTTTAACTTATTAAAAGCTACTCTTGGCACTTTATTGAAAGCAAAAGGTACATGTGTTATGTGTGGCTACTATAGTAGCAATAACCACAAAGACGCATAAAAACAAACAGAACAAAATAAGTGTTTTGCCTTTCATAAGTGTTTTTCCTTAGTGCCTTTCAGCTAGGCATGATGCAGTTTTCAATTTTTCTCATCTCCAACATCTTCCTCTTGGTCTATCTTTTTATAAACGCAACACACATTGTCTATGAAGGGTTGATTTCCTTCCTCTTTATTCCCTAAATGTACTTCCTTGTTCAAATGAATTTTCTAGGGTAATCCATCCATAATTATTTTCAAGAGCTTCAGAAATACCCAAAAGTTTGAATGGTAAAGATATATCAACTTCTACTTTATTATTAGTCTCATCAACACATTTCATTATATCCATATCCCTAGATTTTATAGTATAGCCAACATTACAGGATCCAGGATATACATTATACAGGGCAAAGATCTTCCTAGTTTCTTTAGCTAAATAATCAAACTCTCTAAGCGAAGTTTTGAAAACAAAATCTTTGTCCTCACCCCTCTCCATGCTATCCAATTTAAGGAAAATTTGTTGTATAATAGGGTTGAGGTGAATTTTTTTCTTCCATGACATTTACCAACATAATTATAGCTTCTTTGTAACTTGAGACGAGTTCAACAATAGGCTCATCATCAAGATCTTTCAAACCACTTATATGACAAAAAAAATCGCCAAATTATTCTTCCGATGAGATCTCCATCTACTATAACATTTATAAAGTCCATCTTAGGAGGAAACATAATGATAGGCTAAAGTGAAAGATAACAAGGTAAAAAATGTAGCGTTATTGGAATTTAAATATTTTGTTGTTTTCAGTTTTTAAGCAATCAAATATGTAAATAAACGATAAATAAAAACTAACTAAGTAAGAATGATAACAAAATAGTAAAATAGAAGTGTGTAATTCCTTAGTTGATGAAAATAGTTCCCTGGCAATGGCGCCATAAATTGGCTTGCTGCTTCTGAAGAAGTTGTTATGAATGCCAAGTGCAAGGGATGATGCACCCCAGAAACAAATATTTCACTCTAATGAGAATCAAGATTTATCAAAACAGTAGGAACTAATGAGACTTTAACTAAGTTAACAACATATGCACACAGCCACAAAACAAAGATTGCCCCCAACGTTTTGGGAAGGTCGTCAAACTTCGCTAGTTACAAGTATTAAACGTACAGTGTGACAGGAAGTGGAATGAAAGTAAAAAACAAATGGACCAATATGTATGTGGTATGAAAAAACAAGTAAAAGGAAGATGTAAACAATATTAAAAGTTGGACCGGGGGCATAGATTAACTGGAGAATCTCTCTAAATAAACTTAGCAATGTGGGTAAACTAATTAAAGTGTGACAAAGATTAAATTACACTTATCTTTACTTTTAATATTATGATTATTCATGTCATGATTCATGTATGAATTAGGTCCAAGATATATAGAAGATATATGGATTGTTAATCCAACATAATCTATAAATAATACTCCCCTACAGGGCCGCTATCTAGCATGAATCTATGACTAATCTATTAAATTCATACAAACACAGTACTACCCTAAGCAAGATAACATATTGTAAACAATAAAACTACCATCGAAACGTGGTAAAGAAACCATTGTACCCACCCACCCCATCATTTACCCCTTTGTGGGTTATACTATAAATAGGACCCCTTGATCTCAGATATAGAGTTAGATTATAATTGACCTTGAATTGAGGTTTGATCCCCCCCCCCCCCCCATGTGCCAACCCCTACTACGGAGATGACGTATCTCTAGCAATTTTTTCACTGAGCCATTCTAATAGGCATTGCCAATCGTTTCTTCGTGATTATATTCGATCGGTTGACAAGCCGGTAAGAGGAAACGGTTTCAACAAGGGTAAGGTTGGATTTATTCTTGAAATGTAGAGGTTTCTCTTGAAGTTTGTTCCCAGGTGCTTTGAGCATGCTTTATCATTCACCTCCACTCGTTTTTCGCAATCTCTCTCGTTTCCGCTAGTGTTCATCGCGTTCTTCGATGTCAATCTCTGAAAGTCAAACAGTACCACATCACATTGGCACACTTTGGTACAACAATTAATGATATTGTGGTCCATGAGGCATGAAATTTTGCACTATCCCGTGATGGTTTGCTTCCTTGCATTTTAATCACCGTTTTTCATGTGACCATTTGGAACTTAAGGAAGGGACTAAGTTTCTCATTTCCAATTCCATACTCTATTACTTGGTATTTGGTGTTTATCTCAAATCGTTTCATCTCTAACTATGAAATCCATCTATATTAGTGCACTATGATTTAAACAGTGGAGTTTCTCAAAATTTCGTATAACTCATGGAAATTATTATATATTAAGGCACTATATTTAAACAGTGGAGTTTCTCAAAATTTTGTATAACTCATACGGAGTAGAAATTATTATATGCTGTGGACATTCCTATCATTTGATCGTGACAACCGTCCACCCCACACTTGAGCTGCAGAGTGGATCAATCGTGAATCCCGGGTTTTCGTTCCCGTTCGTACCGAGACGCATTTCCGGTTGGAAAGTTTGGAACGGTGGGAACATAGCCCAAAATGACGTCGTCGACATGTCAAGCCCAGTAAGCCGTCCCGCCGCTTAAAAAGGCCCACCGCCGTAGCCTCATCTCCCGTGGCCCTCACGCTTGCATCTCGGCCGCTCCCAAAGCCAACCCTACTTCACCTCCCCTCTCGCAAAACCCTAAACGAGCGGAGAGCCGCCTCTCTCTCCCTCGACCACCATCACACCCTCGCCGCCCAATCCCACCCCGCGCGCGCCACCGCGGCGTCCTCGTGTTCCCTCCCGGAACCTTCTAGAACGCGCGGATCGCCAGAGCACCGGCCAGTATCGGGCTGTCGACGTGTCGTGGCCACTGACGCCCATGGACAAGCTCCGCGTCCACACCTGCGGCGGCGCCACGGTCGCGTGGACGCCCTCCCCCATCGTGGCGCTAGCCACCTCCCCCTGCGCCTCCCAGGTCGCCGCCGCGCGAGAAGACGGCTCACTCGAGCTCTGGCTCGTCTCCCCCGGCTCTGTCGGGTGGCACCACCAGCTCGTACGCTTCCCCTCACTCTCACCGGCGCCGTGGTTTTCTGCGAGCAGTCTGACCTGATTCGGGGTTTCTGTGGCCGCAGACTATACAGGGGAGCGAGGAGTGAGGGTCACATCGCTCGTGTGGGTGCCAAGCGCCGCAGGGGGGCGGCTGCTCTCTTCCAGCATCGATGGGTCGGTGGCAGAATGGGATCTCTTCAACCTACAGCAGAAGGTGCCACTGCTGCGACTTTGCGTGCTTGTGATACATTTCAATTCAATTCAAATGCGCTTGCCATTTTGCAAACATTGGGGGATTTGCTTCCAACTTGTTGGGAATGTGTAGCAGTGACATAAAGTTGAGGTTTGTTCATAGCGTAGGTAACCGTGTGACTGGGTTGTAAAAATGCCAGGTCTTCTGACCATATTGGGTGCAGAAAATTGCAATTCTAGGAGTCTATCGGCATAAATACCGTTAGTTTGTTGCATCAAATTTTTATTTTAGTTTACTTATGTATTTCCATTAGTCATTCATTGTAAGCTGTGGATTTGTCATAATGATTTTGTTATTCTCTTTTGTAGACTGTCCTAGACACTGTTGGGGTACCGTCTGGCAAATGGCCATGGAGCCTACAGATAATCAATTGATTTCAGAAAATAAAAGCTCAGGATGTGCCGCTGAGAATGGCTGCACCGACTCTGACTTGAGTTATGTTGATGATGGTGACACCTCTGATGATGAAGATGATTCTGCCAAGACAAGCTCTTCGTACCGTGTGAATGAATTTCCGCGTTTGGCCCTGGCATGTGACGATGGCTCGGTACGCTTGTATAGTGTGCCTGAATCTGGTTCATTGACATACTATAGATCTCTTCCAAGAGTGAGCGGTATGCATCGTATTTCCTTCATCTCCCTATTCTGCCAGTTATTTCAACTTTGCTGATTATTTTTGTGCTTCCTTTCAGGACGAGTTTTGAGTGTGACATGGAGTAATGATACCAAATTCATATTTTCTGGAAGCAGTGATGGGTATGTTAACATCCCATTCCAGTGTAAATAGCTTTCATGATGGATGGGGTGATTCTTTTCATGTGTATTAAACGGACTGTTCAGCATCTTTCATTCTCTCCTATAGATTATTTCCAGTTCTTGATCATCACATATTATATGGGAGTGTAGTTACTGTGGGTTCATTTTTTGTGATATTCTCCTGTACTATGTTTCACAGATTAATTAGATGCTGGGATTTAACATCATTCCATGAGAAGTATCGCATCACTGCTGGATTAGGAGGGGTTGGTAGTGGGCGTGAACTTTGTATATGGTCATTGCTATTTCTGAGGTGAGATAAATCATATTATCAGGTTTAATTTCCTTCTCCCTCAACTAGCTTTTATTGATTATTATTGCTGTTGCTATGTAGGTGTGGAACCCTTGTTAGCGGAGATAGTTCTGGGAGCGTTCAGTTTTGGGATAGCCGCCATGGAACTCTTTTGCAAGCTCACACTTACCATAAAGGCGATGTGAATGCACTAGCAACTGTGCCTAGTCAGAACCGGGTATTTTCTGCAGGATCTGATGGGCAGGTTGGTAGCATTGCTGAAACAGCTGTTAGGTGGATTAACTACACTTGCGAAAACTTCTCCCTTCTCAGTTTGTGTTTTGCCTTCGAACAATGAAGATGCTATAGTGCAGTAGTGTTTTGCCTTCAAACACCTAAGATGCTATAGGTTCAGTAGATACACTGTGTATAAGTTGGAAAGGGCCTTGGCAATTGAATGTGGTGTTTCACTTTATTGCAATTCAAAAATCTTGAGTCAAGCATGTCTTACCTAAAGTTTTCCTTCGTTTTCTAATTCGGTGGTGGATCTCTAGGTAATTTTGTACAAGGCATCAAAAGACAAGTTCACTGATGATAATGCGAAGGTGTCTGAAGAGCAAACCCACAAGTGGGTTTATGTGGGTTATGTTAGAGCCCATTCTCATGATGTAAGGGCATTGACTATGGCCGTACCAGTTTGCAAAGAAGGTTTGTTTTAGCTTCTATTGTAATCTTACCATCAACCGAGCTTTTGCTGATACATCTGTGTTCTTTTATTCTCTAGATGCTTTACCAGAGGAAAAGGGGTGAAGATTCGCCGGCGCGAAAAGCCTATTGAATTCAGTTACCACAAGTGGGCACATCTGGGTGTACCGATGCTCATTTCTGGTGGGGATGACACCAAGCTGTTTGCTTATTCAGCACGGGAGTTTACTCAATTTGCACCCCATAACTTCTGCCCTGCACCTCAACGCCCATCGATAAATGTGGCCAGAGATACCACAGTTAATGGAGATTCTGTGATGATTGTCCAGTATGCGAACTGTTTGGATGTTCTACATGTATCAGTTCAGAAGAAACTGATTCCAAGTACATCATCCAAAAGACATTGTAAGACACGAACAGTCTTTCATGTTGAAAGATCCCGAAAACTCATTTCTAGTGCTGTCTCTGCCAATGGAACACTATTTGCCTATTCAGATTGTGTAAGGCCCAAACTTTTCTCAATAAGACATACGGGTGGAAAGAAGTATTGTATAGAACCAATCAAGTTGCCGAAGGAAATACCTTGTTCTCAAAGTATTCTGTTTACTGCTGACTCGTCCAGTCTGATACTATCTTGCCAGGATGGAAAAATATATGTAAGTTTTTTTTATCTTGCCCCTTATTCATAGGAGATGATAAGTAGACGCTTTCCTGCAATGGAAGTTTTCTTCAAATATATAGTGTGTTTCTTTTAACTGTTGTTACGTCTCCTTTGCACCTGAAACTATTCTTGCTGTAGCTTACAAGAACAAATTTTGGTAGATTCAAGATATATAGTTAGAAAACTGTACGTTGGAACTTTTGGTACATCTATACTCCATTAAATCGCCCGTCTGCCCGTCCCTCCAGCAGTTAACAGATTAAAAAAATGCCTCCTCCTAGCGATGATGTGTCTGCCTCCTCGCTACCCCGCTTATGTAGCGAAATAAAAAACTCAGCAGCCTGCCTCTTCTCAGCGCTACTTATGTGGCTGAATATAAAATTATGTAGTGTGCATATTCCCTTACCCATTTATATAATATATAGCAAAAAAAAAACTGCTGCTGTGTCTGGAAGCCTGGAACACTTGACCTCACAGCCAAGGCTGCAGCTAACTAATGAATGGCCAGGAGGGCACACCGCAAATGTACTGATGCAATTGGTTTCCGCCTCTCCAGCTTTTGGAGCTTCAGTGGATGAGTGTTGATAGATGGAGAGCTCCAATCTAGAGTAGGAGAAGGGAAAAGCTCAGGTCTATGTATGCCTGCTACATTTTAAGTTTCCTACATATGATAGTTAGAGCGATGGTATCTTATGACATTTATTTTTGTCAGTTTGTTCTTTTTGGCCATGCTCGAGAAGAATATTCAGTTCTATCAGATTACCGACGTCCTATAGCCCCGCAGCCTCATAATTGCTACTACCTCCGATCCGGAAAAATTGTAGTGAGAAGAGAACTGGTTACGTACAAATCCTAGTACAAGCTACAACACATTTTTAGGATCGGAGGGTAATAAAAATCGAAAACAAAATGAAAACATAAATTAAAAATGAGGAGGTATATATTTATCTATGTTTAGAATACTGGTAATTTTATACGTATTATGTTAACCTAAAAATGAAGAAATGACTTCATATCTTCTATAGAATTACATTGATAGTGCAACAATCCACATGCAAACGTTATATTTATTTATACTGTAGCAGCACGGGCATTTAGCTAGTTCGTATAGAACTACCAGATGTTGAACCTTGTTATTATAATACATGGCTTACTATTTAAATGTGCAAATTGATACGAGGTCCACTTAGTCTTTTTTGCCTTATATGCCTACCTTTGCTGTTGTTGATATAGCCCATGTGATGAAATCACTAGGTTTTGAGTTGGGATGTATATTATTTAATTAATGCTATGTCTATACCCAAACATTTGACCTATTTGGTCCAAATGCATTTTATTTAATTAATCAGTATAGGTCTTGACTGTTTGAGTCAACAGTAATGTTTTTTTTGTGTGTCTTCTCATTTCTCTGTTATATTATTTCTGAAGTTCGTTTTTTACTGCACAAATCAGGTTCTGGATATTGCGGAAGGAAAATTTCAATTTCAAGTGTTTTTCAGCCTACGAGAAAGATGGGTGGAACAAATACTTCCAAGAACCACCTGTGACAAAAATGTTTCTGAGCACAGATGGGCAGTGGGTGGCTGCAGTTAACTGCATCGGGGATATTTACATATTTAACCTTGAGGTCCAGAGGTATGCTTCATTACAGTTCAATCGTGTGGCCCTTCAAATGTGCTTCATGTCTAAGATAGTATTCCCTCCGTTCCAAATTACTTGACACACAGTTGTCCAAACATGGATGTATCTAGAGTTCTAGACACTAAATAAGTATAGATACATCCGTTTTCAGACAAGTGCCAGTCATTTAATTTGGAACAGAGGGAGTAATTTACAACTGTGCGCTGTCTGTACTTACGATTTGTAGTCCTTTTGCTTGTGACTTGGCAGAGTTGCATGCATCGGAGGCATGTTTTGTCCACCTTTAATTTTTCTACTATCTGCAGGCAACACTGGTTCATACCGAGAATGAATGATGGTTCAGTTACAGCTGGCGGCTTTTGTCCCAAGAACAATGCTCTTGTCATAACTACCTCAAAAAATGAGGTATATGTATTTGATGTAGAAGCAAAGCAACTAGGTGAATGGTCTAAGCGCTATACACGTCATTTACCCAGAAGTTTCCAGGAATTTCCTGGAGAGGTCATTGGCCTCTCGTTTCCTCCACAATGTTCATCTTCAGTTGTGGTATACAGTACAAGGTAATCATCAATTGATCAAGTGTTTCACTAAGTTAGTAACGTCTATTGCTGAAGTGTTCTGATGAACGTATCTACTTTCTATCGCTGGAGTCTTTTGTCTTCTTCGCTTATGCTGCCTTTGTTTTAATGTTGTGAGCTGACTAATCCACACGCCTTATGCCTCTGTAACTCATCGCAGGAGTTCTGAGTATATGGGGCTTAATATTCTGTGCTAGCGTTTTACCTGTTGCTATAAGACTGCTAATGATCAACATGATACTGAACACACTATTCTCTTGCAGGGCAATGTGCTTTATTGATTTTGGATTGCCAATTGTTCAGGATGGCCAATTGCCGCATGGATCGGTTGTATCAGCAGAAAAGACAGACCCACAAAAGGCTACAAAAAAGCGAAAAGATCGTGATGAAGGTTTGAAGCTGGAGAAAAGGAATAATTTCGACTTTCTTGCTTTTAAAGATCCGGCACTGTTTGTTGGTCACCTATTGGACAGTTCAGTTCTGTTAGTAGAGAAGCAATGGTTGGATGTTGTCGAAGGATTCGGCCCACCGGTTCATAAACACATTTATGGGACATGATCTACAGTAGGATCTCAACTTGTGGCACTCGGAACAGGCAGCCATTCTTTCTTTCTCGTCAAAGCCATGAAATGTTCCCATCCCCATGCAAGCTGTCTGATATGACACTCCGTCACTCCCAAGATGTAGCAGTACATAATGTGTGCTGGTATCATCCCATGACGGCAACTAGGCCGGGTTAACTTTTTGCAAGTGGCTTTTGTTGAGTAGCCTCGTTGTATTCTTTTTTCTTACTTGAGTATTAAGTATTTTAGTGGACTCCAGCGCACAAGTTTTCACCTACCGTGTTGAAGTGCGCAAATTTTGTCATATGTAAACAATGTATCGCTACTACTGTTATGTCGCAACAACTGTCGTTTGTCTATGCCTTTGTGCTGCGTGTAAGCGAGCAAACGACAGAACTTTGTCTCAACAGTTCAAATTGATATGCTAATTGCAAACTGAGAACTTGCTCCAGCACTCTTATGCTTTCCCAGTAATCTGGCAACAAATTGTCATAGTTTCATTATTTCGAAACTGACTAGTGCCATGAGATATCTAACGTTCTCGACCTGATGCTAGACGTCGTTTATGGCAGAGTATTTGTTATTTTTTTTGTCAGCCGTTCCTATTTTATTTATTACTAATCCGCAAACCACCTTTTCTTTTCCGGAGAATGGACCCAGTTGCGATCTGAAGGACTGAAAGCGTTTTGCGTAATCTACACTTCTACATCTACACTACTATTAAACAAGCGAACTTGAGTTTTCTTAAAGCCACCCCGTCAAACGTACCCAGACAGACAAGCACCGTCGGATCAGCCCCACCTAATAAAATCTAATGGTTCCGATTAAGTCAGGGGTGCAGTTAGCAATTTACCATGACGGAACGCACTTCACCCAAAGGATTTCAGCCTCGCCGCCTCGCGTTCGAATACAATGCATCGTCAACACACAAACTGCTCCCCGCCGCCCAGTAGCGCCACGCCGCCCTTCTCCGCCGGCGCGTTCCGCGCCGCCCTGTGCCGCCGCCTCCATGCACGCATCGCCCCAGGACTCTGTCGCCTTTGCCCCTCCAGTGTTCCGGAGATGGCCCGCGCCACCGCCTTCAGCACGCGACATCAGATCGCGGTGAGATGAAGAGAGAACCTCCATCGACCCCATGGCTGTCGCGGGCAATCCCAGGTCAAAGCAGCCATGCCGCTGTTGTATGCCGCACTCGCCCTGGATCCCTTTCCGACTTGAGCTAGCCTCCTATGCTCCTCCCGCACCAGCTATGGGCAGTTGGGCACCACTGCGGCTCCCAATCCAGTCAAGGGACGAGGGCAAGGTGCTCCAGGTGAACGGTGGCAAAAAAAATTCTAATAATTTCGCTCCTCTTTCTATCAATTAAATCTGCAAGTTATTCTTTGGGGATTGTAGGTTGTTGGTGTTTATCGACTAGAGGATGCATCACTGAAATGCTCTTACCTTCACCCTGTTAGCCACGGCCGTACTACCTACAGCCAGATCCCCTTGTCTGCATCTAGGTAAAAATTGGATGCTTGTACTTTGGATGGGTATATTTTGTATAATCTGGTGATTATGGCTTGAAGTTGTTGCGTTCTGGATAGTTTAATCCTGCTCAATGCCTGTTTTGTATAATCTTGTGATTATGGCTTGTGCTTCTCAAATTCTGATGGATTATTGATGTTAAATGACTGCTTGTGTTTGTGAATTTTTCATTACATGAGCTGAATTCCTTGTTTTCGATCAAATTGGTTGCATTTGCACGTTATGACAGTACATAATTACTTGCACCAAAGCATAAAGATTCTATGCACAAGTGTTAGCAAAATTCATAGCATTAAAAGTGTTCAGATCCTACTGTTATGCAATAGCATGTATAACTGATATTACTGCTTATGTCATACATGTTTTCTACTACCCTTTAATCCAGATTTTATCATGCTAAAGTGGTGGTCTGATGGTTGATGCAGCAGACCAAGTTGTATACAGAGTTACGGTCTTACGGACAGCAAGTCAAGGTGGATTTAAGAGTGGACGAACTCCTGCCGAGGCAAGTAACTCCTGCCGAGGCAAAGCGGCCTATGCCTGATGTATAACAAGATAAATTTAGTTTGTACTTCTACTTGTTTTGAGCCCAAGGAAAGGATTGAGACTTGTTCTACATCACCTCTAGCGGAACCACAAGATCCTTGCGGTAGGAACACGTTCCATGCATCAGCAAGGCAAACACCGGAGGAGAGGTTCACTTTGATGGACGTGCAGACCTTCCTGTGGAGGTCGGCGTCGAGTCTGGGACGTCGCCTCTGCATCGTCTTTGTCTTTGGCCCCGTGTCCGTGTCCATGGAGCGTTGTTATGCTCTGAGCAGCTTAACGACGGACATCATGTGCCGATAAGCCTCCCTCGAAGGGAACATATGTCAACACCACTACCTGCCGGCCAGTACATCTCCTAGATGAACCGTAAGGCAACTCATTAATCTTTTCCAAATAGCAGTAATTGATGTGCAGAGAAGGTACGTCTTTCATGGCTATCTTTGTTGATGTCTCATGTTTTATACATTTTATTGTCTTGAATTAGCATGTAGCATGTTTTAATAGTCAATGTGCCTCACTCTTTCGCGTTGGAGCAGTTGCTGATGATATTGCCAATATGAATTACCAAGCGAGTTCTCCACTAGAGGAAAGAAACATTTTGGGCTTAAGGAAGGACCAAGCATTCATGTATATGTATCTGTTGTAATGCAAGCATGGTTGTATCTGTTGTATGCCTCTGATTGCTTGTTCTAAGCAAGTCTCTTGAAATTTTTTAAACTTGTTGGAAAAATTATGGTGAGTGATGCAAACTGGACATTGTGTTGTTGTATGACATCGTGAGGATCATCCATGGGGGAAACATGCAGTTCTCATTCTCTTGCTTGATGTTTTATAGTAGTATTTAAAATTCGCATTAAGTTGAATGAGCAGGTGATATACTTCAATTCGGTTGTGGATATCTTGTTCAGACGCGCGGTGCGCGTGCATAACTACTAGTTACGTAGATAAGCGAAGCATAAATACCGTTTTGACTTTTATTTTATGTGCTTCTTGGACTCATCTAGAATCCGGATGCTGTAATAACTGATTCATGCGCTGTTTCGTTCTATGGAATGGAACGGAGGGGGGAACCCTGTATTTTCTAAAAAGCGAAGCATAAACTACCACTAACCTTCAAAAAAGTACGAAGTATAACCAAAGGAGGGCGCAAAAAGTATAATCAGAGGAGGGCAAGAAGTGCTGTGGAACATTTCCATGGTATATCAACCTACGCCCGGCGGACGAACTCACACCTGAACAAAATAAGTTTATTCTTTTTTTGTTATTTCCTTCATATTCATATCCTGGTCAATAAATGAATAAATACCGGTTACTCCCTCCGTTCCAAATTAATTGACATGCATTTGTCTAGTAACGAATATATCTATGTCAATTAATTTGGAACGGAGGGAGTACTTCTCAGTGTCACTGCTTGTATTGCTACATGGTTTTCGATTTCTTCTGTTACACAAACTTACAAGAGCGCAACCAAGGCTGTTTCTTCTTCCTCCTCCTCTGCGTTCCGCCCCATCTGGTCTGCAAGCAGCCCAAGCACGTCCCATATCTCGAAGCGCCGTGGGTGCGCCTGGTCGTCAGCGACGAACGAGCTTAACTCGCCATCGACCTCCACCGCGCTATACGCCGGGACCTTCTTGAGCCCCCGGCTGCCGATCAGTTTTCGGACCCTCCGCGCGTCATCCTTGCGGTTGGCATCGAGATAAATGTTGGATAGCTGGACGTGGACGCCCTGGTCGGCACCGGCGCCTAGCTTCTCGAGCTCATTGGCTGCCACCTCTGCCAACTCGACGTTGCCGTACATTCGGCAGCCTGCCAGAAGAGATCCCCATACCGATGCGAGCGGGGTCATTGGCATCTTCCCGATTAGCTCTACCGCTTCCTCCAGCCGCCCCACTCGGCATAGCATGTCGATCGTGCAGCTGTAATGCTCATGTCCTGGAGCGACGCCGTACCGCCGGCGCATCTCCTTGAGAAGGCTGAGTCCATCTTCGACCTTACCGGCGTGTGCACACGCAGACAACGCTCCGAGCACCGCCACTCCGTCCGGGCGCACCCCGTCCTCCCCTGCCATCCTCTCCAGGCACGCCACTGCCTCCCTCGCCATGCCATGCACCGCGAACGCACCGACCATGGTGCCCCAGACGTACTCGTTCCGCTCGGGCATTCCCTCGAACACCCTCACGGCCTGCTGCAGGCAACCGCACTTGGCGTACATGCTCACCAGCGCCGACCCGACAAACGCGTCCGCGAGCAGCCCAGGCGCGTTGCTTTCCACGTAGCGGTGCACCCACTCCCCGCTTTCCAGCGCGCCGGACTGGGCGCACGCCGCAATCGCCGTCGTGAGCACGACGGCGTCCGGGGTCACCCCGTCCACGAACATGGCCCTGAACAGGGCCAGCCCCTCGGCGGCCATCCCGGCGCGCGCGTACGCCCCGATCACCAGGTCGTAGTGGATGGCCTCCCGCCTCGGCAACTCGTCGAACACCCTCCGCGCGTCGTCCGGGCGGGGCGCGTGGAGCTGGAGCAGCGCGGTGGTGACGTAGTGGTCGGAGGGGAAGAGCGCGTTCTTGACGAGGAGCGCGTGGAGCTGCGGCCCGGGGGGCGGCGCGACGGGGGCTGCCGCGGCGGCGGAGAGGGCGAAGGGGAAGGAGAGGTGGTCCGGGGATGGGAGCGGCGAGGAGGGGGAGAGCATGAGGAGGAGGATGCGGAGGGCGAGGAGTGGGTGCGCCGGCGAGGAGGCGCCGCGGGACAGGACGCGGAGGAGGGAGTTGAGCGCGACGAGGGAGAGTTCGGGGTGGTGCGGGGAAAGGCCAGCCGTGGTGAGGAGCGCCTGGACGGGGAGGAGCGGCGCGGCGGGGCAGGCGGCGGATGGACGGAAGCGGGAGGAGAGGAGGGAGTGGCAGAAGGCGAAGGTTGCCTTGGGGATGTACGGGCGCATGCTGGTTTGGTTTGACTGGAGGATGCAGCGGGAATGGGTACCTGGTTTAAGAGGGCCGAGTGGCTGATCAAAATGTTCTAATTACAGCATCTCCAACCGTAGTCAAATCTGAGCCATTATCACATACTACGTAGTTATCACAGAGTCGTCACAAATTCATCACAACTTCGTAATTGAATCAATCACCCCTTTTGTTTATATAGTGAATTTATTTGTCACCAATATGCGATTTTATTTGTCATTGTCAAGAGCGTATGTCTATGCAATCGCCGTGACATTCTCTCAACATGGTTGTACAATAGTTTGACCGACTCCATCTACAAAATAAAAGAACACTCAACATATGCAATAAGTGAAGTGAACAACAAAAATAAAAGCACACAAAGTTACATTGCCTACATGGGCATAATATCCGGCAAACTGAGTTTGCGATGCATGCCCGTCTATGGTGGAGAGATTGCTCAGTGCGGCTTTCTTCTGGGTCTTCATTGAACCATTGAACATTGGACGGATTTTCCTAAAAAAATCTAAGGAGTTTGATTCATCGCCGGAATTGTTTTCGCCCAACCAAGCCTTACGCAACAACTAATACTCATGAGCAGAGTAGGGATTCTGTCTTGATGGCTTTCAGTCTGACATTCAACCAACAAAGCATCACATTTAAACTACCGGCCTAAAAACTGGTATTACTTATATGCTCCACCCATGGGGTATCCTCGGGAGCCTTGTACCGGTAACGACATTGAGTGAAACTTGCTGCATAAAACTGACAATTAAACGAGTCCATTGTTCAGTTGTAGTCAAGCATAACTCGTTATCTCGATGGAAGTTTAACTTAACAGTCTAAACTAAACTCGGGTATATCAAACAACGACATGAAATTAGAGTGCAATATGATGTGCCTATAGATCTCACGGAGGATTGTTAGATTTTATGGGTTTGACCCATCTAGTCTAAGCAAAATCGTAAAATCTCACATGCCCATTTAGTTTGGTGCCTAGTGGGACTACGTTTAGTCCTACATAACTAGTTGGATAGAGTTGAAGCAGTTTATAAGGGCATCTCCTCTCCCACTTGTAAGTGAGAATAGGAGGAGTCTGCATGCACTCCTCCTCTCTGCCACCCACCACGCCTCTCCTCGCCAGGGCACACCATGCATGCACGTCGCGTTTCATGAATCGAGTTCGAGCTAGAGCCTGTTTTTGGTGGAATTAATTTTTACATGTGTCACACACATGTGTATTGTGTACGTGTCAGCAAACATGTGCGAAGGCCCGACATTTAGCTCGATTCTTTCACCGCGTGGCGTGTGTACGCATCGACACACACATGCTCGGCTCTTGCACCGTTGCTTGTGGTCTATGTCTCCTAGGTTATAGAGACAGAACAGACGACTCGAGAATGCCCAATTCGCCACTCGCCGACCCCCAGTCTTTCCACTGTTTTGTTCCTTTTGCGGTGCCGCTTTTAGCCTTCTCCACCCCGGTGGTCGCGTTCATGGCTGTTCGTGTGAGTAGGCTTTCGAAATCCCATTCGTTGAGATTCTGCACCCAAAGAGAGCCGGTAAGGTTTTGTGGAGCGTCTCAGCATGACTGCATCTGCGTCGACTCTGATTGTTCTTGCACTTTCTATTCACCGTCATAAACAACGACAACGAAGTTGTGGTTGGGATACACGTATGTGCTACTTCTCTTTTGTTTACACTACTAGTATGTGGTTCACATCGAAATCTGTTAGATGTGTCTAGTCTATTGCATGTGGTTCAATTTACTAGTACCCTTAAGGGCATGTACAATGGTAGAGAAGGCACCTTCTCTTAGCCATCCACATCATTTAGAGAAGGCAAAATTATAAGTTGTACAATGCATTATCTCTTATTGTCATCCCTAGCAATTAATGAGAATTAATTATATTTTAGTAGGTAATTGTATTTCTAAGGGAAGGCAAATAGTACAATGGTGAAATTAGTCTTTCCTTATTTCGTAAGAGATCATCTCTTAGCTAAGGGAAGGCAGCCTCCCCTTTCTTCATTCTCTCTCCGCCAACTAGACAAATATCTTACGTGTCAATGCTAAAAGAAGGCTGACGTCACCCCCATTGTACATGCCCTAATATGTTGCTTTTTTTCGGGTAAAAGGGGATTTCATTAAACAGGCCGGGCTACAGTACGCCTCACACTCAAGCTCATATAATATGATTCCAGACCTGAACCGAGCCATACATGAGATTAGGGTTCTGCTCTCACAAAGTTTTCACAAAGTTTGCGAGACAGTGACTAACTCTATCGTGCGAGCGATCCACTTTTACAAAGTTGGAAGTTCTCACACTACTAGATAATCTACTAATATCTGGAACTAGGTGTATAAGAGGGGAACGATCCATAGAGCAGTCCATGACCATCTTGATTAGCTGAAGGAAATCAATGTCGATAACAATACGAAGTTGGATGGATTGGATGGCAAGTTCCAATCCGTTAATTAATCTCATACGGAAATTTATCAAGCACTTGACATGATGGTATTTCATTTGAAATATGCCCGCACGGTAAAAACATAGACATTAGGAAAGAAATGTACCGTATGGACAGCAAATGAGAACCACGCCATGATTTTAGTTTTAATGCCTATAACTCATGTTCATCATATTTTTTTCTTATATTCTCTTTTCAATTAATCTTCATTGAATGATATATTAAAAAAAAACTAGGCTATGCCATGTGCGGGTTGATGACTAGCGAGTATAATCAGATTGGTCAGAGTAATTCTAAGATCAAACAGTATATATCATATCAAAATTACTTGGGCTTTTCTCTTCATTTGAACCGGTACATTGTACTTAGATATACACAGATTCTTTATACACCTATCAGAGCCAATGCCACGCCTCGCGGGTTCTAATTAAGCATCCAATTAATCTACTAGCTAATTAACCAAATGTGCAATTTTCGTCCTATCTATCTGATCAGTTGATCGATCTCCGTGCTGATCTTGGCCGACCGCATGTCGTAGGCATTCAGGTGTGTAACCTTGACGTCTGACTCGCCGTGGTTGAAAACGTAGAGGCGCGCCTTGTCGCCGACGGCCTTGGTCGGGTACACTCTGGACAAGATGCTCATCCTGCCGTGGCCTCCGAAGCTCTCCACCATGGAGTGGTCGATCTGCGCGGCCCCATATATTAACATCAATCGGCAACTCAAATCATCATACATTTACAGCAAGATCAATCTATATCTAATAATAAAGGCACTAAGGCTTCCGCCGTTTGATTTGATAGGTCATCAGATTTGCCCTTAAAATTGTTAGTAATTACCCACCCTGCCACCCGTAAGTTGAAAAAACTGTTCGGGAGTTTCTCCCTATGTCCCGTTTCCGTCGTTTGGCTTCCTAGGACGTCCTTCCTTCGCTGAACCACCGACGAGGTGGTCGGCAAGACGGCGGATCAGATCACGTTCTAGGGCATGGCGTCGGATATGATCAGCGGTAGGAGCAAGGAGCTCGGCGCGAGCACCAGCGCGTCCGAGTCCGTGTCCCTACTCCGAACGATGTCGTCGACGATGAACGACGGGCGGACGGAGAGGATCACCACCGGCATATGGAACGCCAGCGAGGGGCCGGTGACTGTGGAGGAGATCACGGCCTTCTCGCTGTAGAAGATATAGAGACGATGGCCATCGAGGCGCTCAAGGTGCAGGCCGGCATCGCTGAGGAGCAGGGCCCCTTTGACGTGTCCACGGCAACGGAGAACCCCACCGCCGGCCACCCGCGTGACAACGCCGTGCCGCCGGAAGAGTGCGCCATCGCCTGCACCGGCGCGGATGCGGTGACCATGCTGGTTGTGGCGCAGCTGAGGGATCCCATGCACCGGTACGAGGCGGTTAGCGCGCCGTCCATCGTGGTCATCCAGGCAGGACGAGCCGCCACTGGCGTGGACGGCGAGCCGAGGTTCAAGGTGGCCAACATGCACGTTGGCGGCCTGAGGCTGAAGTCGGCCGACCGGCGCAACGTGTGGGACGGCGAGAGGCAGCGGCTGACGGCGTCGCACTGGCTCGTTGCCTATGGGCTGGGCAAGGCTAGCAAGAAGGGGCGGGCGGCAGCGACTGCGAAGACCAGGCAGGCAGGCACGAAGTGCTGTGGAGCATGTCGACGAGGGTGGTGGCCGACATGTGGCTCAAGATGATGCGCAACCCCGACGTGAAGATAGCAGACAAGTAGCCGCCGGTGAGCGTCTCTGTTCTGCGGATGAAATTTTCTTCATGTTCCCCAATTACTTTACTTGGTTGCTGAGTTTAATTTTGTCCGTCTCTTTGTTGGGCCGTGGAATATATTCTTGTGTTGGGCCTGGACACACTCTATTACCGGCTTCTTCCTCGATTTCGTCTGTGTACGCTTCAAGCAAAATTTCCTAAAAATCATGTACTCCATCTCTTAGTAGAATTGCGTGAGCAAACGTGTATGGGCCCGCACATGCGTCTCTATGTTGTTGAATGGCTCAAGCATGACGGTGTCTAGCTTATTAAAGGAAATTGTATCTTGCCTAAAAATTTGTATCATGCCGCTAGCAGGCTTCGGCATATGCTGTATTGACGAGAAGTACGACGCAGATTTTTTCCTCTCCCGGTGCAACGCACGGGCACGTTTCCTAGTTAATGCATAAACGTCCATCAGAGGGCTCTTTTACGGTACGGATGAAGAAACGTGAACCGTCCAGGCCGCCAGATCCAATGGCCACGTTTGATCAATACTAGTCGATGAACGCAGCAGTATTTTTCCATAAAATGGGTAGAGGAGAAAAACACGTCCCGCGATAAAATTCCCACTTCCAGAAGGGTTATTTCGGAAGATGTCTACTCGGCTAGGTTTAGGACCGATCCTGGCCTCCTGGGACACTCGCTAGCCGGCGGCGGCATCCACATCTCCATACATGCTCCACGCGCTCGGCGACTACCTCTTCCAGGCCCGTCGACCCCGCGGAAAACGGGTGACCACGCAGATGGCGACCTCGTGGAGCTTCTATGGCAGCAGCCAGGTGCCGGCGGAAGGCACAGAGGGGAGCGCCGCACTGCCGTCAAGTAATGTACTCCCTCCGTTCCAAATTAGATGACTTCAATTTGTGCACATACGGATATATCTATACTTGTAACATGTCTAGATACATCCGCATGTGAACAAATGGAAGTCATCTAATTTGGAACGGAGGGAGTACTGTTTTCCTATGGATCCACGACTAGCTCTCTGTTATCATGGCTGTTGACCAACAGGGAAGATGATGCCAGCTTTGTATTTCATCAGGCTAGCTCCTGTTGAGCAACTTGTACTACCAGCTTATGTACAAGTTGATGTGGCTAGCTCCTGAACTTGTAATTTCCTGTGTATCAATGTTGTTCTTGCATGAAAGAATTTACTTTCAGTTGATGTGGCTACCTGGAATTTTTTTGGTGATTATTTCATGTATAAATTTGGGTGATGTGTTATTATTATATTAATTAATCATTTGGATGTGCCTGACTGCGAGGGCAATATATGTTTCTGATTTATCTTTGTGTTATTGTTTGGCTAAGCTACCAACGTTTGTATGCATGAGACTGCCAACTGCAAGGCAGTTTCCCAGTTGTGCGACACTCCAGCGCTGTGAAAAAAAGCCCCCATCAGATGGTGTGGTGTAGGTGACGTACCAAGGTTCTGAGGGGGATCTTGCCGCCGGTCTTGGCGATGTCGACGTCGATGAAGCCGGCGAAGGTGGGCTTGTAGAGGTGGTCGGCGTAGGACGACCTGGAGGGGTCGTTGCACATGAGCACGACGTGCCTGTCTTCGGCGGCCTTGAACACCCTGAAGAAGACGGCCGTCCTCTCCTTGAGCTCGTCGGACGCGAGCACCCACAGCCCGAACGGCCCCACGCCGCCCTTGACGTCGGCGCCCCGCGCCGCGCACACCGCCTGCGCGTCGGCCCCGCGCCACGCCGGGTCGAACGGCTCGGCCTTGTCCAGGTCCATCACCGCGAAGGACACCTCCACGTCGGCCTGCGCCGGCGACATGAGCCCCTGGACATCGAAGTAGCTCCCGCCTTCGACGAGCCTGTCGGTGATGTTGACGTGGTTGCCGCGGAGGGACTCGACCTCGGCGACGGGCCACTGCATGAGCTGCCTGCCGTCGTGCGCGAGCCAGATCTTCCTCGGGATGGCCTGCACGCCCGCCCAGCCCTTCCGGACGTCGTCGGCCGTGGAGTCCGACTCGTTGGCCCACCCCCAAAGTATGCGGCGCTGCTTCGCCGGGTCGAGGAACGTCTTGGACGCGTAGAAGTTGCCGTAGTCGTAGCGGAGGCCGTCGTTGCCGTCGGCGAGCGAGGCGTCCGGCACGTACGTCTCGGTGGCGTGGTCGTAGGCCCCGAACGTGTAGTACTCGAAGCGGGTGAGGTCGAGGCTGACCTTGAGCACGTGCTTGACGTCGCCGAGGACGGCGCCGGGGGAGGTCTCCACGGGGTAGAAGTCGGGGCACTCCCACATGCCGGTGTCGCCGTGGTGCAGCGCCCGGCGCGCCGGCGCCCACCGCTGGAAGTCGCGGCTGCGGTACAGCACCGCGAGGCCACGGTGGTTGTCCTTGGTCCCGATCACGAGTCGCCAGAGCCCGTCGGGGCCCCGCCACGCTGTGGTCGGATCGCGGAACGCGGAGGCGTTGACGCCGGCGTCGGGGACGATGACGGGGTTGTAGTCCGGCTTGACCCACTCCCGGAGGTAGGGGTCGTTCAGGTCCTTGGGGTAGGCGACGTTCTGCACCTGGCGCAAGTCGCCGTCGATGCCGGTGTACATGATGGCGGGCCTTCCGTCGGGGAGCACGGTGGCGGAGCCCGACCAGCAGCCGTTGACGTCGAAGGGCGCCGTCGGGTAGATGGCCGGCTGGAGCGTGACCCAGTTGACGAGGTCCGTGGAGACGGCGTGCGCCCACACGATGTTGCCCCACACCGCCGCCTTGGGGTTGTACTGGTAGAACAGGTGGTACACGCCCTTGTAGTACATCACGCCATTAGGATCTGCACACACATCACACAGCACGTGAGTCAGCGAAAAGATGAAGCTAGCGAAACATGGTGGATCGAGCATTGTAGGCAGGTGAACCGTTGATCCAGTGGCTGGGGGGCTGGAAGTGGTAGCCGGTGCGGAGCGGGTCGTCGACGGCGACGGCGCGGTCGGCCACGGCGTCGAGGGACTGCAGGTCGGGAAAGACGCGGTGCGAGGCCTCGGCGAGGGAGGAGGAGAGCAGCGCGAGCAGCAGGAAAACCGCCCACGTTCTCGCCTGGATCGCCATGGTCTAAAACTCGGTATCAACGTGCTGCTCGTCGGTTCAGCTAGTTGCTATATCGACGAGTACGTGGGAGGGACAAGGGCCCCCGCGAACGTGCGCTATATGGGGCCAAGGAGAAGAGAAACAGAGTCCACCAGCGGACGTACCGGATTACAGTTCGTTCTCACCCAGTCTCATGACGGAAAGTGTTTTGCGCGCGCCCGCCGTCTCTTACGCGCGGAGTAAAATCATGGAGGCACCATTTGACGAGCCTGAACGGAGAAGGAAAATTACTCTTTATCTTGTGTACTAGGAAAATTATCCGTGCGTTGCTACGGGTTGGTTTTTACTAAATATTTTAGTCCGTGGAAAATTGCAATACGGATTATTTGAACTAAATGTTGTTATTATAACAATTTCTTTGGTTTTGGCACTATTTCTTGAAGTCCTTCCCTTCCAAGAGAAAGTAGCCTTACGTGGACTCCAATTCACATCCAGACTGTGGGTAGGAAAATACAATGAGCATCACAAATCCTTATAAAATCGCACGCACATTTGGTTTCTATCATCTTCTCGAATCTACCACTTGTTGGATCATTTTTCCTATTCTTTGAAAAGCTTAAAAAATCTACATATTATATTGTGCATAATACAAGAGCCAAAGTCGTGAAATTATAATATGTGAACAATTGAATTACCTCAATCAACCAAATAGCTCCAAGTCCCTGATCCATTTTGTGTTGATTTAGTGCAGCAACAGTGAGCTCAGGAATCGATTTGTGTACCAAAAATAGTACGCGAGCTAATTTATGCGTGCTCTAGCTTGATCTGTATTGAACGAAACGCAGACCCGATTGTCCTCCTGTTGCCTGGTTGTCGTTGCAGCCCCAGCACTTGCCGCCGCCGCCCATGACCATTCAAAGCGAGACACCGAAGACTCAAATCGGATCAGAAAAAATTAAGTGAACAAAGAATATGGGCTCCTCCTCAAACTTCACCTGGAGCAGCCTCCATCTTAACCATGGCTGTGGACAATGGAATATGAGGTAAAGACCGCTCGCCGGCAAGGCGATAGGCAAGGGAGCTACCACTAGTAGGAAATAGGCCTTATGTGGCGCACCATTTTTGCCTTCTGTGGCGCACCCAGTGTCGCCACAAAAATTTATTTATGTGGCGCACCCCCAGATGCGCCACAGAAAACAACAATTCTGTGGCGCACTCCTACCCCGGTGCGCCACAGTTTTTTTTTTTGAATTTTTTTAAAAAAAGGCCAGATCTTGATCTGGATTTTCAAAAAATTCAAAAAAAAATTCAAAAATGAAATAATTTAGAAAACCCTAAATATTTGAATTTTTGAATATTTTTAACACTCCAAGCATATCTCAAATGATCATTTCCCAGTAGGTCACCCATCCTCAGATTACTCCAACCCAAGCACGCTTAATTTCTAAGTTCTATTCAATTCAACTACCCTCATGCTACTCAAGTTCTTATTAATAATAGTATCATATCAACCCTAGTGTATGTGTATATATGTGTGTAGTTTATGTGTGGTATGTGTATATATGTGTTTTTAAAATTAAAAAAAAATCAAAAACTTCAGAAGGAAGTTCAAAAAATCCAAAAAAATTCAAAAAATTCAAAAAATCAAAAAAATTCAAAAAATCCAGAAAACTTCAAAAAAACCAAAAATTCAACAAATCCAAAAATTTGAAACTTTTTTATTTTTTTGATTTTGTAGAAAAAATCTTCTTTTTGAAATAACTTTTTTTCTTTTGGAATTTGGAGGATCTGAGAAAAGTTCACCGGGTAAACCTAACTACATCTCGAAGGATTTTATTTTTTGAAAGTTTTATCTAGTTTTTTTTATATATTAAATGTATTTTTTCGACGTCGTATGCAAAAGTTATGGCCGTTTTACATTTTTTCCCTGGTTTTTGCAAAAAAGGTCAAAATTCATATTTCAAAATTTCTATACCAACTGGACACTAAAACCTAACTACATCTCGAAGGATTTTATTTTTTGAAAGTTTTATCATTTTCTTTGAGTTTTTGCAAAACTGAAAAGGCGATTCACAGGGGGGTGGGATCCGATTTCAAAAAAAAATCTGTGGCGCATGGGGCCTGGTGCGCCACAGAAGTTCTGATTTCTGTGGCACATGGCCTCATGCGCCACAGAATCCCATGCGCCACATAAAGGCAAATTCTGTGGCGCATCTGGCCCATGCGCCACAGAAAAGTCACCAGAGGATGCAATCCAAACATTGGTGGTGGGCCCCACCTTATTTGTGGCGCACCTAAGCTGGTGCGCCACAGAAAGTTTCACATTCTGTGGCGCATGGGACCTCTGTGGCGCACCTAAGCAAATCTTTTTTTGTGGTGCACGGCTCAATGGTGCGCCACAAAATGTGGATCCACATAAAGGCTATTTCCTACTAGTGTGCAGGTCGGCGGTTGGATACCAACGCGGTTTGTTGGGCGTGCGGGGCGGGAGGCGCTGGGCTAGGGTCCAGTCACGCTGGCGGCGGGATCTAGTGGATGCGTGCATGGCGTCGGCCGGTGACTGGGAGGCAGGCTGTAGCTGCGAGCCCGCGGCCAGTACGGCGGCAGTTTCAAGTTTCAACCGCTCAATGTTGCCATTGCCGTTCTCTACTTGTACTGTTGCCGGGCCCGAGTTGCACACAGATCGGGGGAGGTGTTCATGTCGGGCACCCATGGTCGCGTGCTCTAAGCGGAGTCCTCGTCGGATCAGAGCGACCGAGCGAACACGAACCACGGACGAACGAAAACTTTGCGAACAGTTTTTTAACTTACGGGTGGCCGAGTGAGTAATTTTTATCAACTTTGGTGGCAATTTTGATGACCTACCAAATCAAACCAAACCGCGGAAGACTTAGTGCTTTTATTATTAAAGTAGTATATATAGATATAGATATAGATATAGATTGTGATGGATGATGGACTAGCATACAAATAGAGGATGTCAATTGGATTCCTCATCCAATTGAAGTATATAGTTGATAGTTTGATACATAGGAAAGAGGATAATGGACATAAAAAGTTATTTTTAATAGGATTATCTTTCAGCGGATTATCTTATAGAGGAATTGGATAAATAGTGTCTGAACAAGGACCTCCATGTCTTATACGGACGCATCTCTTTGTAGATTTGTGGCATCCGAGCACAAAGCTTTTTTTTGGTTAAATAAAATTGGAGTTCGATTTTTTTAAAATCTATGTATCTGTAATTTTCAGCGCAAAAATAATCGTATTTAGAGGTACAGAAAATAACAAAACTGTGGACACAAAAAAGGGAAAATGTACTCCCCCGATCCTGAAAAAGTGTCGTGAGCTGTCCTACCGAGTTGTGCTTTGTACATTCTTTCCCCATGACAGAAATAATGGATCGGACGGAGGGAGTAGTTTTTTCTCCCATATTTTTTACTTTTTTGTGTAGCTCAAAGTACAATTTTTCTAATGAAACTTCTGATGTACATACATAATGGTACATCTATACCAGATTTCAGGTTTTTTAAGACCTAGAAATATGGTTTTCAAATTTTTAAAAAATTGAGCACCAGTGAGCTCAGGAGCCACTCACATTTTCCGCTCAGCTTGTATCTGTAAATTCAAGTTCGTGATGGCATATACACAAATTCAGGAAGAGAAGAGGCGCAAGAAAAAAGGGGAACCTTTGTTCTGGTATGGTATGGAAAATTCATTTAACATAAATGTATTAGTTACACAAAATGTTGACATTGTCGGTCTAAATACTATTTTTATTTGTTATAACTCTCAAAATGTAAATTTGATTTACGATCCGTCTTCACAATCGGCTTTATCTCGATGGAATCTTTGAAATAAGACCTCATGTTGGTATGCTCGACTATTTTTTCCGCCTTCAAAGCTACCACAGGGAGATTGATAAAGTTGTCACCGTTATGGTACTAAGGATACCATGTGACAACTTGCCACTAAACGAGTGAACAACTTATGTGCTAATCCTCCGTTAACAAGAGAGTTTGCAAAAGTCTGTGGAACATGCACACATATTGAATATAGACGTGAAACTCTCGCTGATACGAAGCCATCGGTGAAATCCTATCGTGGGCTGGATAAAGACTCACGTATAGAGCATTTTTGTGTCTTTCAAATTAGCTTTTGAATACAGTGATGTCATTGGTTTCATTGCTTCTTGGTGCGGCATTACCGATTCTATTTTGCAGTTATATTAGCTTGCAAAAATTGTGAGACTTTTCTACCTCGATTCAATATGTGCAAAAATTGTGCAAAAAGAAGTTTCACTCTAATCCGGTACGTCCGCTGGGTGAGAAGAGGCGCAAGAAAAAAGGGGAACCATTGTTCTGGTATGGTATGGAAAATTCATTTAACATAAATGTATTAGTTACACAAAATGTTGACATTGTCGGTCTAAATACTATTTTTATTTGTTATAACTCTCAAAATGTAAATTTGATTTACGATCCGTCTTCACAATCGGCTTTGTCTCGATGGAATCTTTGAAATAAGACCTCATGTTGGTATGCTCGACTATTTTTTCCGCCTTCAAAGCTACCACATGGAGATTGATAAAGTTGTCACCGCCGTTATGGTACTAAGGATACCATGTGACAACTTGCCACTAAACGAGTGAACAACTTATGTACTAATCCTCCGTTAACAAGAGAGTCTGCAAAAGTCTGTCGAACATGCACACATATTGAATATAGACGTGAAACTCTCGCTGATACGAAGCCATCGGTGAAATCCTATCGTGGGCTGGATAAAGACTCACGTATAGAGCATTTTTGTGTCTTTCAAATTAGCTTTTGAATACAGTGATGTCATTGGTTTCATTGCTTCTTGGTGCGGCATTACCGATTCTATTTTGCAGTTGTATTAGCTTGCAAAAATTGTGAGACTTTTCTACCTCGATGAAAAATATTATTCACTTTAGCAAAACATTTAACACTACATTCATTTTAGGCGTCGTATCCCGTGAATCCGATGGTTTGGTGCATCCGTGCATCCCTTCGTATACAGTCGCTCGATCAAAATCGTGTGCCTCGCGTGGACTTGACAGAAAATTTGCAATTACATGCCCGCTTCTAAACTTAACCAGTGTCATGTTTGCGAAAACCCCCCTAACTCTAATCCACGAAACCCACCAATGCCACCATCGTGCTCCCGTGTACCAGATCGAGAACATGGCCTGCAAACCGAGCAAGGTCAACTAAGACACGGCCGTCGTCCACTCGTCCTCCTCATAGTTCCTTCGCGCGAGAGACTTCAAGGCCGGCGCCGCCTCATACATGGTCCGGGAGACCCTCCTCTGGTGCAAGGAGCGGAACTGCGGAAGAGCCTCGGCGCCACCGCGGCCGAAGCGGCCGACGACGGCGAGCTGCTGCCGGCGGATACGCTGGATCCTCGACCATGCAGATCCGGATGGCTACCTTCGCGTCCCAACAAAGAAGCACCTCCGCATCTCCCTGAAGGAAGCCAGCGACCTCTTCCAGGAGATTAGGACAACAAGTCTGAATGTGTTTCAGTGGTGTCTCAAGATTCTGTACTGCGATTTTCAGATCGGTTAGCTTATCTTGTATGTACAAGCCTTCGCCTATACTAGGTCTGATTGGCTCCCGATCTTGCTGGCCAACTGCAGCAAGGATCAGGGAGGAAGCTGAAGCTAAAGCCATCCTATTATGTCTGCAAATTGCTAGGGACTATGGCTTTACTCCCAGTCTAATTCTGTCGGACTGTGCAAATGCTGTCTCTGATCTCAACCTAGAGCACATATGAAGACATCAAGCACATGAAAGCTATGTTCCCAGGTTGCTCAATCAGCTTCAGCTTCACTAGCAGACTGCTCAACCATTCAGCTCATGAACTAGCCAAGTTAGTCAAAGTAAAAGATTCTGGTAACACCTGGTTGCCACCCCTGCCGTCTGCTATCTATGAGAGTGTTGTAAAAAACTCTGTATACTCTGTCTCTATGAATGTATGAGCGTTTGCCTCTCAAAAAAAAAAGATCAGGAATGGTTTGCCTTAGTGAAATGGTTCATGCTATTGCAATTGCTGATTGTAAACACATTCTTTCTATTCATGAATAAAGTTATCTTTTTCGACTTATATTGTTCAGTTTGGGTTTAAAGCATGCATTGCTCCAGGAAAGCTTTGAATTATGAGAATGTTTGGACATAGCCTGTTCAGTTTGAGTTGAGTGGACATGCACACAACCTGAATACAAACCAGATGTTAAATCATATTCCAATAGCAGCTTGTTCCAAAACCTGAATGTCACCTTATAAATGTAATTTCTGCTGCTACTCCATTTAACATACATCAAGTCACAGATTACAAAAGATAGGCAGTTTGACAACAGAAAATAACAAGAATGCAAATTGACAATATAAAATAAAAGGAAGCGAGATTGAAAACAAACTCTTATCCATTACAATAATTTTATTCCAACTCTGTCCATATTGCTTCTGCATGTGTGAGATTTCACTGATTTTTTTAACCAGTTCAGCTGCATTATGATGAACTATGTTAGTGGTTATATCTGAATTCCTTTTGGGTGTTCTAAATTCTGGCTCACTCATATGCATTTGCGAGTTGTTGATTGTCTCCGTATGACTGTACAAGATGCTACACAGTTAAGATTTCACACTCATGTTTAAAAAAAAAAAATTCACACTCATGTTAATAATACAAGGACTGACGGGATATTGTTGCGTTACATGAAACATAGCAGCCCAAAGTAGCAGCTCCTGCCGATCCTTAGCAGATTGCCAATCGCCTATGTCCTTGTACACGCATTCACATTGTAGACCCAAGCTACACGGACACCCAACAAAGAGCAAAATGCAATCGATTGCTAATCTGCTGGTACTATGACAGTACACAAGAAAAGGAAAAATTCAGAGCTCTAGGTGCCTAATTTCCTGAGATAGCCTTGCTATACAAGGGGCGTTGCAGCCCACACGAGTCTGCGGCAGGCTGACGTCGGGAGGAGTCGATCAAGAGGGGCATCAGCAGGACGAGTGTGTAAGCCGACGGTGCGGAGTTGAAGACGCCGGCGGCCTCAGCATCAGAGACCAGCGAGAAGGAAGACGTGCATGGAGGCGGCCTAAACACGGCATACCGCGTCGAGGCCATCGAATGGCATCTCGCTTCCGGCGACGGCGAGCACAAATGGCTTCTGGTTGGGAAAACTGAGCTAGTCGCCGCCGCCGTTGGGATCCCGGCCGGATGTTGTTTAGGGATAATACAGAGGAGTTTGGACGGTAGGACGTTTTGATGTTCAGGGGTTACTTTGCAAAACAGCAGTCTACACGCGGGCGCTTCAGTGCAAAATTCCATTGAAATGAGTCAGGACGCACGATTTAGATCGGATGGTTGAATATCAATGGATGCAGGGATACACGGAGAAGTTGGTTTCATAGGATACGACGCCTTCATTTTAAGACACATGCGAAACCACACAGGAATATCATTAATAGTATTTTGTGAGGTGGAGTGTTGATTGATATTGATAAAACATAAGGACATATGTATAAATACGTTGGAACCAAAAAAGAAACCATTCAGGACTTGAGGGCAGCGAATAATGGCCAAGATTTGACGGCTTCGGTAGTGGGTGGTGGGGGGAGTCAAACCTGCGAGTTAACCGTATCATGATTTGATTCTAGATTACCCGACGAAGTATCTTATGAGTCTTTGTCGTTGCACATTATAATTTATTTTGTCAGATTGATATGAGTTAGATCATAATTCATTCGGAAAATAAGGGTGTGTCTTGTTGCCGACCGCCTTTCCACGTTTACAAGTCACAATGGAGCCATTCTTCTATAAAATTAAGCCACCAAGGGCTAGTCCTGGTTGGTCTCGTAAATTGGGACAAGGGTATAGCCATCTTTTGTATTATATTTCTCTGCCTGCATTGCATTTAAAGGTTGTGAAAATGCAAATACATCAAAAAGCTATAGGCCCAAATCCAACTGCATCTATAGCTAAATAACCCATCCATAAGTCGAGATTCGTCTGCACCATCTGAATATAAAGTGTAAAGATGGGCAATTGCTTTAAACATGATGAAATATTGTGATGTTTAGGGGATTATCATGAATTCTCTACTAAAATTTAACCCTTAGTGGCAAACATTCACAAGCCTTTTCCACTTTCTGTCACTGCGGTAAATTACTTGCAATATTAAACCCAATGAATGCACACCACTCTCTCTATGATTATCCATCTAAACTGGCCAAGGTAAAAAAGTAACTCGAAAGAAATATGCATCTATAGATCAAACATAAATTCATTCACAATATGAACAGAATATGACATGTTCTACATCGCCCTACAAACTCATCAAATTAACATACAAGTACTAGGAGACTCATGGCTATTGTATTGATCAAAAAAACATATATAGGGGAGAGATTACACATTGACTACTGCAATGAACCCATAGTCCAGGGGGTGGACTACTCATAACTCAGTGTTGATGACATGGAGCTACGTAAAGAATTTGGTGTCCCAGACATGAGTTGTTGGAATGCGGAAGACGTGATCCAGGTTGTCCCAATGTGAATGTAAAGAACTGAGATAAAAAGATTAATAAGGAAGCGTCTTAAAGAAACTACAAAAAAAAAGCTCTGATTGAGTTTTACATTAGAGTGTTGTGAATAAATATGGAGATTTTTTTTAACAAAGCTTTAGAGAGGCACGGTCGCTCCAATGAATAAGAGTGCATGTGGAGATCCTTTATCAATGTGGCTCATTTCAAATTCAAACTCATTTCTTTTCTACTAGTAAACCGGTCGTGCCAAGCTAGTCAAAAAAAAAAAAAGAGAAGAAGAAGTGAAACATAGTTCACACAAGTTGTATGTCAAATTAACTCATTAAGGTCAAATTAACTCATTAAGATGCTTTTGTTTATCGATGCCGCAGAGGACATGATAGCTTGTTGCAATGCTTGATCTCATTTGTGAGACTGAGACGAGTGAGTATAAGAAAGAGAGTTTTCATGCTTGGGTACTTTCCTCAAATTATCTAATCATCCGCTATTCCCACACAAGGAATATCTTAGAACAGCCCAAGAGAAGTGTTGCTTGTGTCATAAGTTTTGCTTGTCTGCGTTGTACTGTGTTAAAAAAAAAGCTTGTTTATAAGTCTACGGAAATTTCTTGCGTTTATAAATTTACTTTTAGAAGGCGAATTCCTGAGTTCCTCACAGAACCGCATCCGGATTTGGTCCGTAAACAGAAAAGAAATCGCAAAGTTTCCTTGACCGCACAGTTGGCTTGGAACCTACTCCTTTCCTGATTCTAGAACCTACGCTGGTCGCCTGGCCTGGAAACGGCCCAAAACCATAACTCCGAAGGACCTGCCGATCGATTCCCATAATTTTCTCGTCCCTAGAAAAATAAAGGCTCGGTTTCGTGCAAGCCGAGCCCTCCGTCCGCCCCACGAGCGCGCACGTATCGTTGCCTCCGCCTAGGGTTTTAGCCCCTCCGCACCACCACCGTCCCACCTCGCGCCGCACCCCTCACAAATCCCCCTTCCCACAAACCCAGTCTACCCTACCACCCGCCGGGCGACCAAGCGGCGGCCGGCGCCGGGAGAGCCGAGATGGACAGGTACCAGAGGGTGGAGCGCCCGCGGCCCGAGTCGGCCATCGCGGAGAACGAGATCCGAATCACCGCCCAGGGGCTTATCCGCAACTATGTCTCCTACGCCACTTCCCTCCTCCAGGTCTGGCCTTCCGTCCCCGTCCTGTCGGTTTCCGTGTGTGCGTTGATTCGAATCTGCGCGTGTTGGTGGTCGCGAGGTCGCGGTGTGCTTTCACCCGTTTGGTTCAGAGGTGGACCGATTCGTACGGCTAGTTTGGTTTGGTCTAATGTCATGGCGAGGTTGTGCTGAACAGGTTTTCTTAGATTTATACTCCGCTGATTGCCGCACGAATTCGATGTTGACATATGGTTTTTGGATGAATGGGCACATATTTGTTGTTGTTTTGAATGATACTGTGAAGGATGGGTCGACTATGTGTGTCCTCTAGCACTTGATTCATTGTAAATCTGGTTTGATGTGTCGGATATTGAGATTCCTATGTACGCGGCGTTGGGTTGAGATTGTCAAGGCTAAATCTCCAATCTGGTATGTTTGTGCGGATTTTGGTCGCATACCAGGGGATAGAAATTCAGTAATGTAGGGCTACTTTTGTATGCTTTGGTGTCTTCTATTGCTAATCCGTTACAAACATAATTTCACATGTCTAACGGTGAAATTGTAAAGTCTGTGGTGCCTGGTGATTGCAATTGGAGATCAGTTGTAAAACTTGCTAGCCTGTTGCGATAGGGTGCAGTGGTATGGGCTGTTAGTTTTTTCTGTCACTTACCCGCTTGGATGCATTCAATTGCATTTACGTTATGTGGCCTTCTGTAATATGTCTAGCAAAGGAGGTGCATAATTTGATGCTGGGTGTGAAAGATTTGGAAGTCTATTGCCAATATAATTTTATTGTTTGCTTCTTGACTCATGTTTAATATTTTGAATCAGGATCGGAAGATTAACGAGATCGTTCTGAAAGCCATGGGACAGGCAATCAGTAAGTCTGTTGCTGTCACTGAGATTATCAAGGTATTTCTTCAGTTTTGTTTTTCTCGTGTATGTCGCATTGTACAGAACCATATTTGACAGCTTTCTTGATAACAGAAAAGAATCCCTGGGTTGTACCAAGATACCAACATCAGTTCTGTCAGCATAACTGATGTCTGGGAACCTATTGAAGAAGGCCTTGTCCCGTTAAGTTTCTTTTTCTTTCTACCATCCTATCACCACATGAACTTCTGTTGCACTGAGGATTCTAATTTATTTCCATGGTTACTTGTTCTCCAGACTGGAGATGACTCGTCATGTTTCAATGATTTCAATAACTTTGTCTCCAGTAGAGCTGGACCAAAACTCCCCAGGGTAAGTTGATGCATGTCCGTTATAATCTTAGGATTCCTGTTGCTGTGGTCAAATTACATTTCTAATTTATAAGGTCATTGTGCATGGATCATATTACGGATTCGGAATATTAATACATTTTCTTGTAGGTATCAAACCCCATCTTATGTTGAACAGCCCAGGCAACAGCAGCGCCTTCAGCAGGCACCACCACCGCTGCGTCAACCTCGCCAGCCACCAGCTGATTATGAAGGTATAATAGTGATAGTTGGCACTGGTTTTTGTACTTCAGTTACTCAAACTTATCATAATCATGTTTTTATTAGACTCCTATGTGCGGGGTCGTGGCAGAGGAAGGGGCCGTGGACGTGGTAGGGGTTGGGGAGAGGAGGTTATGGTGGATACGGAAATAACCAAGGTGGGTATAACCAAGGTGGGTACAATCAAGGCGGATACAATCAAGGTGGGTACAACCAAGATGGTGGGTACTATGATAATCAAGGCGGATACAACCAGGATGGTGGGTACTATGATAATCAAGGTGGGTATGGTGGTGGATATGGCTACAACCAAGGCCGACAAGGAAACTACCAAGGTATATATGGGTAGCTTGTAAATTCTATTGCTGATCTTGCTCATTTATAAAAAAAATGGATACTCAGTTGATTTATTGAACCAGAAAATGGTGGATATAACCGAGGACGGGGTGGTATCCGTGGAAGAGGCAATTGGAGTTACCGTGGGGGTATGGCCTGTTATCATTTCTGTTTCCTGATTGAGTACTTTTAACTCTTGTTCTGATCTGGTATTATAATTAGAGGTTTTTCATCTTTATGTAGCATGGGCCTTACACATTAAAATATTACCTTGGCATGCATACATGCATGCTTAAAATCACAATGTATGTTGAACAAATAAACAACTCATGCATCCAAAGATTCTTCACATGAGGCAATGCCTCTTGTGATTGTGGATCTGATAATGTCACTGGCATGCATATACTTATGTTATGTAGCTGTTTACAATGTAAAAAGGTTCCAGGATATCCAGTTACATGTCAGACTCGCACCTTTTCGAGATACTCCGTTTAGCTGTTAGTTTGCCATGTAATCACCTAGTTCTGTCTATATCATGTCCATATGAACTTCCTTTGAGGGTAATTTGTGGAGCCATTCCTGTTCATTTTCTCTTTAATGTGCCACTATATCTAGATGTGACAAGAACACTTGTAATATTGTTCTTAACTTATGTCTTTGCATACAGGGTATGAACGCGGCAGAGGTGGTGGTGCCCCTGGTGGGAGGGGATACGAAGGTGGAAGGGGTTATGACCAAGCTCCTGCTGGAGGAAGGGGCTACGGAGGTGGAAGGGGATATGACCAAGCTCCTGCTGGTAGGGGTAGCTATGAAGGCGGAAGGGGATATGACCAAGCTCCTGCTGGGAGGGGTGGATATGAAGGCGGAAGGGGCGGATATGAAGGTGGAAGGGGTGGCTATGAAGGTGGAAGAGGGGATATGGTGGAAGGGACGCGGAAGAATAGCCCGTGGGCGAGGGTACTGAACCAAGGCAAAAAATTCCATGGGCTTCTGGTGCTATTTAAATGCATGCTTTATAAATCAGGGGAAAGGGAAGTTATCTGAGGAATTTGTGTTTGGAAGCCGTCAGTCGTGTGGGTCTCTTAGCTGTTGTTTCCCCTGAGCGCGAGATTTGGTTGTGAACACAATGCTTTTCCCAAGTTATCCTGTAATCATCTTTCAATGTTGCTGCTGGCGAGGTTTGCTTGTTTTCCCAATGGTTGAAGAATGCTGAGCGTGCAGCTCTATGTTCATGCCCGTCGTTATCTGATGGAACTGTTGCCTTATTGTTTATTCTATTTGTTCAGCCCTTTGCCCATTTTTTCCGTATTGTGTCCATGGATGGTGTGCTTATCTAGACTCTAAACCAAATAATACAAAAAAAAATTGTGCGTAAACGGACCTTGGATGTAACATAGTGCGTTTTTAGTTGGGCTGTGATACCAAATCAACCAACGTATTAGTTGGAATGTTTGAGCTGATTGAGAAGATGCCGTCGCATGAGATGACTGAGATTTTAGTAACTTTATGGGCAATCTGGTATGCAGGCAGGAAGGCAATTCATGAATTCCAAAGCCCTCTCTCTACTAAATGTTTCGTAGAAAATTTCTTATCTTAGTTTAGGACGGCTTACACCTAATATGCCGAGACGGGCTGCACCGGTTGCTGTGATCGCTAGAAGGGTGGTGTTCTGGTGTAGAAAATTTCTTATCTGAGTTTAGGGGATTATAATTGGAGCTTCTGGCGTGGTGTTCGAAGGAATAGAAGAGTGTTGGAATCACTCGCAGTTAGAGAAGTAGTTCCTTTTGCAGAGGATCTTCTAATTTAGAAAGCAAGAATTGCAAGCGATTGCTTACGAGTTATCAATACTTTGCATGATGGATCTCGGCCTTCCTATGCGCAGATCATAGATGAGATTAAATGATGGGGGAGAGCTTTAGAGAAGGTGCCCCTTTGTCCATGAAAGGAGGGCGTCGAATAGAGAAGTTCATAAACTACCCAGATTTTCGCTAGGGCTTTGATGTCGGTCGCCACTTATGGTTGATCGAGCCTAAGCGTCTCTATCCCAAATAATGTTATGAGATGAATAAAGGGGATACTTTAAAAAAAAAGTTGGAATCTGAGGGAACTAGTGAATTCTTATTTTTGTTTGGATGTGAAATTTTGTTGAATTGCTATATTTCCTGACCGACTCATCCTCATCCCCTCGCCGTGAAGAAAGGAACATAAAGGAGCAGCGATAAAATCCAATAGATACCAAGCGATTCTTTTCACCAAAACCAATTTGCTTTGTTTGTTCATGATGGGAGGACGCCAAATTCGAAATCGACTATGGTGTCAATGGCGGTTTCCTATGGGACACATGCTCTTCCTGAGAAGTATTGCGGTTTCCTATGGGACACATGCTCTTCCTATGGTGTCAATGGTGATTTCATCCATGTGGTGATCTAGGGTCGCTTCTTCCTCCTTCCTATGTTGGATTTGTCATGATTTGTGCATCCAACATTGATTTTTCCAAAATGATGGCAACCTAAAATTTCCAATTCCACTCCTTTCCTCAACAGTGCGGCCCTTCCTCGCCCGACAAATTTGTAGCAGGAGACATCAACCAATAATATCCACAGAATAACGGTCAAGCTCAACCGTAACAAGTCCAACACAAACAACAATTTCAGTAGAGTAGTTCCAACAACCACCAGATGGAATTTCAGCCACAACAATTCCCTCAAGTTGCCCTATATGTGTGTTCAAGTTTAGAATGGTAATGGTGATGAGCAGGAGTGGGCTCTAGTTCCCAGAGATCCTTTGCAATAACCTCAAGTATTGAATCAAGATGTCAATTAAGCAACCCTTGGAAACGAGGTAAGTGGACAGATTCATGGGACTCGGAACCTTGTAAAGAATAATTCCCCCATCTTTTTTCTTTCAGTTTTCACAATGATCAAAGCATCAGTCATTACATTCAAAGAACAGCTGTTGCGGAAATTTTTCAAACCCCTCTGTCAATCCAAGCCTATGATCAACTCCAAGACTTACAAGCGAGTACTGCCAATATCCATCTTTCTGAAGAAAAAGATACCTGGTACTTCAAAGACAGCAACTCTCCCAAATACTCATCGATGAAAATTCATGGAAATCTTAAGAAAGGGCCTCTGGCTCATGATCTTTTTGCCAAAATTTGGAAAGCTGAAAGACAGATACAAGGTATTTTTCTGGTTGCTCCTGAGAGACAGACTCAATATAAGAAACCTACTGAAGAGGGAAAAATTTCACCTTCCAGACTACAATTGTGTTCTCTGTGGTGACATGATGGAGGAGACTGTCCATCATCTTTTCTGGGATTGTTCCTTCGCTCTTGCTTGCTGGGAGAAAATCTGTCCCGGAAAATTCTGAGGTTTTTCGGCATTAGAAGAAAGTGATTTAGCAACTCTAACTCTTCCTAGAAATATTGCCTTAGACATTGTTATCATGGGCTGTTGGAATATTTGGATGCAGAGAAATGACAAGATTTTCAACAATGTGAGACCTTCAACGAACTCCTGGAGCCATTTGCTTAAAGATGATCTTCAAATCTTAAGCTACAGAATCAAAGCTAAACATTCGGATTGCCTCAAAGAGTGGATGGATTCAATCCTTCCCTAGTCAAGCTTTCTTTTTCATCATGTTAGAAAAAGATGGAATTGGTTAGATTTGTTTTTCCTGTTCTGTGGTTTGTAAATATTTGTTATAAATGAAAATATACCGTAGAACAATTGTTGTACGGTCTTGGCCTAAAAAAAAAACCCCTGAATAAGCGATATGGCCCTGTATTTCCGGGTTTTTTCAGCATCCTTTCCTTTTACTCGAATGAGAGAAATAACACCACATTGCAATATCAGTTTGTTCTCGTCAAAATCTTCCTACCAGTTGTCATTTTAACCAGATCTCAGTTTTTCGATAAAACTCTGCAATAAAGCCATCTGGGGCTGCGGCTTTGTTTTTTTGCCATTCCATTAATTTCCTTCCTTTCATTCTTCCAAGCTAAATTTCTTGATGTGGAAATCTCCTTTTTCAACATTAAGTTTTATACAAAACCTTCAGAGCTCATACTCACGTACGTCAGGATGAGGTGATTTCCCAAACATGTTATTGTAGAGCTGAGAAATACAAGATTTGAACAAAATAGTACAGTAGCAACACACATCAGAATAATAATGGAAGCAGGAAGCATATGTAGAGTTTGTCTCCTGGCTATGGAGTATGTCTTTTCATTGGTGAGTGGTCTATCTTTAATTAGCCTTCAGGAACCCATGAACTTGTTCTTGTCGATGTTGGGTTTGGAGAATACGGAGCCGTCGTTCCCAGCTAGCGCCTTGTACTTGTCCTTCCTGGTGAAGCTGGTGCACTCGTAGGAGAGCGTGGAGGCGATGAGTCTCTGGATGTAGTTGGCCACCTCGTGGCTGGTCTTGCCGCCCTTGCAGGTGAGCTCGTGCGGGAGCTTGTTGAGGAAGGTGACGACGTACCCGGGACTCGGGTTCATGAAGAAGTAGAAGGGGTCGAGCCCCTTCCAGCCGCGCGCCGTCGTGCCGTGGAACATGCTCATCTGGTTCTCCATCGCCACCGGCACGATCTCGTCCGTCAGCTCCGCGAAGAGCGCCGAGAACCGCAGCAGGAAGGGCTCCCGGCACGTCGTGCCCTCGGGCAGATCACCAGGTCTCCCTCCTGGAGCAGCCGCCGGATCATGGCCGCGTCCGCCGCGCGGTCACGCGTCAGCCGCACTGTGCGGATGGGCGACAGCATCTCCGACAGCCGCGACACCGAGTAGGTGACGGCTGTGATGGGCCGTCCAAGGGCGGTGGAGAGGAAAATGGGGTCGAGGAGGGTGCGATGTGAGCAGATGAAGAGCACGCCGGTCTGGCCAGTCTCACGGCTGGCCGGTGGTGGCGGGTTGCCCTTGACCGTGACACGCACGCCGAGCGCGGTGAAGGCGTGGTACACCATACGCATCGGCAGGAGCGAGCCCGCGGCGATGCGGAGGCAGGAGAGCAGGAACCCGATAGGGATCCAGAGCACGGTCAGAAGCGCGAGCGCCGGCGACGGCTTCTGTACGATGCGGCCGTCGTGGAAGATCACCGGCTTGGGCAGATCCTCCCGCGGCACGGGCTTCAGCTTCGGCGTCGGGGGCACCACGTACCCTTCCTTGCACAGCCGCATGAACGGGTAGTCAGTCTTCCTGTCACCGAGGCCGATCTCGGGCGTGGCGTCGCCGAACGCCTTCCGTAGCGCGTCCGCCTTGTTCTCGCCGACGAGCACGCCAGGGGAGCGGACGAGCCCGGTGGCCCTGCCGCCCCAGACCAGGAGCTCCGTGCCGAGCACCGCGTCAGCGCCGATGTACTCCTTGAGGAACGCCTCCACCATGATCCTCGGGTTGGCGGTGAGCACGAACCGGCGGCCGCACGACGAGAACACGCGCCACGACTCCGGGTGGAGGTCGGAGCAGTAGAACTTGGGCAGCACGGCGCGCGCCACCCCCTCGACGTCGGCGACCTTGACGCCGGCCGTGGACGCGAAGATGAGCACCTGGATGCCGGCCGACTCGGACACGAAGTAGTAGAGGAGACCGGCCAGCGGCGCCAGCAGGATGAGCAGCAGGAGCCGGAGCAGGCCGCCGGTCTCGAACGCCATGTGCGCGAAGTACGGGAACGAGCTACGGCCGCAGAGGAGCGTGCCGTCCAGGTCGGCCACCACCGTGTCGCCGCTCCGGTCCACCGATGAGCACTTGTCCACCGTCGGGAACGGCGACGCGGCCATTATCGTAGTGGTGTCTCCCATGAACCTAATAAGCTCGGGGCTAAGCTAAGGTAAGCAACTCGATCGAGCCTTTGATGTGCTTCGTCGATCCCCGGCCGTCTGAGAGCTGTGGACTCTTGTCTGAGAGGTTTCCACTGTTGCCGCGGCAGTTTATATACACACGGGCGACCGAGGAAACTACGAACCGCAGACGACAAAGAGGAATTGGGTTATGACGTGTGTAGACGAAATTGAGGAGAGAATTTAATTTACACACAATACAAGTGTATGGCGTCGTTAGATGCTGTAACTTTCCGTTGTTCCAAGGTGTGGCTTCTTGGGATGCACCGTGGGCGTTGTTTGATATGGTCCCAGGACTTTGGCACTGCCGCCAGTAAAGCGAAGTCGGAGAAAAGAAATCGGGGCGGCGAGAACTCCACGCTCGTGGATCCTTGTTGTGTTGTTTTTTGAAGCCTTGAAAGCGATGAGTACTTTACCCGAGTTAACAATAGTATAAAACCACTATTTTGTGCCAAATTTAGCAAATAATACCACTTTTGATTTTTAGGTCAGAAATCCACCATATATTTCTAAACGTGGCTAGAACGTGAATTGACACGAGAACTGATAAACGGGACCCACTTGTGAGGGCTGAAACATGAGCAAGTTCCTGAGGTGGACTGGGTCTCACATGTCAGTCCAATTAGAAAATCCAAATATCAAACAAAAAGCTCAAAACTCATAAAAAAGTCGTCACCTTCCTCCCGCCTTGTGCCGCCCAACACTAGCACTGCGGCGCCGCCACGGATGACCGGCGGCTCCATGTGCCTATTCATGGCGGCGGCTACTACCAGTGTTCCTCGTCGGCGCAGCGGTACTTAGAGTCTTCGCGTATAAGGGGGTGAGTCTACGTGCACAGCTCTAGAGAACACGGATGTTGCCTGCGTGCTCTCCTCCGTGAGGGAGAGGCAACAAATTGAAGTTTCCAGTTCATGTCGACGCCTACTACGGCATCGTCCTCCATTTCCTCAACCCACAACCCTTCCGAGGTCAATTGTGCAACGTGATTTGCCCTATGCGGTCGTCCATGTATTCATCTTTCTCAACTCCTATGACCTCGGCCTCCATGGCAATGGCCATGGGCGCAATGTCATCGACTTCTGGTTTGATTGTGAAGGCTCCACTAATGCAATTCGCTAGACTTCGCACATGGACCAAATCCAGACGGTTTTTACATTACACGGTAACCGATCTTTCGTAACACACACTGATCGGTCCTTCCGTGTGTGGAGGGGGCTTAAATGGCCCGCTACGTACTTAATCCACTTGAATGCTACATGTGAACTTAGGATATGTCGCTCCCATTTTACATCAAACAGGTGTTGTTTTCCTAACATCATCACCCCCTGCTCGTGGCTAATCGTGCAACACAAAGTTTTCAAGTCCTCTTCATGAATAATACATGATCCATATTTCAAAAAAAAAAAGAATCCATATAATATTGTACACCTTCTCTAGTTTCACATTGTTTTCTCAGAGTTGTTTCACCAAGTCCTTGGTATAGCTGCCAATGTGTTCATGAGACGACCAATGCGCCCGTTCCCCAAATGATGCCGAGAGATTGGTTGTGTCGACCCATTTGCTCGCAGATGTACCTTTTGTTACCTTTCGAACGTAGCAGTATAATAAGAGCATGACAGGGGCACCCACAAACTATGTTTCCCCTAAAATAAAATAATTTTGGAGACAAAAGGTTAATTATTTTTGTAGTACCATCATGGATGAAGTGAGATAAATTAGCAATGAACTTGTGCAAAATTACCGAGCACCCACGAACTATTTTCTGCCTGCACTCTACTCGTTCAACATTCAGCCTGCTTTTTTTTCATAACGAACACCCAATCCAAGCTCCCACGAATTACGAAATATAGAATCGCCACGCCTATAGTGCAGGAATTCAATCTCACCTCCTATGAGTTCTATCTCGACCATCCTATTTTGAAATGAAAATCGAAAATTCCTGAGAAGTAAAAGTCACTTTCGAAAATTTAGTTCTGAAAAGCCTACCCGATGGAAAGTTCGGCGACCGGCCAGAGTGTATATTTCAGGAAAAGATCCGACCGTACGCATTATCCATTTAAGCCGAACAAAACGCCCACGGCCGGTACAATAACTTCACCATCGTTCCTTGTCCGATAGTCACGTATTGCCGCCTTATTTATTGCCCCTGCTAGCCCGTTGACCGCCCCTGCTAGCCCGCTGACCGCCGCTACCGTCGGGCGAGCACTATTCGACCGGCTCCGAACTTGTCAAACTAGTCTGGTACACACAATACATGCAAGTCACCGAGAGACAGCTGATTAAGGAATGGAGAAAAGGTAACAAAACCTTAACCACCCGTTGAAAGGCTTCAACTTCTCTTACCGACCAACATTCATCTTTCAAGCTTCAATCACACTTTTAATAGGGATCAACTTCCAACAACATATTAGTGTACAGACTTCCCACATAATTTAATCGTAGAAATTTCACATCCAAACATCTGATTAAGGAAAGAAAGAAAAAGAACAACCCTTCACATGTTCAAGGCTTCAGCTTCCTGTTTTTTTAGGGAAGGCTTGAGCTTCTCTTACCCGGCTCCTGCCAGGAACGTTCATCTTCCAAACTCCAACCACATTTCAAATACTAACTTCGTTCATAATTATCTCGCGTTCTGAGTTTAGTCAAAATCAAATTTTGTAATTTTTGACCAAATGTATAGGAAAATTGTAATTTTAAAATAAGTTAACTTTTAAAAACTCGGAACGCAAGGTAAATAAAAACCGAGGGAGCATAGGATTAACTTTCAGGTACAAATTAATACATATCTCTCGAGTGGAGTTTTCTGACTCCCGAGATTCAATGCTTAAAATTTTCAAAAATCAAATTTACAAGGTCTAAAATAATCTTTATTTTTGGACGCGGTCAATGATGTATCCTACAACCATGAAAAACGACAATTGCTACTTTTTTGTTCAAAAAAATCTGGGTTACAGAAAAATGACAAAATTGATAAACTTTGGGGTTTTGAAACTATGCACTAGATCCATACGTTTTTCATTTTTGTGAGCCCTGAATTCAAAGAAGTTTGTTTTGCGATTTTGCATGTTTGTAGGATACGTCATTGACTACATCGAGTTTTTTTAAACTTATAACTATGATTTTTGTTTTTAAAAAGTGGGAGTACTTGATCTCGGGATCCAAAAAGACTTTTTTTATAGGGAAGCCAAAAACGGAAATCCGCAGCAGCTCCCGAGCACCAGTGCTCCCGTTATTTGAAATTTTTGAAAATCATACTTTTTGCTTCCAAAACTTCTGAAAAAATTTACACAAATACATATACATGTTACGCAAGTACGCTAGCAATTTTGGAAAAAAATTCATTATATTTTGTGCTAGGCAAAAAAGCGAAACTTCTGACAGATTCAGCACACTTTTTCACTTTTTACTGACCATAATTTCGTTATTTTTATACAGCTCGGAATACGACTTTTTTGCACCAAAAATTGGCATGCACGTAGGAAACATGCATATATATCATAGGGATTTTTTTTGAAACATAAATTTAAAATTTTCAAAATTTTAAAATAACAGGTGCACTGGTGCTCGGGAGGTGCAAATCTGCATCCATCCAAAAAGACTTATCGCTCACAGATTTCACAGAAAAATCCAGAAACAAAACAAAAGCAAGGCCCATTTCTGCAAGAACAGCAGAAAAGAGGGAAAGCCCACAGCACTATTTTCCCAGGCCGGTAAGTCAAACCGCTGCCGCATTGTCGAGTGACCCTGAAAAAAACAAAAATACTCCAAACTCCAAAACCGCAATCGATGTCCTCCTCCTCTTCCCCGTCCCCGTCGCCGTCCCGCCTCGTGCCGCAGCTCCTGGTTGCGCTCCTCCAGCGCCGCCGCTTCGACGACACCCTCCGCCCGTGCGCCACCTTCCGTGGCTTCTGCCCTTCCTCCATCGCCGCCTCGCTCGCCGCCATCCCACGCCTCCTCCTCCCGCGCTCCGCGGGCCGTCTCTGCCCGCAGCGGCCATTCCCCTCCCCATCCTCCTCATACCACCGGCGCGTCGTCGCCGCGCTCACCCTCGCCTTCCTCAACTGGTCCCACTCCGACGCCAACCCGCTCACCGAGGCCCCACTCCGCGCCGCCGCGCTCTCCCTCGCCCGCGCCCACGCGCTCCCCACGCTCTTCGGCCTCCTCCGCGCGCACGCTCCGCTCGTCTCCACCGCCACGCTCACCGATGTCATACGCGTGCTCGGCGAGGAGGGCCTCCACCGCCAGGCGCTCGCCGCCTTCCACCGCGCGCGCCAGCTCCGGTGCTCCCCGGACGCGCAGTGCTACAACACATTGCTCGCCGCGCTGTGCCGGAACGGCCGGTTCCAGGAGGCCAGGTTCCTGCTCGACCAGATGGAGCGGCCTGGCGCGCGCTGCAAGCCTGACCCCTACACGTACACGGTGCTCATTTCCGGGTACTGTCGGATCGGGGTGGGACGGGGTGTCGGAAAGCCGCCAGGAGAAGGATCTACGAGGCCGGGAGGCTGTTCCGGAGGATGGGGGAGAAGGGGATTGTGCCAGACATCGTGACCTACAACTGTTTGATCAATGGCCTGTGCAAGACGTACCGGGTGGAACGCGCGCACAGGTGTTTGATGAAATGGTGAGCAAGGGGTGCACACCAAACCGGGTTACATATAACTCATTTGTGAGGTATTATAGTGCGGTGAACGAGGTTGACAAGGCCGTTAAGTGGATGAGGGAGATGGTGGCTAAGGGGCACGGAGTGGCGACATCAAGCACGTATACGCCTCTTATCCACTCACTATACGAGAGTGGGCGGGTTGGGGATGCAAGGCGGTTCATGATCGAGATGGCGGAAAGTGGGCATCTGCCCAGGGAACACACCTATAAGCTTGTGAAGGATGCGATTGAGGAGGCTGGTGAGGAGGCCTTGCCGGCAGACCTGTGTCACTCCATTGATGATGGCATCAAGGAAAGATTTCAGCAGGTCATGCGGATGAAGCCCATAATGCGACCAGTGACAAGATTATCTAGGACCAACATTGAGCTTGTGCAAACTTGACCCGTGAGTGGTTGATCCTGCACACAAAAGGTTTTTGATTGAAAGATCCAAGGGGCGTGCTAATGCATGTGTAAGCTGTTGAAGAATGTGACTGAGAGTGCACTGGGTTGGAAGCTTTGCTGAAAGAGCCTTGCCCTGAGAGTACATGATGATATCAGGGAAAAAACACTGGTTGGTGATGAGAGTGAAAGCCCAAAACTGCACCAATCGGTAATCACAGGATTAATCTTAGGAGGGAGAGAAGGGGCTTGAGCCTGTCGTAACCTACAACTGTTTGGTCAATGCCCTGTGCAAGACGTACCGGGTGGAGCGCGCACACAGGTGTTTTATGAAATGGTGAGCAAGGGGTGCACAACAAACTAGGTTACATATAGCTCGTTTATAAAGGGTATTATGGTGCTGTGAATGAGGTTGATAAGGCTGTTAAGTGGATGAGGAGATAGTACCGATGGGACACGGGGTGGAAATATCAAGTACATATACGCCTCCTATACACTCACTATACAGAGTGGGCGGGTTGTGGATGCAAGGCGGTTCATGATCGAGATGGCGAAAAGTGGGCATCGTACCAGGGTTTACACCTACAAGCTTATGAAGGATGCAATTGAGGAGGCTGGTGAGGAAGCGTTGCCAGCAAACCTGTGTCACTCCATTTATGATGGCATCAAGGAATTATTTCAGCATGTCATGCAGATGAAGCCCATAATGCGACCAGTGACAAGATTATCTAGGACCAACATTGAGCTTGTGCAAATACAACAAAATGGGAGGTCAATCCTGCCGATGGACGTGTAAGCTGTTGAACATTGTGACTGAGAGCGCCCTGGGTAGGAGCCTTTGCTGGAAGAGCCTTGCCCCTGGGAGTACATGATGATACCAGGGAAAAAGCACTGGATGGTGATGAAAATGAAGCCCAAAACGCCACCAATCAGTGCTTACAGGAATGTTCTGAGGCAAAGATGAAGTGGATTTGTGCAAGGTAAATAATATGTGAGGTTCTTCTCACAATGAAAATTGGCGTGGAAATAATTGCTGCACAACCAGACTGGCCTGTTGTTGTTTACAAGTGGTAGAACCTTTATTTCTGTACATTTCTGGGATCATGTATTTGGTCACCAAATACAGAAATTGCCTGTTCTTATCATCATTATCTGCTGCAGTTTACAGCATCAATAAATTTGTAATTTGCATTTCCTGTTATCCAACCCCCACCAAACATTGTCATTTCCCTTTTTCCAGGTTTCTTGCTTTGTTTAAATATTATTAGTTGACATCATATTTATCACGAGGAATTTGTTTCTCTCACTCCAGTCAACACATGTTTGATTTACCGGAGTTGCCAGTAAATGGTTAGGTAAATTTTGTGTTTTCTGTTCATAGTTACATAAATATTTGGTAATCCTTGTCAATGGCACCATTGGGATCACACATCACAGTTATGTTAGAAGTCACTGCATTCTCCATTGCTATATAATGTCTTAGAATTTGAACGTGCTGCCAATGAAGTTTGTAGTGTGTATGCTGATAAGATAAAACAAGCTCTATGAAGGTCATACATCCTTTACCGTGACGAAAAAGTCACTCCATAAAACAAAATGACTTACAAAGGTACCATTTCTACAAAAAGAACTTCGCATGTGAACTCGGAATATGAATAACAACAAGGACCCCAACTAAGTTTCATAAATTGCACACAACTTCAAGTCCATCGTTGACAGATGATTTATACTGATCCGTCATACCGATACAGAAGTAAAAACTCTGTAAGCTTATGCTGTCTTCTTTTTGTTTGTGGCCTTTGCTGTATATCAAACAACCATCTGTTGCTCCCTCAATTTGATGCATATGAATATTAAGGGATCTAACTCTTCATGGTTTCCAAGCTGATGGTGGTGGTGGTGGAGTTGGGAACATTGGGGAACTGCTGAGAAGATGGTGTTCTTATCAATTGAAGTTCTGCTGCCAGCATTGATGCCCCTGAGAGTACATGATGATACCAGGAAAAAGCACTGGATGGTGATGAGATGAAGCCCAAAACGCCACCAATCAGTACGTACAGGAATGTTCTGAGGTAAAGATGAAGTGGATTTGTGCGGAAGGTAAATAATGTCTGAGATTCTTCTCACAATCACAATTGGCGTGGAAATAATTGCTGCACAACCAGACTGGCCTGTTGTTGTTTACAAGTGGTAGAACATTTATTACTGTACATTTCTGGGATCATTTAGTTTGCATAATGCACAAATACAGAAATTGCTTTTTCTCATCATTATCTTCTGCAGTTTACAGCATCAATAAATTTGTAATTTACATTTCCTATTATCCAACCCCAACCAAACATAGTCATTTCCCTTTTCCAGGTTTCTTGCTTCGTTTAGATATTATAAGTTGACATATTTTTCACGAGGAATTTGTTTCTTTCTCCAGTCTACACATGTTTGATTTATCAGACTTGGTAATTTTTGTGTTTCTGCTCATAATTACATAAATACTTCCTCCGTTCCATAATATAAATGTTTTAGGTGTTACACATGTTGTCTAGATTCGGACTAAAAAGTGTCGACATGCACACTACAATGTGTCTAGATATATAGGTGTACATGTGAATGTGGTAAAAGGCTAAAACATCTTATATTGTGGAACGGAGGGAGTATTTGGTAATTCTTGTCAATGGGACCATTGGGATCACATCTATGTTAGAAGGTCACTGCATTCTTCATTGCTATATAATGTCTGAGAATTCAGTGAACATGATGCATGAAGTGTATGCAAATAAGATAAAACAAGCTGTATGAAGGCCACATATCCTGTACTTTACTGTGACGAAAAAGTCACTCCTATAAAACAAAAGGACTTACAAAGGTACCATTTCTACAAAAAAACTTCACACGTGAACTCGGAATATGAATAACAACAAGGACCCCAAAATTAGTCTCACAAATTGCACACAACTTCCAGTCCATCGTTGACAGATGATTTATACTGATCCGTCATACCGATACAGAAGTAGAAACTCTGTAAGCTTATGTTATCTGCTTTGTTTTTGTGGCCTTTGCTGTATATCAAACAACCGTCTGTTTCTCCCTCCATTTGATGCATATGAATCTTCAGGAATCTAACTCTTCATGGTTTCCAAGCTGATGGTGGTGGTGGTGGAGTTGGGAACATTGGGGGAACTGCTGAGAAGATGGTGTTCTTATCAATTGAAGATCTGCTTCCAGTATCGATGTCAGCTAGAGAAATCAGTGCTGCAACCAAGCCAGCATTTGCTGCAAGAGTAGGCTCTGTGTAATTATAGTTTGTACGGATATCTTTGAAGCCATCATGCCTGTCAGGGCCAGCAACCATTGCTCCGATAAGGATATTAGGGTTTGCCTTCTTAGACTCCCTCCATTTAAAACCTCCTTTGCATCCATACTTGACACCGTTATGAGGGATTGAGGCCCCTCTGTGATGAACACGCTTGGGGTACTTCTTTCCATAACCCACGACGTAGCTCATCTTTTGTGGGTTCTTGCCTAGAATGTAATCGAGCTGCAAATTGAAGGGTTTTGAGTGTCAGTTGACTGAATCCTGCTAACATAGCATTACACATTATTTAGTTCAAGAGTATTCAGTACAAAACCCTACCTGTGACTTTGCAAACTTGCGCAGGACATCGGTTTTATAGAAATTAGGTCCACAGTACCACCCTGGTGTATCAGCAGTGTCCAGATAATCAGCATACAAAGAGGCAAGGAAAGCTGCATTGACAACATACTGAAGTGGCTGAGGCCTTCCATGGTTGAGTTGTATCAATCCTCCTGCAAAGCATCTGTTACTTAGCTTTCCAATGTGGAGATGGAGTCAGGAAGGAAGCGAAAAACAAAGAGGGTCATCACCAACCTTTAGTGAAGTTGAATGAATTGAATACTGGTAAATATGAGCACATAACATTGTCAGTTTGGTTGTGGAATGTCCTTAGTATTTCTTCGTAAGGGTACCCTGGACTGAGGAAGAGCCGCAACCTGCTGAGAAGAACCTGGATAACGTAGAAAATGTTAATGCTGGATCATTCTTCATCAGAATGCTGCAGTGTACGTTGATTATCATAATTTTCCATGTAATCTTAATATTATGATTCCTTCTAAAACACTAACGTTCTGTTTATTCTCATTCAGATGGTGTCAGACTGCTGTTTGTCGTTCCTTTGGTGCTAAATCCTAAGCATTTCTTACACATCCAGTCAACAGAGCATAGGTATGAAATATGCTAACCTGTGATCCTGGAAGTTTGTCATCCCAGGTAAACACTCCATAGTTTGGACTACCAAGCCAAAACGCTCCAGCGTGCTTTGCCATTCCTGGAGCTGTGGCGATCGTGAGGTATGAAGTGTTCCCCGTGGCGAAGTACATCCACGCACCACCCCACACAAACTCATCCCAGTAGCTGGTGGAATTGTAGAACAGTGCCTGATCAGAGCCATTGGGGCTGTATCGCCCCCGCTGCAGTCTACCGAACTTGTAGAGCGCCTTGGCTCCGTGGACGAGCTTGTCAGAGTATGCCTTGTTGTCCTTGAACACTATAGAAGCTGCAGCAAGGGCGGCAGCCATCTCGGCGGCAAGGTCCGAGCAAGAGTGGCACTCGATGACAGGTCTCTTGTAATCGATATCCTCTGGTCTCATCCAGCAGTAGTGGTCATTTGGCGAGGGGCCTTTAGAGGTGTCACCTATACCCACCTGCAACAACAAGTTCATATGATATCAGTGATCTGCTGTAACTAGACTAGAGCATGCTGATGTTACTCAATTCAGAGGTTTTGGTGCCCAAATAGTCAGAGCAGAGCAATTAAGCACACTGGGATGATGATCAGCCTCTACGAACCTGGGCGACGATCCGGTCGATGGTGTCGGCGGATGAGTTGAAGGTCTTGAGCATGTAGTCCGTGCCCCACTTGATAATCTCCTTGACATGGTCGAGCTCGCCGATCTTCTCGTACTTGGCCTTGTACTCGATGACAGTCCAGCTGAGCATGGTCATGGACCAGGCCATGGGGTAGTTGAACTTGATGGCGTCCCCTGCATCGTAGAAGCCACCGACCAAGCTCTTCTTGGCGGTGCTGTCGGAGAGGCCGTCCTTCATGCCGGAATTGCCCCTCCAGCTGACGCCGTTGTGCTTGGGGAGTTTACCAGCTGCCAATTTCAGACCACATGATACAAACGTCAGGACTCTGAAGGTGCACATTTCTGTGTCGGTGGGTGCACCTCATCAATTTGGTTGCTCCTAAGATTTTGGCTTTTCGGATGTGCGTGGAGACAATTGTTACTTTTTCACTCGTGGATTGCCTTATTACGGTTAAATATGTGGTAATAGTAATTCAGTCAGATCTCGAGCATCCCGGTCATGCTAAATGTAGAAACAGAGAATGAGCTGGCAGGCACAAGGCGAGAAAGCGAGAGGAGGACAAAGAGCCATTAACTAGAATTGTTTGCATGTCGCTCGTTTCTATGCAGCAGAACCGGATCTGAACTCCGGCGGCCGGCGGGTGCAGCGCAGAACGGGAGGAGGAAGGAAGGAAGGAAGGAAACTGAGAAAATTCAGAAAAAGAAAAACTCACATCGCTGGGCGTTGAAGAACATGAGCGCCTTGTGCAGCGCGAGCGTGTACTGGTCTGGCGGCGGCGGCGCGGGCTTCTTGTGCGGGACGAGCTTGACGATCATCATGACGAAGCCGATGAAGAGCCGACGCCGAGGATGGTGCCGACGGTCCAGAGGAAGATCTTGCGGTCGATGACCATGCACCCGATGTCGACGTACTTCTTCTTCTTCTTGCCCGCCTGGTCGCCCGGCCCTGCCAGCAGCCAGCTCTGCTGCGTCTCGTCCAGCTGGTGCCGCATCATGGCGCCGCGGTCCAGGTCCCGGCTCCGGTCGTCGTCCGTCGCCGAGTCCGCGTTCGATATCTCCAGCGTCCCGCCCCACGGGTCCCGCCCGAACATCTTGCCTCCGCCTCCTTAACCTGTTCCTTCTTCTTCTCCGACGACGACGGCAATGGCCGGAGCCGCGTTTGCTCGCGAGCGCGGTGACGACGGCCGGAGCTGTCGGCAACCGGTGATGAGAGTGAGCAGAGGGAGGGAGGGGGAGTGGTAGGTGGTACTAGGAACGAACGACGATGGTGTCCGGGTGGTGTGGTGCTATGTTATGATGAAGAGAAATGAAGTGGAGAGGAGAGGGAGGAGGGTGGTTGGTTGGGGCGTCTCTTTCGTCCCCTTTGCCCGTCTTTTCGGTTGCCGCTATCGGATGGGTTGTTGGTGCGCCCGCCGCTTACAGTGGCCTGACCGGCCGTGTGGTGGCCACTCCACTTCACTCCCCTCTGTACCTGTGGCCTGTGGGGATCACCACCATTTTTTTTTTTTTTTGAGAGTCCCTAGGCTAGTACAGCTGTAGTATCTGAACTTACGTACTAAACTCACACCACACGCACACCACACACACGCACACCCCTAGTACGCAGGCTTAGATAGACAACACATACTAGCCGCAGCGAGCCTAAGACTACCAGGGCAAAGCCCTTGCGACAGTGGGCACACTGTAATACCACTCGGAAGTATCGCTCGCAGGGGAAATGGCACACAGTGCCAGGTGAGAAAAAACCCAAATATTTGCCACTTTACTTACTGAGCCTCCTGCCATTTTTTTTTTTTGAGGAAGAGCACCACGTGTTCATACAGAATCAAAGAACAGCACCAACACGTAGTCTCTCTGGAAGCGACCAGATAGACAGCAAATCGGGTACATAAGCAAAAAGGCCCCAAGAAAATAGAAAAATACACCGAGGTCCTTGAGGTGAGCCTCCTGCCATTTGTTACTACTGGGGTTAACTTTTGTAGATGGATCTGGGATGGTCGTCGTTTGTAGCTTCTGGAACTGCATGTATCGTACGCGCCGAGGAAGATTCACTGCGCAGGTGTGCCAATAATGCGAGGAGAGCGATGGATAGACAGGTAGCGTCTAGTTAACTTTTGCCTGAGTTTTCTTGCCTTTCGCTTTGCGGAATTGAGCGGTTGCCGTTGCTCCAAGCTTGAAGCAAAGGCCGTGCAATTCGGTTGTGCTTGGGCATCCGTCTTTCTTTTAGTAATCTATTTCCATTCTGTCTAGAATATAAAACCAGGTGCGTGGGGGGACAGGGGTTCGTTGGATACTTGAATTGGAGGGGAAGAAGACGACGCCATGCCGCATGTGCGGGGGACGGCGAAAGGTACCACGTACCACGTATATGGCCACTAGCCCCGCCCCACAGCAACTTGACCTGATGATGCCCGTTGCCCTTGTATGTATGTATGCCGGCTCTATATTTTTACTATTTTTCTTTGCGATCCAGGGAAAGATTAGTTAGTGTAGATAACCACCCGTGCTATTAAAAACTCCATCCCCTGCATATTAGTAGGACATGCGTCGTCTGCAAGATCCCTCTGTATTATAATGGGGTGATTCCTGGCTAGCTAGGCTCTCCATCGAATCTAATCAACGCTAGACTTGATAATACAATCAGACATGAGATTTGATTAGCATCGTATTCCCCTAAGATTAGGAGATGAGAAATTAAGTAAGGGCTAGGGAATGTTGCTGGTGCGATAGTTGCATTATAAATTTATTTTGCAACAAAGCAAACAGTACGATGTCGACATAGATACCTCTAAACAAACTCGATCCAGTGCTGTTGTACGTATTACTACTTCAATAGGCATAAACACCGTCAAATTTGTTTGTACGTACGTCCATCTTTTACCATAGCTATTACTCCCTCCGTGTATAAATATAAGATGTTTTAGGTTTTGTCCACATTCACATGTGTCAACATGAATGTAGACATGTTCTACTGTGTATGTACACTTATTTGAGTGTGTACCTAGCCAACATGTGAGATAGTTAAAACATCTTATATTAAAAAACGGAGGGAGTACTAGCTGTGGACGTACATGGTACAACAAGAAGTACTAGTTTTTGTAATTTGTTTCTAGCCTGCTTGGAAATGGTACAATAAGAGATTAAAAATTCGTGCTGTACTGAGAAGGGTAGTTAGTTGCGCTGGGTGGCTGCAGGCGAGCAGTGGTTGGGGAGGTAACACGGAATTAATTGCCCTGAGTGTGCATTGCACACCTCAATAGGTGAGGTGTCACACTCTCGCAAGCTGGGCTAGTTACTCTGATACTCAAGCAATAATATCTCCTCTTGCTCTTGGCAGGCAAGACGGGGACTAATCAGCAGCACCAAAAGAAAATAAACAATTGAGACTATAATCTCCCATCACTAGTAGTACTACTAGTAGCATAGCAAATCAATAATTTGATGGAGGTGAATGAATGAATGATGAAAAGCATAAACAAATCGAGATCTGGGCGAGCTGTCGGTGGACTGCTGTCGGTACCGGTGGGGATGATTCCTTGGACGCTTGCCAAAGACTCATGTCACGCACACCCGTCAGAGGGAGATCATGTGCTTTGCTAGTGCACTATTTTCTTTCAACAAAAAAAGAAGGGTACATCATCGTACAACCGGGTTACAGGGCCCGGTTCGCTAAGGACCCGGTTTGCTCTCCGTTCATGGGAGGTTGGGAACCAAATCTCATCTTTGTTTTGTTTTTGTTGGTCTTTGTTTTTGAAGGTGATACATGTTCATTAGTACATAAACAGAAACCGGTAGGATTCGACATGTTTGTTTTTGCATTGTGGAGACTGGAGACAAAGATAGTAGTAGTAGTACAAATTTATTTATATATGCTTCAAAAAAGAGTGAATGGCTTGCTCCACTGGACACTGGAGTGAAGGGTAGAGAACAGAGATGCTATTTTGGGCGCACATATATACAAAGTGAAAAATCCGGTACGAAATGCCGGGTCGCACTGAAACCCAGGGAGAGCCTGTGGATTCGGTCAGGGCGCTGTGACCCTGAAGTGTCGGCAGGCAAATCCGGCAGGAAATGCCGCGTAGCACTGAAACCCAGGGAGATTCGCTTGCTGGGGGAAATGGCCTGGGCTGCGTCAACATCAGAAGCCAAGCCCATGAGAACGAGCTGTGGCTCGATGGTTGTGGTTGGCAGTGGCCACACAACCCATCCCAGGTTCGAGTCCCACGGTGGACGAATTTCCTGGGATGTCTCGCTTTTAATAAATCTCCTCACACGCTTGTGGCCTTTTTTTTTTTTGAAAGCCTGCGTACATCCGAAGGTACCACATACAAGTATGGAGTACAAACAAGAACAAGAACAGAAAGCCTACGCAGGGGAACAGGCCTGGATCAAGCACCAGCGACAGCGCCGGCGAAGAGGAAGAAGACCGCTGACCTCCACCTTGCCACAGTCCAAGGGCACCTCCTTCTTGAAGATCGCCGCAGAGCCCGTCCGCCGCAAGCAGCGGAGCTTATGCCGTTGAACGAGTACGGCGAGCACCCATCGCTCCAGCACCACCACCTTGCCGCAGCCGTCCTCTTCCGCGCCGGCAGAAGCCGCAGGGCAAGCCCAGCCCTGAGTTCCATCCTCCAGGTCTTCCCTCGTAGCTCCACACCGTGGAGGTCGACCTCCCTGCCGGCCGGCAAGGAGGAGGAAGATCCAGAGAAAACCGGCGGATCCGGAGATCCCCGGCCACCAAAAAGCCGCGCGCGCGACGCCGGAGCTCCGAGGAGCGCCGTCGCCAGAGGGGAACGCGCCGACACCATCCTAGCCGCCAACACCGACGCCACCTCCACGACGCCGCCGGCGGGTCTCCTACCACACCCTACACTATGTACAGGCCGGGATCCGGGGATCCCCCACCCTCCCGCCGCCGGAGCGACGCCGGAGAGGGGAGAATCCCGCGGATCGCCGGCGAGCGAGGTGGATGGACGGGAGGGGCTCAAAAATCGCCTGTCTCGCTACAGTAACGAGAGAGGAGAGCGGTCGGCCGAGCTCACACGCTTGTGGCCTTGTGCGCTCCATATGACTAACGTCCTTCGGGACACTGGGTAAACTGGCGTGCTGTGCCTATAGTTATAGGATCTAGGCTTGTACACTAGGGGTGTGCGTGAGTGTGGTGTTGAGTTGGTGTACGAGTTCAGATACTACAGCTGTAACACAGAACGAGGAGTCTCAAAAAAAAAAAGCCAAGCCCATGATCGTCCCCTACCGTTAGACGGGGAGTACTACCTGCTGCTGGCTAGACCTGGTTCACCGCAGGCGCCTGCCTCTGAAGCCAAGCCCATGATTGGACTGGGATTTTGGGATTCTGTTTGTATCAGTTCTAGTTTTGGGATCATCTGGAGTATTTTTTAAACAAATCTGGCCATTTTGAGCAACTAAACACATATATGGCCTCTTCTCAAAACTATTTTCAAATCTGGCCTCTTGAGGTCGGCGCAATGAGGATGGAGCCGAACTTGTTCAGTTCGGCGCCATCCAGAAAGTCACATAATTTTCCTAAGGATTTAGAATTTTTAAAATAGGGGGTCGGCGCCAACGAGGATGGAGCCGACCTTAGGGGCCAGATTTGAAAATAGTTTCGGAGAGAGGCCAGATTTGAGATTAGTTTCACAAAAAGGCCATATTTGGCAAAAAAAATACTCATCTGGAAAGTGATAGACGAGAGCTGCCGAGTCTCTGTACGAGAATGGTTCAGGCTAGACCATAAAGATTTCAGTCTTTTGTGCAGATTTAATGGGTTGCTGTAAACTTTCTAAATTCCAAACAGATCATTGATAATGATACCCCTGTCTATGCATAACATATGTCGGAGATCGTCGATATGAAATAATTTCACGTTAATTTTGCAAGAAACTGCACAGAAATAGGACTGCAGTGCTACTACATTGCATAGCATATCACGTGCAGGAATACGTCCGCTCCGTCACAGATCACGCGCGCACAATCCAGGCTCTTCTTCGAGTCGTGCGATGTCAGTTTGCAAGTCTTTATCATGTCAGTTTCAAATAAACATGGTGGAACAAGCGACAAGCAAGTAGTAGTACAATATAACAGCCAACGCATTATGTTTACTCATTCCATCATTGGTCAGGCACCATGGCCGTTCTACGGAGAGACAGCACGTCTGTGCGGAAACGGTACAGAAAGAAGCAGCCTATTGAATCGATCTTTCTAGGGTGGAAATAATCTTCCCAGAAGCATGAGGTAGATTGAACCATACTATAGGGAATCGATGAGCTGTGAGAACAGCAACATAGAGAGGTCGACGTCCCCATCGGATGGTGCTGACGAAACGTGGCTTCACAATGGCTTCTCCCTGATGCTGATGCTTGGAAAGGGGAGCAGGGGCGGATCCAGGATTTGAGCATAGGGGGGGCGACGAGACAATGAATAGATTTTCGTATAAAAAAATATATTTTTATATCGATGTAAACACTATAACATGTCGTATTTTGATGTTAATAACTAGATTTCCAAGCTAATTGGACTTGCTGTTTTTATCCAAATAAACTTGAACAATAACAAAAATAATTAGACTTCATGGCAACATCTTGAATATGTAGTCCTAGGTTAGTAAACACAAACCAGCGCCCAAACATATAGGCTAACTAGTGCTAGCGCTTTGAGGCCTGTAGGCATATATAACCGCATAAGTTGTGAAATGTTAAACATGAAACGGAGAAAATAACAAATCATTACGTTACTCGCCGTGGATCTCACATAAGTATATGAACTAGTAATACCTTTTGCATGGAGGCATGCTGTGAGCTCTGAAACAATTAGACACCCGCAGGCGAGCGACATCGGCGATGTCGTTCTCGTCGGCAGTCGACGAAGTGGCCGAGCCACGGTTGCATAATACCCTAGCGCCGGGGACAGGCGGCGGCCAAGAGGGAAAGCAGGAGTTACACGAGTAATTGTTTGGTCTGGTCGATACATATGTGCGCATTCAGTAATTGTGTCTCGCCCTAATTGTTTTGGGCTTGGCCAGTTGGGCCATTCACGTACAGCAAGCGTGCTGGGCTATTAGGAATAGGCTACGTCTCTGCAAAAAGGAATAGGCTACGTGCTAATGACCGGACTAATAAGCCATGAAACTAATACGCACAGTACTAATCCCCGCTGCACTCTATTGGAGGGGGCCGAACCATAGGGCCTGGCCACCGCTCGCCCCCCCCCCCCCCCCCCTGGATCCGCCACTGAAGGGGAGGCCTTCTTTCTTACGTGATGTGGATCTCTGAACCAGAAGGGGAGAAAACTTCTCCCCTCGTTGGGGATGGGATCTTCATATGAAGCCCGCTAGGAGGTGAGTTAATTCGGTAGTTGATTTCCAGGGAAAATCACCATGCACAATCATGTTCTCGGTAGAGCATTGAACCACTCAATATGCTTGGTGTTGTTCACGAATACACGACGACGACATGATCGCAGCAGCATTCTATTTCTGCGGGACTGCAAAATGGCTAATAAAGAGTGTGTGTTAGTGTACTACACTGCTGGTGAAGATTTACTAATGGGGATAAAACAACGATTACCTTGTGTGCAAAACTTGCCTCAATGTTACAAAAATCATCTCAGGATCTGTCCTTTCTTTTTCTCCGACCAGGTTGGCCCATAAATTAGCAGGTTTGTCCTACCAAACCTCCTGTCAGCTATCTGCAATATATGAGAATAAGTGAGCAACTGCAACCCGGAAAGCCTTACGTCGGTACTTGAGTGGAGTAAAGTGGAAGAAACACGTACCTTTATTAGTTTGCCACAGGATTCGGGCATATCTGTTTTCAGTGGGTACTCAACTAGCTGAGAAAACATTGATGATGGTCAGAGTTATGCATAAGAGCAAAATAGTTAGAACCACAAAGAATGCAAGAGCTCACGATGAAGCAATCTTCTCCAACCAACGGGGACCTTGCAAGTTGATCGAGTAGTGTACTGTAGTTGACCTCTTCATATGGTGGTGTTACACTAATATAATCAAAAGAAGGATATCGTCCTGAGCCTGAGGGAGGGAAGGTCAGATAGTCATAGTTAGATAACAGAAGAATAAGTGTTGTTCGAATAATCCTGATTATCTTGTTTCAGTGATTTATCTCATGCAAAATCTGATTATATCGACAACATGGGGACTAAACTAGATGGAATGCAGTTCAACATGGCAGAAAATTCTATCACATGTCATAAATGTGATCTAGTAACGCATACATGTATTGCCATCAATTTATAACATGTCGAAACATGCTCTTCACTCATTATTTAAAGTACTACTGGTACACAATTTTCTAACCAATATATTCATTGATTTAGACTGCATTGTAACAAGGACATCAAAATGGCAATCTATTAGCTTTTAACTTCCACACATGTCACTGTAAAACTTTAATTTCTGCTTCTTTACTCACAACATTCTCATGGTTCACCTCCTTAACTTAAATTAGTGATGATGTACTTCCAGAAGAGATCCATACCTTTAGATTTTTCAGCATTGTCCAAGTAATTTTCAACACGAAGCATATGTATGTGTGAAGCATCAAGAAATCCAGTACAGTCCAGATTAGGTTTAAGGACCTCAGAAATAACCCAAGGGTCCATCTCAACAAAATGAGCCTGAAGGAAAAAAGAAAAAGTTGAATCACATTACATCTCATTTGCAAAATTTAAGAAATCAGAATTAACTAGTTTTGTGTCACCTCCCCAAGTAGGTTGTACACACTTTTAGCAGTCGGAATCTGAAAGTTAACTCATAACTGTAAAACTAGATTGAGTTCTGAATAAGTTTGTGCTCTTGTGCATACTTAATGAGTAGATAGTAGGCATGAATTACGAACAAATAGGCATATAGATGCTACAAACGCAAAAAAAAGAAGTGTATTCCTTTACTCAAAGCACTTCACATTAACATGCAAAGATAGATTCAATATCATAACTTAAGTGAAAATTCCATCGTGTATTTACAACATCATTCAAAATCTGAACAAACCCAGATAATATTTGCTTAGCAATTCGAAACAATATACTATAACTTGATCTACGAAGAATGCATTTGGATATTTGGCTGTTCTAGATTGTTGTTTCAACTTAAGTTAAGGGAAAACCTCTGAACAGCCTCGGCTCATAGCTTCAATTCCAACAGATCCAGTACCACTGTACAAGTCTAGCCACAGACCAGGTCTGAGTGAAGCAGGAGAACCTCCAGCTGACTGCAAATCATGACCAAGAACCATCAGAGATCTATTAGTACATCAAGATGAAACTCATACAACTGACACAATCAAATCAAGCTAAATAGTACCTGTAAAATGTCAAAGGCTGCTCCTCGAACAACTTCCATAATTGGACGAACATTCCTATCTTTTGGTGAAAGTAATTTTCTTCTGCGTACTTTCCCAGCTAATACCTGAAAGAACCATAAGTACTTTAATCCAAAAATACTACAGTATTGAATTAATTATGGAGACCTTTATGCAAAAGTGTGTGATAAACTTAATGTAAATATCTTGCGGATTACACCTATCATGGGAACATGCTAACATAATCCATGGCAAGAATTGATGTACAACTCTGGAATTTAAGGTAATAATATATTATCTATATATGAGCATACAATTTAGTTACTCATAAATAAATAAATTGCAGAAGTGCCAAACACCTCCTTCTCTGACAGAGGTAGGAGTAGGCAACAGGAAGTGCATTTCTTCATCGGCTTTAATGGCCGAGAATTCAATGTAAATACCACATTATTAAATTAATTATGGAAACCTTTATGCAAAAGTGTTTGATATAAATATCTTGCGGATTACACTTATCATGGGGACATGCTAACATAATCCGTGAAAAAAGGTTGACGTACAACTCTGGAATTTAAGGTAACGAATGAATTATGTCTACATGAGCATGCAATTCAGTTAGTCTGAAAAAAAAGAGTTACAGAAGTGCCAAACACCTGCTTCTCTAACAGAAGTATAAGGAGTAGGCAACAGGTAGTACATTTCTTCGTCGACTTTAATGGCCGCTAATTCAATGTAGGCACTAATCTAACCTCCAAAAGGTACCAGGACCAAAACCATACAGCAATTTCAGTCCAAATGCTCTACTGATGTGAGAGTGGAGCAGCCACCACCGAGGCACTGACAAAACTAATTAACACTCGAAACGAAACCTACATCACTGTTACCGTCCAGACCTGAAGCATCTTATGAGTCTCCCGGCGCTCCACCGGCCTGGCTCGAACAACCGCGGCCTCCTCCTCCCCTCTCCCGGACTTCCGCATCCGCCTCTCCCTCCTCCTCTCTTCCTGCAAAACCGAAAACCCACTCAAGTCACCCCAACTGCGACGGGACTATGTCCGAAGAGATCACAAAGGGGTGGAGCAAACCCTGGGATCCCGCTCGGCATCTTCCTCGTAGTCATCGGGGTTGAGGCCGTACCGCTCTAGGAATCGCCGCCGCTCCCTCGCCGCCTCCGCCGCCGCCGCGCCCTTAGGAGCCGCGGCAGCAGCGGCCAGTGGGAGACGGCGAGCGGGGAGGCGTAGCGAGACGCGCTTGTGGTTCGGGGTGGGGAGCGACGGGAGGAAGGGGGAGGAGGCGAGAGCGGAGGAAGCCATTGGCGAACAACGGTGGAAAAATCCGAAGCGCTTTGCCGGGAGGAGGGGGATAAGGGGAGGTTTTGCTCTATCCGTTGGCTCGGATATTCTCGGTCGCCTGATTGAAATTTGGACGGTTTGGATGAACAGGGCTAAAGATATTCAGGGACTAAATTATATGACCGGCGCCTTGTAACATCCCAAATTTATAAACCAAGAAAAAACTTAGTTTTACCAGACCCCAAAATCTCAGAACCAACAAAAAACTTTTTGAAATGCTTTGCTGATGATTGTGTTTTCCTTCCAATGGCTATGTTGAACTGGTGTGACTTGTTGTTTGAGTTGTTTGACTAGTACATCCAAGACCCAACCAATGTAACTATATACTAAACTTGGTGATCATGCCATGACAAGAACAAAATATTCCATATATCTCCTCCACTCTTATTTGGACCAACTTATTCTCAAGTGATGCTCTGTTTAGCAACAACCAAAATACCCACTCCTTGAGAGAATGAAAGTATCTTCCAAAAATATATGGTTCCAAAAATATGGAGATATATATACTACCTCCAACCTTGCTATTCCCCTTGTTTTGGTAGCCCTATTTTAAACCATACTTTTTGGAAAAACAATAAAGGTGGGAAGTGTGTTGCCCATATATTTTAGCAACTCTTTTGAAAAATATCAAATTATGAAGTTGAGTTTTTTTCCCACCTTACTCTTGTCAGGATGACACTGGGTCACCACCCCACCACTTGTCAGAGTGATTAAAAAAAAACTTGGTTGAAAAATTTATTGTCTAAGTGTTGGTTGTTATTTCCTGCCAACTTGATTGCTTGTGTGGTAGTTATTCAAACATGCTTGAAAACTCTAGAACACCCCTGACAACAATTTGGGAGGGGATTCGATTATTCACACACTCCCAATAAAAACACTAACTAAAAGGAAAAGGTCTTATTTAAATTTCCCTCCCTATCTACATCTCTATATATAACAACTATTTTATTTTATGAAATCCTGAATGAGATGCAATAATAACCATCTCATTATCATATTACCCCCCCCCCCCCCTTTCCTCAAAATATCCAATTACAAAGATATTTTCAATTTGTCAAATTCCAAGATCCCTTCTTTAATCTTTAAGGATTATTAGGAATATGACACAAAAATATTTCAAAGAAATTATTTCTTTTCAAACAAAGCTTCAGTGGAGTGACATAAGGATCACCCCCACTTTGCTCTTACATCTTTTCCTCTCCAAAAATATTTCTTAAAATCTGAAATTAAAATTCTGTATCCTTCTTTATCCTTTTCAAAATCACAAAATGTGCTTTGTTGCACATACCCATTATATTCTACCACCATACCAAAAATCCCTGCTTATACTCATGAACCAAAGTATGGAACTAAATTCAAGAAATTGAATTAGAGTTTCATTGAAGCATTTCATCGAACACTTGGTGGATACTGCCCGTGTTCTCCTCTATCTCTTGAAATCAAAATCAAATTGGAGGATTTAGAGGTTTTTCCTTCGATTCCTCACTGCTAATCCCTCTCACTCACCTCACTGGGACACCAGAGCAAGGAGGGAACGTGCAATTTGGGCCAGAGGCCCGTGGCCGTCGAAGAGCGCACGGCATCACCCTGCATCACGCCGGCCGGCGATTGCTTGTCGAGTGGGATACGCCAAGCTGGCTACGCTCTGCGTATTCCGTCGCCTCATCTCTCACCGCACTCGATAGGACCGGAGGAGACCGCTGCCTGATGCCCAGCCTCGCCGTACCCCCTGCAGCCGTGCGCAGCCGCCGTGTCAGGTCAAGCGTGGACGCCAACACCGATCATCACCACCACGGCACCCCAGCTTGCACCACTCGCCTCAGACCCTCTCCTGTCACCCCTCAACCTCCTGGACACGCTCACACCACCTCTGGTGCCCTGCAGCGATGCCAGCACCCCGACGCCCTCCGCTGCCACGCCATGGACGTCGCCCGTCCCCGAGCGAGCACGCAAGCCACCCGTGAACCCCACTCCCTCTAAGCCCTCACCGAGCTCCCCAACGACGTAACCACACGACACCGCCACCACTTCCGTGCTCTCCCACTCCCCCGACCCTCGCTGCACCCAGTCCACGACGAGCCCGAGCTCGCCGATAAAAGGACCACCCTCGCACTCGTGCCTCCACTCACCACTCCCCCTTCTTGCCTCTCACTTACTCCCCACTCCCTCTCGTGCATCACAAGGAAGCCGGAGCCTCCGCGGCAAAGCTGCTGCTGCTGAGTTCTCCTCAGAGCGCCGCCGTGCCCGAGGAAGGCGTCGACCACGGACACGCCGTGCTGCTCTCTCATCTCCCCCTCTAGCCTGCACCTTGCTCTCCATTACCACCGCGTCCTCCCGCACTCACTCCCTCTCTGTTCCATGCACAGAAGCACCGTAGCAGACCCGCCGGAGTTGGCGCACGGCCGAGGAAGCTGCGGAGCTCGCCGCCGACGAAACCGACATCCCCAGCAAGCACACTTCCTCCCACAAGCTTCCCCGGACCTCCGCCGTCTTTCTGCGACCTCGCCGAGCCCTTCCGAGACCCCCAGGTGAGCTATCCGTGCTCGCCACCGTCGCCGGCGCGGCAACGCCGCCCGTTTGTGGTCGTCGTCGTCCGCGGTCTCCGTGAGCCGTTAGATCAAGATCCAACGGCGGCATACCTGTTCGCTTAGATCAGACACTGACGGACTAGCCCCACCCGTCAGCGCTTTGAACATTTCTAGCGCGCGCACAGTTTTCTGCTGAGTCGCTGACGAGTGGACCCCACTCGTCAGGGATCTAAACATTATCCAGTAAATTAGATATTTCGAATTTAGTCTTCTCTGGAAATTCAGTACTGGTATGAACTTTGAAATTCAATAACTCGAGTTCTAGGAATCCAAATAAATCAAACTCAAGTGTTCTGGAAAGCTTATAAAATTCTTTAACTCCCCAAAGTGGTCTCATCTTAATTAATTAAATAATAAAAACGTATTACTAAAAGTGCTCCAGAAGGTTTAAAAGACCAAACCATTTGTTTCTGGAGTTATATTAGTCAAAATGACTTGAGACCAATTTTGTTAGATTGGTACGGTCATCCTTTAGCTCCCCTAATTTTGGTGGAATTAATTAGTCTTTACTAATTAATTAGCATCAGATTAGTCAGGAGAAGACCTTTCTGGACTAAAACCATTATAAAAGAGTAGTGGTGGATCCCTTGGAGCTGAAACCAATTTTGTTAGATCACATTTAGCCAAGGTTAGATACCCCTAAAAGGACTCAATTTTGGAAGCAACATAAAGTGAGTAGTAGCTCAAGCTTGGTTAATAAGTTTTTGAGCTAAAACATTTGTGTAGGGAGTTTGATAACTCCAATTGGCCTCAATCCAATTGGGTTGTCTTCTACACCTCAGTAGCTACCCATAGAATTGTAGTTGAATTTTTGTGACCAACATAGATTAATTGGTGAACTAATTGGTGTACAACCAGTTTCTGCCTTAGTTTGAAAACAATTAAATAAAGATTATTTCAATTAAAATGAAACCAAAGGGTATTGCTTGATATATGCAGTGGCTGGTTGTAGAACTTACGATTGTAATGTTGTGATGTTGATTGAGTTAGTGTAGTGATTGTTTGTATTGTTTGTTTAACGTTTAGACAAGAACGTTGCCGGAGTTATCGAGGAAGGGAAGTTTATTGAACCAGAAGACCAGGATCAGTACCACTTTGTGGAGCAAGGCAAGCTACTTCACTGAGCTTGCATCTATATACATCTATTTTGATTTACCTGTTTTACTATAAATAGCATAAATGATTTATGTGGTGTTGCCACGAACGCTATGATTTTGAAAACCCTTTTCCAAAATTACATGTATATTATTGAGACACCCGATATAGAGGTGTCAATGGTCTACAACGATTTCGAAATGAATTTGTTTTACTCCAAAGCCTTCTATGAAAATCTTTTGGTGGGGTTACGAACCACCCAAGTTTTGATTAAAAGTATTTTGCTATGAAAATTGGAAATGATTGTGAAAACCTTTTCAAGAGTTTATGAAAAACTATTTTGCCACTCTATGTAGAAAGATCAGTTCGTTTATATAAAACTATAGGATGGGAAAATCCATTGTTTTTACAAAATTCCTTTGAAAATCCTTGGATGGATTTTGGTATGCCGAGATGTCGGTATGGAAGTGGAAAAAATTGTAGTATGGTGATGTTTATGAAAAATGCACATCGCGTCTTTGTACTATGACTACCAGCCGATAACCTGTGCGACCACATTTACCCACATATGGGCAAGGGCGTAGTCATATAATTTGCTCGTGTTAGTACTGGATGCCTCAATAACGAGGATAACCTCGTTCCATGAGGGGATGGTCTGAGGACCTACCCCCTGACCTGGGTCCTCTTCATTGAAGTCTACCGGAAGCCGGTATGAACGTGTCGGAGGAAGAGGATTGAAGGGCTCCCTTGGGTCCGCCGGACAGAACTACGAGTCCTCACACTTAGTTTCTGAGGATTTGAGTGTCGATGGAAAGTGTCGTAGAGGCAGGGTCCTATACTAGCATGAGCAAAGGACAGACTATGGCCGGGAACTCAACTTCGCATACCTCTGGTATGGCGGGACGTGGCTGACACGATGAGTGACCGGATGGATGTGGGAAAAGCGTACTACCTCTGCAGAGGGTAAAACTATTCGAATAGCCGAGTCCTCGGATATGGACAGTTGGGAGGCTGTCCTAAGACCATGTGCAAGATTTACAAAGTTTTGGGTTTGAAAGGAAAATGAGTGGAAATTGTTTTATGCCACTATACCGAGGGTATGGTATGAGGTTGCTGGTAAAATAAGTAACCATGAAGGGGTATGATCAGAAACCAGGAGGTTTCAGAGAAAGGGACAAGATGGTGATTTTCGAGGAAAAAGTTTTAAAAGGGTTTTCTCACCTTTTGAAACGAAGGTATATTTTCGGAAAAAAAAGGTTTAAAAAGACTTCTTACCTTTTTCAACAAAGGTAGGTGAGAAAACTACTTTCCAAAATGATTTGTCTTCAACAGGATTACAAATCTATTCTTCCCTTTTTAAATAAAGATATAGTGATGTTTTCCTAAAAATAAAAGTCTTTTAAAATTAAAAAACTAGTGCATGCTCCTGTTTGGGGTAGCTTGCGAGTACAATCAAATGTACTCATATTGGTTTCGTCCCTGGCTATTGTCTTAGCCAGATTGTGGAAGAAGAAGCAGTTCGAAGAAGAGGAGTTCACTGACGTCCTTGCGAACTAGGGCGCTTCCCAGTCAGCTGCCTGTAGGGTTAAGGCGAATGACTTGGGCTCCACGTTGTTTGGTGATTCCGCTGCAAGTACCTGTTGAAGCTTATGACTTCAATCACGTAAGTATATTTATTCGGTATTTTTGGGGTGTTCTGTGATACCAATTCGAGTTATGTGCAGCAACAGACTGATCACGGGATTGTTGCAGGAAACATAACGAGTATCTCGGGTACTTAATCCGGGGTCCTCACACGCCTTCGCTGCTTCAGCTTGCTCCTCAACCTTGCACCGGTTGAAGTTGAATTTTAGAACATCTTACTGAGCCAGCGATATCGAGGCTAAGAGCAATCTCCACCGGGGCCTACAAATCCATGTCCGGCACCCCAATTGAGCCCCAATCGGGGTGCCGCACATATGTCCGCCCTGGTGAAGGGCGTAACCCACAGCGGCGCACCCAAATAAGCACTTCAATTTTTTTATCTATAAACTAATCACTTCAGCCGTTGTTCTTGCATTTCAATACGAATTCAAAAATACAAAAAGTATAAATTATTACAACACAAGTGCGGTGGTTCTTGCTTAGTTCAAATACAGATGCAAAGTTCAAACACAAATTCAAGTTTAAAACATGACATATCAAACCGGCGCCGCCTGGTGTGCTTTGAGAGACCACAAGTGCGTCACGAGGTCATCGTGCAGCTGCTGATGCCTTGTTTCATCACGACTTTCCCGATGTATAGTAAGCAATTCTGAATACTGCGTTAGTATGCTCGGCTGTGGATGGGCCATAGGTCCCTGGAAATCGAACACCTCGTTGACCAGTTGCTTCCTCGTATCTCGCTCACTCTCAATGATCATGTTGTGCATTTGATCTCACACATTTGATCTAGCGACCATGATAGACAAGGGTAGCGGACGACGACAAACCTTCCCTGGAGCACACCAAATGCCCGCTCCACATATTTGCGGACAGCCTCTTGCATCTTTGCAAAATGGCAATCTGCCTCGCCGATAGGGTTACCGATAGTCTTCACAAATGTTGACCAAGTAGGATAGATGTTGTCAGCAAGGTAGTACCCCTTGTTCCCTTGTTGTACTCATGGCCATTGATCACATAGTTGCATGGTGGAGTAAGGCCTTCACAAAGTTTCTTAAATACCGGGGAGCGACGGATCACATTGCTGTCATTGTCGGCACCGGCCGTGCCAAAAAATGCATGCCAAATTCAAAGATCATAATCTGCCACGACCTCAAATGTGACACTGCACTTTCCATGATGTCCTGACTTATACATCCCCTGCCAAGCGAACGGGCAGTTCTTCCAGTTCCAATGCATGGAATCGATGCTTCCAAGCATTCTTGGGAATCCTGTTGCTTCGCCTTGTGCCATGAGAAGAGCCGTGTCTGCCTCATTTGGGGTTCTCAGAAATTCCTCGCCAAATACTTTCACAACTGCCCTGCAAAATCTGTAGGTGGCTTCGACAGCGGTGGGACTCAGACATACGGAGATAGTCATCCAACGAATCGGCGGGAACTCCATAAGCAAGGCACCGTATGGCAGCCGTGCATTTCTGAAAAGATGAAAACCCAAGGAGGCCGGTGCGGTCTCTCTTCATCTCAAATTAGTCATTGTATTCCCGAACGCCATGCATGATCCTCCTGAACACGCCCTGCTCATACTAAAGCGCCGGCGAAATTCTTGAGAAAAGTTTGCCGGTTTCTCGGCAAAGTAGTCGTTGTACAAGAGCATGTGCCCAGTTGCTCTGTGACGTTCCTTGTTGACCTTCCGCCCCGTCGCCGATCCTCCAAACTTCGGCACGGCCTCTGCCTCGACTGCCGCATCTAGAATAACGGCCATGACCATCTCATTCTCGTCGTCGGCGGCCCTGAGGGCGGCATCCTCCGCTATCATTTGGAAAAACATGAACTCGTCGTCGCTGTCCATAGCCTATTGGACGAAACAAAGTAATGAAACAAGGCCACGAATGACCAATCAATAAAATCAGCCTATCAATCAATGGTCGAACAACTTGTGTGCGGGGCGGGAGGGAAGAAGAGGCGTACACGGGCTGAATTAGCTGCACCGGCGCAAGACGAGGTCGGAGACTGGTGGGGAGCGGCGGCAAGCAGGTCTGCGTGAGCTCCGCGGCTTGGGCCCCGAGGTGCGAATCAAGCAGGCGGCGACGAGAGTGGCAGTGATGGTGCGAATCGCCGACGAGAGAAAAAATAAGGAGGGTGTGGAGAGCGAATGAATCAGGTCACGCCGGCGCTGTTTGTATGACGGGCGGGCCACCCCTGTCGGAGGGCATGTCCGCCTCATGTCCGGTACCCTGAGAGGGCCTCCAAACTTGGGGGCCTGTCGGGGATGGGGCGAGCCATTGGGGGTGCCGCTGGTGGCGTTTTTTGGCGTCTGGACCCCCAATGGGCCTTTGGGGGGCCATTTGGAGGGTGCCGGTGGAGATGCTCTAAGCTACACCTACACCTACTCCCTCCATTTTTTTAAATGTAAGATGTTTTAGTTGTTCCACTTATTATCTAGAATTCTAGATACATACTAAAATGAGTGAACATAAACACTGAAACATGTGTAGATACATTTGTATACATGTGAATGTGAACAAATGCTAAAACATCTTATATTTAAAAACGGAGGGAGTAGCTTTTTATTTTGACAAATTTGAAAACCATATTTTAGGGTTAAAAAAAATAAAAAAATCCTGGATGTAGATGATGTTGTATTCTACCGACGTGTAAAATCTTAACTATAAATATGTTGGTATTCTGGGCTGTGTAAAAATAACAAAATCTGAATTTGGAAGTAGCGTACATTGCAAAATTTCAACTCTACAAATCTGTCGGTTTTATTATTTTTTCTGTAGATCAGAATAGGAAATAATTTGAGTTGATATTTTGCACGTTAGTGTGATGCACTATTATCCACATACATGACTTTTTCAGTTTTTTTGAAACTTCAAAGTGTGGTTTTTTAATTTTTGAAAAATAAAGAGCTACATGTAGCTCAGCCTCCGTTTTGACTTTCCGGTGCTACCATTGTTTCAGTTCTGACTAGTACGAACATATAGCGGCGAAGGACGAGGTCCCGCCATAAGCTAGGTTAAGTCGGGGTTACTCCAAAGATGCACGCCTCTGCTTTCTCTCGAGCTTAGAGGCCAGGGGATGTAGAATGTGACTCTCCGGTTATGTGTGCTCGTCGGCTTTAGCGATCATCGAAACATATGGAACCACACCAAAAACCTTATCGGAGTTGAGGACCTAAGGGAGATGGAGGGAGCTTGGTGTCAAACAAGATGAAGGCTCACATATTTTTCCGGACCTTGAAATATTTCTTCAATGTAATTTTATACAACGTCGTTATCGGGGATTTTTGGACCTTCCATATATTTTACGACAACACAAAGATATGAGCCACATGAATTGGGGATTAGAACAAATTCACCAAAGATAGTGGAATCGCAACTTGGAAGAGATAAGGTGGTGGATTTGAACTCCACAACCCTTGGGGAAAAAACTCCCTATGCGAGATGGTAAGGTTATTTCTTCAACTTTTTCTCATTTCCTTGTCTCTTGATTTTCTTTCTCTTATCCAATAGAGGTTAATGTGGAAATTCTGCCACTTCACTTGATGCCTTTTAGATGGAAATTTTAACATCTCTCTTTCCTCACATTTAAAGTCTCAAATGACCCTAAATTATAACCCTAATAGTTTATAGGTTCTTGCACATGTTTAGGCTTTATAAAAAGCTTCAAAGTATCTCCTACAGCCCACATAAGAAGGATATCCCGATAGTCTTTAGGATCTTCCTCCACGGTCTCAATTATAGAGACCAACACATAATAATAATATACCTATACCGGCTTTTGTATGCGTTAGCTAATCCAAGTGTGTAAATTATTCTCAGCTGCTCTCACATTCTGCTGACCGCAAATAAAAAGGTATTTGGTTAGTTTAACAAGCCTGGTCTACACACATAAACCAAAATGTAAGTTCACTTGAAGTTTGAGATCACATGAGAAATAAACGAAGAAGACAAGAATGCCACATAAACCAGGGATACAGCTATATATTCACCAGGTATGATATAAGACAACTGATTGTGACATGCATGCTGAGGAAGTTAGGCTCGCAGCGGCAGCATATGTGGATCTTCCACGCAAACCCCAACTTATATTCTTCTCCAAATTCTGTTACCACAAAGCTCCTAATTCCGTTGCCACAAAAGGTTAATTGACCAGCATCGCACCAAAACTTGCATTTAGCGGGACTCCATCGAGAGCAAAAGGCACATTAGCTGATTAGCCCTTGCTATGCCAGCAGCTTGCCGCTGTTCATTTTCTCTGTGAGTATATATACATGCCACACATCTATACTAACTCCACCATCCCATCCTATATATTTGAAAGAAGAAACGATTCAGAATGGCGTCTAACCAGCTCATCCTCTCGGTCGCCGTCCTGCTCTCCGTCCTGGCCGCCGCCTCCGCCAGCGTCGGGGATCAGTGCGTCCCAGGGTGGGCGATCCCACACAACCCCCTCCAAGCCTGCCGCACCTACGTGGTTAGCCAGATCTGTGGTGTAGGGCCCCGACTCTATACCTGGGACATGAAGAGGCGGTGTTGCCAGCAGCTGGAGGCCATCCCGGCGTACTGCCGGTGTGAGGCACTGCGCATCCTCATGGACGGGGTGGTAACCGCAGAGGGCGTGTTCGAGGGCGGTCTCATCAAGGATTCGCCCCAGTGTCCCAGGCAGACGCAGAGGAGCTACGCCGCCATCCTCGTGGCCCGGCAGGAGTGCAACCTACAGACCATCCATGGCGGCCCGTACTGCCTCTCTCTCACCAACCATCAGGTGGTCGTGTAATAACATTATGAGTGCATCATGAATAAGCGCGTTGCATCCGTGGATGGACGGATCGCATGCATTCATCGATGTGCATGCGAATGATGAATCAACAAGTACTCCGGCCAGCTCAATAATTCAATATTGTGTTAAGTTGTTTGGTCGCATGCATAGTGGTTAATAAACGACAGTTTTAGCTTCTTCCATGAAAGAAAATCAAACGTAGTGAGTATCTGAGTGTCAAAGTGTTATAGAAGAGAGCCTAGCGAGCCAGGTCATGTCCGACAAGAGCGTGCCATCGTCGGGTAGATGAGGAAGATGTGGATGACGCTCCGCATCTGCGGCGTTTCAACAAAGGCACGAGTGCACCACAAATTAGGGAGGGGACGAGTAAATTCAGGGAGAAGTACAAAAGAGAAGGCGATTATCATCGAGACGTGATTCTTACATAGGTTGTTTGGTTGGTCAGATTGGTCTATATTAGGAGGGAGAGGTGAACAGTCCCTGAACTAATGTTCCAGCTTAATTTAATTTACAAACTCTCAACTCAAAATTGTATAGTAAATAACCTCGAAGTTTCGATACCGGACAAAGTACCCCCTGGGATGATTGTAAGGTGGTTTTGAGTGATGTGGAATCTAGGCTGACAAAAGATGACCTGAAATCCTTTTGCTTCACGATATCCAGTCGATTACTAGTTGATCACTCTTTCTCGATTATGTGATTGGAATCACTTAATAGGTTTACTCTTTAAACTTAGGTAGCACAAAAAAAAGGTAGCATGGACATATAATTCTGGATCGGATCACTCAAGCGGATCAGATATATCTCTCTCACTAGAGAGGGGAAAATCACATCTTAATTGATCGTGCCTCAGAGCATGTTTCATGACAAACATGAAAGCCACTTTAATGTGTACCGTTTGATAGCCTCTAAATAGGTCAGTTCACATCTCGAGTAGATGCACCAATTTCTGATCTAAGGATAAAACACACACATTGCATAGAGATCCATACGCATTATTTGTGTGTTCAAGCTGGGTCAGTCCAAGCCCATATTCATAACTTGTGTTTACATTATTGTTTGACATATCCATGTCTATGTTACGACCATAGCCATCAACCAATACATGTGCCAGTCTAATATCCACGTGTCCCCTCACCTTAACTGTGACAATGGACAACTTTAGAATGATCGTACAAGTATAGAGTTTCACAAACAGGTCACGTACTTGCCACCCAACACAATCACATTATTTAAGAACATTCAATTAAATCATGGATACAATAAAATGTCATCATCTTTACGATTGTCTCTAGTGCATATTTCATACAGTAAAGTGTCACGAGACTTAATTTGGAGATTGTAAACTGCCATGAGACACTTAAATTTATAGCCTGTGGAGTGGCATGAGTCATTTAATTTATGATATATATGATGCTATGTTGATGTTTAAATACTTTGTATGTGCATAATCTGTATGGTTTATATCATTATGTTGCCCTTTTTTATTGTCGCATAATTGTGGTATATGCTACAGAAATCAGGCCTCACATGTCGGATGCGATATTGAGGGCCCTAAACCATCTATTTGTGTTAGCTGCAGCTTCTTAGTATAAACGCTGGAGTATGTTAGTTATGTATTTGGTGCAACTTTGTCACTAAACATTGATGTTATGTGCAGTTTGCTCTTTAACCAGTATAAGAAGTTTGAGGTTGTGTCTTAACTGGTTTGGAGTTCTAAATTAAAAGTTTACCATGCATGTTACACTTTTGTTTAAAGCTCTTTTGGTCCCGAGCAAGGTGAGTTTCTTTTTTGCTGATGGCGGGTCCGCGAAAATTGGAGGAAAATATTCACGTGTTTGCGAAAATATTTATAAATAATGGTCCAACTTTTCTGCATGTAAAATACTACGTCATATTGTTAGTGTCAAATTAAGATTTTTCCTAAATCAACTGATATTATCTTTAAATTCAATGACACGTCCAACTCCATATCCACCTCCTGGTCGCCGACGAGGAGGACCACTAGACCACAACGAAGCTCTACACCAACATGGTCCAACAACCTCCTATAAATGTTTCCACCAGCTTCCCACCGACACCTACGCCTCGCCGCCCCATAGGCACCCACCGGCACCGGAACGAGCGGCACTGTGACATAGGTCGAAGCTAGATTATTCAAACACAAAATGAATATCTCCAAGTGTAAGTGTGTCGGTTATTAATATTTCTTGTCGGGTATTTTCCCTTATAACCGAGAGTTACAATATACCGTCAGCCATTGGCACTCATAGCCAAGAGTTGCATTTGGATCGTCATTTATTACTATTTCCTGTCGGGTATCCTTACTTATAACCAAGAGTTACAAATGTACTGTTAGGTAGTTGTGCCCATAGCGGAGAATTACATTTGGGACGTCAGTCATTAGACTGTATGGCCGAGACTTGATATTTCCCTGTTGGTAAATTAACTAAACTGGCATCTTTTGGGAGTTATGCCCGAGAGGTAGTCAGCAACAGTTGATCACTTTGCTATCATCGGTTATCAGCGTATTATTCGATGGCCCGTCGAGTATTGAATCGCACCTCGGCTATAGGGGGATTTCTATTGGTGAGGATGAACCCACTGCAATAGATCGAACCTACAAAACAAAATTTTGTTTCACCATGCATATCAGTTATTGTTTTTAACAAAACCCATTGGTGATCAACTACACATTTGCAGACATACTTTGAAACTAATGTTTTTTTTAATCGCCGGTGATGTTCTCTTTTTTTTTTTAAATCTCGCCGGTGATGTTCTTTAACATGGACGGTTTCTTATGATCCGTCTCACACGAATCTATATAGTGATCCATGTTCACTAAGATCATTCACTACGTGTGTAAAAAGTGATTCAAAGGGGATATTAAACCGGTTCAATACATAGTAGGGTATCGATTTACAAAAGCGACTCACGGTTTGGCTTGGCTTCTTTGCATGCATCTGTGGGCCCTTTGTGATAAAAGAACAACGGAGAGAAAGTCTGGATAGAGTAGAAAATTGATATTTGTTTATGTGATAGTGGACCGTGCGTAAAATAGACAGCTCATATGTTTACTGACCGCAAACAAAAAGGTATTTTGTTGGTTTAACAAGCCCAATCTACACAATAAACCAAATAGAAGTTCACTTGAAGTGTTAGATCTACACAAGTACCAAACGTACAAGGAAAGAATGCCATATAAACCAGGGAACATGCATACATATATTGGCCACGTATGATAGGATAACTCACGCACGCATATGCTGAGAAAGTTAGGCTCACAGTGCCAGCATATGTGACCGTTCTTCCACGCGAAACCCACAACTTGCATTCCCTTCCAAATTCTATTTCCACAAAGCTCCTAATTCTGTTACTGCAAAGATTAATTAGTTAGTGTTTCATCGTACATGCCATCAGAATTTTCATTTTGCGGGACTCCAACGACAGCAAAAGGCACATCAGTATTCGCTATGCTAACTTGCCGCTCTTCATTTGCTGAGTATATATACATGTCATACATCTATACTAAGTCCACCGTCCCATCCTATTTGAAAGAAACGATTCGTAATGGCGTCGAACCAGCTCATCCTCTCGGTCGCCGTCCTGCTCTCCGTCCTCGCCGCCGCCTCCGCCAGCGTCGGTGGTCAGTGCGTCCCAGGGTGGGCGATCCCACAGAACCCCCTCCAATTCTGTCGCACCTATGCTATTAGCCAAATCTGCGGTGTAGGGCCCTACCTCCCCACCTGGGAGATGAAGAGACGGTGCTGCCAGGAGCTGGCAGACATCCCGGCGTACTGCCGGTGTGAGGCGCTGCGCATCCTCATGGACGGGCTGGTGACGGAGGAGGGTGGCCTACTCCAGGCGGTGCCCCAGTGTCCCAGGCAGACGCTGAGTAGATTCGCCGCCACCCTCGTGGCCCCGCGACAGTGCAGCCTAGCGACAATCCATGGCGGCCCGTACTGCCTCTCTCTGATCGGCGGTCAAGTGGTTGTTTAACTTCTGTAACAAATCGATCATGAATAAGCGCGTTGCATCGATTGATGGACGGACCGCGTGCATGTATGTGTGGATGCATCTATAGATGCGCATTTGTCATATGCATTGATTCTCAAAATAAAAATAGTGTCATATGCATTGGAATGATAATAAATAGAACCTGGTTCCTATACATTTCAATATTGTGTAAGAATGTTTGGTGGATAAAATTAGTTTCAAATATGGAAATTTCAAATACGTTATAATTAAATCAAGGCGTGTTAGCTTTGTGGTCCCCAGGGTACCCCGAACGCTGGGCGCGTGGATCACCTCGCCGAGGGGATGACGGAGCGAACGCCACGGTGGGATAAGGGACGCCAAGGCCCCCCAAACCCAGGGCGCCACCTTGGGGCAGTGAATAGCATGGAAAGTTATAAGATCTACATCAATCCGGGACATCCCGGTGAGCGGGAAGGACGGTGAAAGCCTTGGATACCTGCAACGGTGGTTGGGACGCGCCACGGCAAGCAGGACACCTGTGGCTTTGGGAAGTATCAGGCAGAGGCGTGGCGCGTGCCTTTCTGCGGCCTCTGCCTGTGACGGAGGTTGCTTGCCGGGCACGACAATCCCGGCAGGCTCGACAAAACAGGATGTGACGTCTCTTCGACGCAGGCGAGACGCGCGGCATGGTGGACATCGTGGCGCTGGGCTGGCGCCACCTGCACCACCTCGACGCTGCCATGACACGCGCCCGCCCAGGTGGCGCGCATGCGTAAAGACCGTTGAGGTATCCCCTTACAATATAAAAGGAGGACCATGGTCATCAGAGAGGGGTTGAACAACCGACAAGTTGCTAGATACTTCTTCACCTAAGAGCTCCCAAGACTTGGCGGTGAGAGGGAGAGAGCACCTTGGGAAGCTAAGAGCTCACCTTCCCCCTCATTCCGAGAAGAGAGAAGGAGCGAGTAGGCCTCCCTTTGTAAACATACACCACCTTGATAAATCCAGACAAGTAGGACGTAGGGTGTTACGGAGCGACGCGGTCTGTACCTGGGTAAAAATCGTGTGTGCTCGAGTCTGTCCCCGGTAACCGAATTTTGAGTGTTTTATGCCACCCTACTGAACAAATAGGGGGTGTCCCACGTCCCTGGTGTCCACGTACCGACACGTAACAAGGCGTGACCCACATCTTTACATCTGAAATAACAATGTGAGGTTCAATGGTAGAGAGCTAAACTCACCGGAGCTATGTGCTCAAGGCTTAATACAACATAACATTTGCTACCAAATTCTGGCTATGTCAAGCTTGAGGATGATTCGGTCAGCTGGGCCTACCTTCTCGAGCTCCTCCAAACTCTGGGGTTCGGCCCCTGGTGGCGGAAATGGATTTGTCTACTCCTGTCCACGGCCACGTCTAGGATGCTTCTGAACGGAAAGCCGGGACCACAGATTGCTCATAGGAGAGGACTGCGACAGGGGGACCCGCTATCAACGATGTTGTTCATCCTAGCCATCGACCTCCTCCATCACTTGTTCAGGGCCGCCGCCGAGAGGGGCCTACTCCTTCCTTTCAGAGCGGCGCCGGTGCGCTTTGCGGTTTCTCTCTACGCTGATGACGCGGGCATTTTTGTTGGCCCGGAGGCGGCGGATATGACGGTGGTGTGTCCGAGGCCTTCCCGATTGGATGCACCGAAGAGCAAGTGGCAGTGGCGCTTGCAATTTCCCGGCTAGGCGTGGATCCTTTCCGTGCACCTATTTGGGGCTGCCACTACATCATTCGAGGCTGAAAATTGTTCACTTCCAGCCTCTCATTGACAAAATAGGAGCAAGGCTCGCAGGCTGGTGGGGCAAGCACTTCACAAGGGCGGGGCGTGTGGTTTTGTGCAGATCGGTTCTCACCTCCATGGTGCTATATCACCTCGCAGTCTTCAAGCTTCCCAAATGGGTGATCAAGAGAATTGAGAAGATAAAAAGGAGCTTCTTATGGATGAAGGCAGGGGCTGTTCCGGGGGCAAGGCCGCAACCGTTGGTCAGTTGGCGCACGATCTGTAGGCCAAAGGAGCTTGGGGGCCTAGGTGTGATGGACCTGGAGAGATTTGGGAGGGCCATGCGACTGAGATGGTTGTGGCTGGAATGGACGGACGACACAAGACCATGGCATGGGATGCAAACGCCATGTGATGAGGCGGACAGACAACTCTTTCGGGCATCCACAGAGATCACACTTGGGGATGGGGCCAAGTGCCGCTTTTGGCTAGATGCGTGGGCGCGAGGAGGAGCATTGTGACACCAGTTCCCGGAGCTTTTCGCCATCGCCACAAGGAAAAGGAGAACGGTGCAAAAGGAGATGGAGAATAACAACTGGATTTGCTCGCTTGCAAACATCTCCACAGCCGGGCAGCTGGAGCAATACACTAGGCTGTGGGCGCTAATGCAGGGAGTCCTTCTACTCCCGGTGCCGGACTCCATACGGTGGCGTTGGACGGAGTCAGGGATATACACGGCAGACTCGGCTTACCGCTGTCAGTTTGCGGGTTCTACGGCCCCTTTTCGGTCGGCCAAATTTTGGAGAGGCCACGCGGAAGCTAAGTGTCGGTTATTTGCATGGATGGCGCTCCATGGCAAGATTCTCACTGCTGACAACTTGGCAATTCGCGGGTGGCCTAACGACCCAATCTGCAAGCTATGCAGGATACATCCTGAGACGGTGCAGCACCTCACGCTCGACTGTAGCTTCTCGACAGCGGTGCGCGAGCGCATCTTCGTTTGGCAAGGGCAGATTGGTGCCCCGCCGCCACCAAATGGCAGCACCCTCAATGCTTGGTGGGACGCAACAATAGCGGGCCTCCCAAAGAACAAGAGGAGGGAGGCGAGTGGGGCGATCATCTACTCCATCTAGGGAGTGTGTAAGGAGAGAAACAGGCGAGTGTTGCAGAATGTGGCGATCCAGGCGGACGCCTCGCGGCATTGGTGCGAGAGGAGATGGCGCAGCGGGCGTATGCGCACACACAGGATTCTGGAGACACCTAGATTGTTTCTTTTTGTTTTATGTTTTTTGCCTATGTCTCTTTTTGCGAGACTAGGTGTGCCTATGTACATAAACACTCTATTTTCTACCTAATACGACTGCCGGTTCCTCAAAAAAAAACTGGCTATAAAAACCAAATACAAGCCATAGGAAAAAAAACAATGTCGACTAGTTAAGCTGACGAGATTAAATCAACTATAGTCCAGAAAGTCAAACTTACGATAATTATATCTAGTCATTTTATTAGTTTTTACCTGATAATCTGAACTTGTGTTATCAATTTATAGGTTATGGAGACTCGAGGTAGTATGATGTACTCTGCTAGTTTCAAGTATCACTTGCAAGTGGATTGATTGTTTGTTTATTCATTTTGGTAAGAGCTTAATTGTCTATTACATCGAATTTTATATGTAAGTCTTGTCGGCGGCATAATTATTAGTACTTTTTTGTGTTGAAAGTACTATATTGTTACGTCGACGCCAAAGCTGTTCTGGTTAGTTTTTCTCTCTTCGTCTCTGACTCAACACTATACTCTCATGCGGCAAAGATTAGAGTCCTAGGCCATCCGTCATGCCTCCCGGAAGGTTACGGGCAACCACCTCTAGTGCCAACAAAGATGAACTACCACATCTAGGCATCTCTAGGCAATACTTGTAATTTTTTTCCGATCGATTTGATAGTTTTTATTGCATAAATAATATAATTCCTACAAAAGTTTTTTTTGATGAAATTGTCAACATAGTCGATTTATATATGATGGATATCAAGCTCATGTCTCACACTGAAATGAAAGTATTGTACGATCATCCTGATGTTACAAAGGGTGTGTCTAATAATATTTCTCACAACAAGAATAGTGGACAATAATTCAATAGTTATATGCAGTGGCGGAGCTTGAACAAAAACCCAGGGGGGGGGGGGGGGGGGGAGCCGATTACCCACGTGCATTCCAAATGATTGTACGGCTATTTAAATGATATGTGGAAAGTTTTTGGGCCGAAAATGCACACTAAATTAGACTTGTACATAAAAACAGCTCAGTTGGACTTGTTTATTGGCAAGCACTAGGCTTGCTAGAAAAACCCTATGGGAGGCCCATGGAAACAGGATTGTGGCTATGAGACCGAGATAGAATAGAAAATATGTCAGAAATTAGTACTGCTTAAGCGTTAACTTTCATTTTTTGCTTGGGGGCCATGGCCCAGGTTGGCCCAGCTGAAGCTCCGCCAACGGTTATATGTAAGAAACCATAAATGGAGCCCGAGCTCCACGATGACTTTTAAAAAAAAATCGAAAAGGGTTTCAAAAAATTGCGGACAAAATCCAAGGTGCACATAAAATTAGACTCCACCATCGTTCAAAATCTCAATTCAAAGTTTGTTATATATTTTAGGCTACACAAAAATAACAAATATGTCAAATTTTCAAGTTTTGAAAATGTGCATTATTCACCACTCTCATATCTAACAATTTGTCATTTTTGCTCAGTCTAAAATATAATGAATTTGCCATTGGTTTTTTCACAGTAGTAGATCTCATCATTATCTACATCTATGATTTTCTGATTTTTTTTATATTCCAAATATCATTTTCAAAGTTTCAAAAAAGAGCTCCCTGGAGCTCTAGAGCAATTTGCCCTCTATCGTTATATGTATGCCTATATAATTGGTGCTGCATTAAACGCTTTCTGCAAGAGCAATTTGTCCTCTATCGTTATATGTACATCTCCAGACTTTAGTAGAACCTGAGAAAAGTGTTGCTGCTCAAGTAACGCTTTCAAATGGAAGTCATCTAATTTGTAAGGAGTACGTGGGCAGCCAACTGTCAGAATGATCAGCCACAAGAAGATGTACTAGCTGTCAATTGTAGAAACGAAAAGAATTGACTAAATGTTGTTCGAGTGCCTTTTGATCAAACACCAGGAGCAAGACAGATTACGACTAGCAGTACGTCTGAAGCAGAGGCTCAGGGACCAAAATTCAATTAAAGCGTACTCTACCAACCAAAGCGAAACCACGGATTAGGGACCAAAATTTAATTTGCAAGAATTGGCAGGGGCCGCGCGAACGCGTACCCCCTCTACCACAAATTACGACGTTCACTTTCCCACTTGGGGAGATGATAAGCCAACGCGTCCACCAAGTGCAATGTGGACCATTGACATAGGCCACGGGCCTTCTTGATCGCCCGTCGACCCCGTCCAGGTAAGTATGTTGCAAGGTGGGCAAGGGCGCTGTATATATAGGCTCCTCTCCCGAGCGCATCTCGTTCACGCGGCGAGGTGGGACTAAACTCACGAGCGCTGCGTCGCTGGTGCTGCAATAGGAGCGCAGCTTCCTTTCTTTCTGGGCCGGTTGTTTTACGGAGGCCCATATTAGGTTCAGCCCTGCCCGTTACACAAATCTAAGATGGCCTGAATGATCCTCTTCAACTGAGACCACGTCCAAATAAAACTCCTTCCCTCAGAGAAAAAAAGTTCAAACAAAACCCGCTGATCGAAGTTATGTCGCAGCCATATGTGAAAGTGTAGTCAGTGCTGTTAGCCACATACCGAAAAGCGAGTATAATCCAGATAACAAGAGCAACCGTTCTTCAATCCCAGCTTCCGTGCCCAAAAATTTAAAAGGCATATCAAAAACAGTGGAATGATTCGGATGCACTTATGCCGTCCCGCTACGGATTTTCTTGTTCTTATACTTAGTTTTAAATCTTCTCCGTTGTGATTAGGGCGTACCATATTATCAACGGAGAGGAATATTTTACGAGCAAAAAATATATAAAGAAAATTGTTTCGCTTATATCGACAATTGTGGCGGCTTATTTATTTTAGAGCCAGATTCACTTTTTACCACTTAGTTATACATTTGTGACACACATTACTCCTACAAATTCTACCGCAATACACCATCTAAAAAACTTTGAACCCGGTCTTACCATAGTTTAACATTTTACAAGTTCTATTGGGATATGACCAGCATGTCAGGTCAATGGACGTCAACATTGTTTCAGTCATCAACGATCATGTACAACGTTTTATTCTCCATATGGTCCACTTCTTTTCGTCCTCCTCATATTTTCTAATCTCGATTATCATCTCACACCTGGTCAAACCAACATGCATCACAAAAGGAGAGTTCAAAAGTTCTCAAAACGGACAATGGGGGTCGATATTCACTTGTTACGGTGTCGCAAATGCACAATTAGGGGGAGGGTAAAAGGTGAAGTTCACTCTTTATTTTATATTTTAACAATGTACAATGTTTTTTTTGGTTGAAAATTAGTAATGTACTATGTAGATGTTGAATCGTACTTGTACTTGACGGCGGAATATAAATTCTATCTTACTTAACATTGTTATTCAATTGGAAAAATTGGTAGCTTGGAGCAAGAGAATAAGCCATCTCATCGAAACTAGCTGCAAATTCAGGCGGCTTGTTTGCAATCTTAGGTCGACATTGAATATTTGGAGGCATCATCGAGCAGACCCAGTATCCTGACATGTTGGCGGCACTTGATGAACAAAATTGTGTGTCCGCCCGACTCAAGGGGACGTTGTACCACTACCACGTACAAAATCTCTCCGCATCCTTATGTCCTAGAAGTGCGGCACATCACTCGCTACCCTTATCGCTGCTTCGGCCAGTCGGCCTAACCTAGTTGCGCTCTCTGTTCAAAGACGCCTACGTGGCTTACACATTCGAGCGAGTCAATGTGCCACGTCATCCTCACAAGCGAATCCCATATAATAAACGTGGGAAATTCTTAATGGGGTAAGGATATCTTTATCTTTACCTAATAATAAAAACGCTAAGTCTTCCGCGGTTTGGTATGTCATTGAATTTGGTTTGCCCATAAAATTGTAAATAATTACCACCTATGCCACCCTCTAAGTTAGGTACCGTTTCGTTCTTTTTTTTCTGTCCGAATCCCCGCATAACACGATCGTTTCCTTGGTCCGACGCCCCGGCGCACCTCACCCCGACCGTGGGCTTTGCTCGCCGACGTGCTCCGCCCCTGCCTAGCACGCTCACCAGCGTGCCCTATGTCGGACGTTGGCCCAGCTCGCCGGCGTGCTACGCCATGCCTGAGCACATCCCTGGTAGGCGGAGAGCTCTGCTACGATCCGTTTCTCGCCGACTCGTGAGGTTGCTTGCGGCGAAGGCGTTCTTGTCGGGTGACTCGCAGGTGACGGAGGAACCTAGCAGCTGGTTCACCGCCTTCATCCCCTTGCGCAGCTGCAGCTTGCCGGAAAGGGGGATCTTGCCGCCGTTGCGAGAGTCGGCGGCGAGGTCGGTGGCCCGGTACGCGATGGGCTTGGAGGCCCCGCTGATGACCACGCAGGTATCGATGTTGCACGTCTTCACAACGAACGCCGCGGCGGAGGAGCCCTTGAGCGCGACGAGCGCCTGGGCGACGGGCCACCGGCCATGCCCTCACGGGTGGGTTGGCCCCAGGCCACAATGTACCTTGCATTCAGCTAGCACTACGCGGCTCCTGACTCCTTTAAAAATATGCTTCATCACGGTGCATGCAAATGGCGCGTGATTGCTTCTGACGGCCCTATTTCCCAATTACTAAGTAGTAATTATTGTAGTTAGGGCTGCCAAGTACTATGTTCTGACTGAAAACGAACATACTATATTTCAAGTTAGCACAGACTAAGGTGGCAAGATAATTACTCATCTTACGGATCTTTGGGAAATATGCAAAATATGGTGTAGGGTGATGGAAATTTGCAGTGCATCTGCTTTTGGTATCCTTTTCTTTTCCCCTTAATGCTTATGTGATATGTAGCCTATCCATCTTGAACCAATAAGAAACATCAATCTGACTTCCGCGACTTATTTTTCTCGGTTAATATCTTGGCTGGATATTTAAAGTTTTGGACCCATGTTAATTTGTTGTGGTTCAACCTTTGCTTCACTGTAGATGCCGGACCATTGTAGTGCACTTGAGAGGCAATAGAATTCAGTCACTAATGAAATTCTTGGCATTGGTGTGGATTTTTTTATCTAACTTGATTTCAAAAAAATTGGGACAATGTGGTGACGACGCCTCGACACACGATAATGTCGCTCATATTCCTAATAGCAATAGTCTTCTTAACTCTCTTAGAAACGAGAAAGTTGATGCCATGGGCTTGCATCGCCGTCACTCGTGCTCCGTTGGAAGTGATAATGGCGAACTGAGGCTAGGTTTAAAGCTTACGTGAGTCGATTGATTTTGAAGCAAAATTGGGTCGCGCCAATTTTTCTTACAAAAGTTTATTTTCTTCTCTCCGTTGCAACGCACGGGCACATTTCCTAGTAAGGCCTTGTTTGATTCATAGGATTTCTAAATGCAGGAATAGGAATAGGGATAGGAATTAGATAGTATTGCAAGTGCAAAAATGTGACCATAGGAAAGTTACCCCTTGCTGCCTCGTTCCTTGCAAAGGATTGGAAAAAAGAGCTCCAACTGAATTGTTTATTTCCTATGTTTGACGTAGGAATCAGCTTGCAAAGGAAAATTTCCTACAACTTTCCTTTGTTCTATTCCTGTGAATCAAACACTGCCACAGTAAAAAATCCTATAGGAAAATGAATCTTACACTTTTCCTTCACAAATCCTGTGAATCAAACAAGGCCTAAAGTTGCTTAAGATAAGGTAATGTGCAAGAATTTTCATATAACGGGGTAAATTATGTCACGGGTGAAAGAAAGGTAAAATGTGAAATTTACTAAAGAAAGAGCTGTACGGAAGGGCACAGGCTCAAATCCTTTTATCGTGCCATATATGTGGCTTAGTGGCGTTGCTAATGGCCACTGATTTAGTTTAGACGAGACATAAAGCCATGCTTAGCACTGGGCAAATTAATGGCCACTGATTTAAGAATCGAACAGATAAGGTCACAACCCTTTTCATTTGCCCGGAAATTAATTCATAAATACAACCCATAGAATAGCGAAGAAATCTGAATTTTTCTCATAGCCGTTGCGGGATTGGGATCCCATCTCAAACCAACGGCTCTATTCCCCCCACCGCCCGCTCCACGTTGACCGTTTCGAACTCTATAACCTCCCCTCTCCTCTCGCCCCTCTTCCCCCAAATCCCCACTTCGCTCCACACAGACCACCAGCGCATCTGTCTCCGACCACCGCGAAACCCTAGAGAGAGAAGCGCCGGGCGAGCGAGCAGAGAGATCGGCGCCATGAACGACCTCATGACCAAGTCCTTCATGAGCTACGTCGACCTGAAGAAGGCGGCGATGAAGGACCTGGAGGCGGGGGCCGACGAGACCGAGCTCACGCAGGCGGGCGTCACCGACGAGCGCCTCAAGGGCTTCTTCAAGGAGGCGGAGGTGGTCCGGGAGGAGATGGCCGCCATCCGCGACGCGCTCGCCCGCCTCCACGCCGCCAACGAGGAGGGCAAGTCGCTGCACCAGCCCGACGCGCTGCGCGCCATGCGGGGCCGCGTCAACGCCGACATCGTCGCCGTGCTCCGCCGCGCCCGCGAGATCCGCGTCAGGATCGAGGCCATGGACCGCGCCAACGCCGCGCAACGCAGGGTCTCGGCCGGCTGCCGCGAGGGCACCCCGCTCGACCGCACCCGCACCACCGTCACCGCGGGCCTCCGGAAGAAGCTCAAGGACCTCATGCTCGACTTCCAGGCGCTGCGCCAGCGGGTCATGGCCGAGTACAAGGACACCGTCGAGCGCCGCTACTACACGCTCACCGGGGAGGTCCCCGAGGACGAGGTCATCGACCGCATCATCTCCGAGGGCCGCGGCGAGGAGATCATGGGCGCCGCCGTCGCCGAGCACGGCAAGGGCGCCGTGCTCGCAGCGCTGAACGAGATCCAGGACCGCCACGACGCCGCGAGGGAGGTGGAGCGCAGCCTCCTCGAGCTCCACCAGGTGTTCCTCGACATGGCCGTCGTCGTGGAGACGCAGGGGGAGAAGCTCGACAACATCGAGGACCACGTCGTCAACGCCAGGGACTACGTCCACACCGGCAACAAGGAGCTCGGCAAGGCACGCGAGCACCAGCGCAGCAGCCGCAAGTGCCTCTGCATCGGCATCATCCTGCTGCTGCTCCTCATCCTCATCGTCATCGTCCCCATCGCCACCACCTTCAAGAGATCGTAAATTCGTGCTAATTCGTGCAAGGAAGGAAGAGGACCGACCAACCCACCACCACCGGAAATGTGATCTGGACACTTGCGCTTGTGTCTATGTTGTTTCGCTTTCGTATTCTGTCTGCTACTTAGTAGTAATTCGTTAATTTCTTTCTGCCCCAGTGTTGTTCTGTGTATCGTCAGGATTTAGCTGATGATACACCGACCATATATATGTTTCGTCAATGTTCAGCCCTGAACTGCCCGATTGAGTCTTGAGTCTGTGCATGAGATGATATTTGGTGAAGCCCAATTGAGTACTTGCTATTATAATTGGTTCTACATTCTTTGCCTCTGTTGATTTGTTATAAATGAGAATCAATTGGCTGTATCTTCTGAACTCACGTGACTGCATGGTGGATAGTTGATATCGCAAGAGTTTTTGCCTGTGTTAATTTGTTCAGCTGTCTCTTCTGAAATCTGAATGACTGCATGGTTGATACTAGTTGATACATTGCTTGTCTGTGTGTTAATTTGTTAGATGATAATCAATTAGCTAGCATCAAAACTGATGTTGTTCTCAAATCGAGATCCTTGTTAGACTTGTTCATGAGGATTGAAAACTTTCAGGTATTTTGGAGATATGGATTTGTTGCTGGCTTGCTGCTGCACCTTGCAGGTGTTTTGTGTTTGCTGCTGCACCTTACTGAATTTGTGCATGAGATGTGATTTTGTGAAGCCAATTGAGTACTTGCTAGTATAAAATTGGTTCTACATACTTTACCTCTGCTAATCTGTTACAAAATGAGAATCAAATGGCTGTATCTTCTGAACTCATATGACTACATGGTGAATACTTGATACTACTACGTTTGCCTGTGTTAATTTGTTCAATGAGATAGCTGTATCTTCTGAACTCATGACTGCATGGTTGATACTACTTGATAAATTGTTTGCTTGTGTTAATTTGTTAAATAATGATTGATTAGCTAGCTGGCATCTGATGTTGTCGTCTGATTGATATCACCATTACATTATTCATGCTATGAAGGATTCAAAATTTTCAGGTATTTGTAAGATATGGTTTTGTTGCTGCTGCTGCACCTTGCAGGTGTATTGTGTTTGCTGCTGGTCCGGAACACTCTGCAGTGTTAAATTCAGAAAATAACTGCCTGGTCACTGTGCATCTCTACCCAAGGTACCAGCACTACAAGATAGGCAAGCAGGGTTTCAGCCTCAGGTATCAGGTTTGTTTGTGGCTTCAGAACATCCTTCAGAAGGACATTGTTGCTGGTCGGGCAAGTACAGACAAGAGGGACAAGAAATGGGAGATAGGTTTGATCTTTCATGCCAAGATACAGTGGAATTTTCTCACTCAAGTGGATTTAGTTGAATACCATTATTTCGTCTGTGCTCTTGTCCCTGCAGTTGACAAGTGGAACTGATTAACTGAAGTTGACATTATTTCCCCAGAACTGCTACTTTCTTACCAGCAAAAAAAAAGAGCTGCTACTTTCTTTTCAGTCTCTGATTGTCACCTTGTGCTGTGGTATTCCTATCATAGTACCAATTATACTAGCAAGTACTCAATTGGCGCGGTCCAATTGAGTACTTGGTAGTATAATTAAGCGGTGCTGAGTAATACTCCCTCCGTTCCAAATTAGTTGACTATGTCAACTAATTTGGAACGGAGGGAGTACTTAACATCAGTTCACAAGAAGGCCAGGTTTTGTGAATGATTAGTCAGCACCGCTTAATATGAAAATCATAGTATAGAACTATATATAACTCTGTATCTGAAATTCTAGTCCTGTTTTCTGCAGTATTATTGCAGGTGGAAAGTTGATATTAGCTAACGTGAATCCGAACTTTTATCTGGGAATACAGATGCAGTTATCTAGCGTCTTCACTTTCCTTGGCAAGATAAGAATTGCAGCCCTGAACTGCCTGTAAGATTGTATGAATCGTTTGCTTGATTGATTTTACACAGCCGGGTACATGGGTTTATATATTACAAAGGAGCAACCGACTTGGACTAAACCCTAAACCTAATAGGATTACAACTCTAGTTGGAGTCCAACACGGTATAGTCTAACATCCCCCCGCAGTGTCAACGTGGGGTTCAACAACGTTGAGACTGAATCGTATATCTGTAAATGGAGCAGTAGCAAGTCCCTTGGTGAAGATGTCGGCAAACTGAGCAGTAGTAGGCACATGAAGAACTCGAACTTGGGCAAGCGCAACCTTCTCTCGAACAAAGTGGATGTCTATATCGATGTGCTTGGTGCGACGGTGCTGTACCGGATTACTGGACATGTAGACCGCTGAAATGTTGTCACAATATACAATGGTCGCCTGCTGTATGGGTCGATGGAGCTCCAATAGGAGTTGGCATAACCAAACTGTTTCAGCAACAGCGTGCGCAATAGCACGATACTCAGCTTCCGTAGACGAACGAGAGACGGTGACCTGCCTTTTTGAAGACCATGAAATCAAATTGTTACCTAGAAAAACACAGTATCCGGAGGTGGATCGACGAGTGTCTGGGCAACCAGCCCAGTCCGCTTCGGAATATGCTGTCAAAGAGGTGGGTGAAGAAGAATTAATGTGAAGACAATGATCTAGAGTACCTTTGAGATATCGAAGGACACGTTTGACATGATTGAAGTGAGGAATGCGAGGATCATGCATGTAGAGACAGGCTTGCTGAACGGCATAAGAAATCTCTGGGCACGTGATGGTGAGATATTGGAGAGCGCCAGTAATGCTACGGTAGAGAGTTGTATCTGAATAAGGTTCACCGTCAGCTGAAATTTTGGAATTGGTGTCTACAGGAGTTCGGGAGGGTTGGCAATCAAGCATACCGGCACATGAGAGAAGATCTAGAATGTATTGGCGTTGGGAGAGAAGCAAACCATTTGAATCACGTGTAATGGCAATGCCCAGAAAATGATGAAGTAATCCTAGGTCAGTCATTGAAAATTCAGCGCTAAGAAGGGAGATAATGTGGTCAAGAAAAGGTTGAGAAGAGGCAGTAAGAATTATGTCGTCAACGTATAGAAGTAAGTAAGCGGTTTGAGAATTTTTGTGATAGACAAAGAGAGATGAATCAGACAAGGAAGGCAGAAAACCAAGAGTTTGAATAAAAGTGGAGAAACGTTGGAACCAGGCACGAGGAGCTTGTTTTAAACCATAGAGAGACTTTTTGAGAAGACAAACGTGATTAGGAGAGGAAGAATCCACAAAACCTTGTGGCTGTTGACACTATACTGTTTCCTTGAGAGAACCATTGAGAAAAGCATTTTTTACGTCAAGTTGATGAATAGGCCACGTAGAGGAGACGACAATGCTAAGAACAGTGCGGATGGTACTAGGTTTGACAACAGGAGAAAAGGTTTCATCGTAATCAATTCCGTGCTGTTGAGAATAGCCACGACAGACCCAACGAGCTTTATAACGGGAGAGATTGCCATCAGAGTGAAATTTTTGACGAAAAACCCATTTACCGGAGACGACATTTGCTCCAGACGGACGGGGAACAAGTTGCCATGTGTTGTTTTGAAGGAGAGCAGTGTATTCATCTTTCATAGCGGCAGCCCAATTTGAATCAAGAAGAGCAGCTTTATAGGAAGAGGGAATAGGAGAAATAGATGAAGTGGCGTTGAGATTGAGAATGTCTCGTGGCTGACGAAATCCTGTCTTAGCGCGGGTACGCATGGAGTGAGCATTAAGAGGAACTACGGTTGGAACCACACGAGGAGGTAAGATGGGTGCAGGGTGTTCAGAGTCTGGCGCAGCGGATGATGCAGACACTGGAGAGGAAGGAGTTGCGTCGGGAGAAAAGGTGTTTGCCGTGGCAGGGTTTTGGGTGGGTTGCGGGGACGCGGCAGGACTGGGCTCGGCAGAGATGGGAGATGGTGGTGCGGTAGCGGCAGAAAAACTGGGCGAAAAATGTGCCGCGGTGGGACTAGGAGGTGAGGAGGAATCCTGGTGTGCCGTGGCAGAAACATTCAGAGAAAGTGTTGTCACGACAGGGTAGAGGAGGTTAGGGAGGAGAGGGCGACTCGCGGAAGGGGATGGGGATTGTATGGTAGAATCAGTAGAAGGTGTACGCACGGCAAAGGGAAAGATTGTTTCGATAAACGTGACATGGCGAGAGATGTGGACACGGCCAGAAAGCAAGTCGAGGCATCGATATCCTTTATGATCATCGGAGTAACCAAGGAAGACACAAGCAATAGACCGGGGAGCTAATTTGTTTGGAGAAGTAGCATAGGAGTTGGGAAAACAAAGACAACCAAAAACACGAAGAGCAGGATAATTAGGGTGACAAAGAAAGAGAGAGAAATAGGGTGTAGTTTTAGGTCGTGATTTGGTTGGTCGAATATTTATCAAGTAAGTAGCCATACGTAAAGCTTCAGCCCAATATTTGGTGGCATGGATGCGTGAATTCAAAGAGTACGAATGATGTCATTGAGGGAACGTAAGGATCGCTCGGCTTTGCCATTTTGTGGGGAAGTATAGGGGCAGGAAAAACGGAGGAGTATGCCATGTTGGAGAAAGAAGTTTCGATTTTTAAAGTTGTCAAATTCACGGCCATTATCACATTGAATGAAACGAATTGGGAGAAAGAAATGTGTGGCAACATATCGTTGAAAATTTAGAAAGATAGTGTGTACATCTGATTTGTTACGAAGTGGACAGGTCCAAATAAAATGTGTATAGTCATCTAACAAAACAAGATAGTACTTGAAACCGGACACACTGATGTGGGGAGAGGTCCAAATATCACAATGTATTAATTCGAAAGGGAAAGTACTACTAGAATTCGAGTGACTAAAAGGAAGGCGAACATGTTTTCCTAATTGACAGGACTCACAAGCTGAGGCATCATGACTAACACAGTTACAAGGGATAGCAAATTCACTAAGGAGAGACGATAAAGTGGCAGCATGCGGTGGCCGAGACGTTGATGCCAAAGGTCGACGGAGGCCACCATAGATGAGGGTTGGCAGCAGCTGGTACTCCATTGAGAGAATAAAGGTCACCGGAGCTGTTGAAACGTGCGATCTCCGCTTTAGTTGGAAGTCCTTCATAGATAAACCAAAAGGATCAAATTCGACAGAGACTAGGTTATCGGAAGTGAATTTTCTAACAGATATTAGATTTTTGATTAGATTGGGTGCAACAAGAACATCTTTAAGAAGAAGTGGTGTAGTGTGGGTGGGAATCATAGTTTGGCCAACACAATGAACAGGTATGGATGAACCATCACCGAGGGTAATGGAGGAAAAAGGGGAAGTAGTAAAGGAAGACAACATATTACGCGAAGAGGACATATGACTAGAAGCACCAGAATCGAAAATCCAATCCGTACCTGAGTTTTCTTGTGCAGCAAAGTGGTTCATGGCCTGCAAGAAGGCGGCTTGGTCCCAAGCAGGTGTCGGTGCAGAAGGTTGAGGGGTTATCGGTGGCAGAGGCATTGGAGCCATCATCTGGTACGGCGAGTACGAGCCATCGCCAATGGTGGGGACGCCATATGGGTAGTAGGCCGGAGCAGCAGTATATGTGTTGACGAGGGGTAGACTCATCAAGACCCATGGTTAAGGTCCCTAGGTTATGAATATGGGGGAGAGAACGTGGTAGAGCTGGAAGTATCGTCGGCTGACAAGCAGGGCAAAGATTTTACCCAGGTTCAGGGCCCTCGTGTGGAGGTAACACCCCTACGTCCTGCCTGTCTGTTATTGCTTTGTGAATATGATGGTTACAAGGGTCCCGGCGAGATGTCGATCTCGCTAGGGTTTTGGTGGCTCTGAAAGTACGTGGTCTGGTTCGATGGCCCTCCCAGTCCTTAAATAATAGGATGGGTCTCGGGTGTTCGTAACCGACTCGATTTACAAGTAAGGAAACTCTAAACCGACTATTGTTTCGCCAAACTTGGAGGATACTCCATCTTCGTGGGCCTCCCTTCATGGGCTTCATGTAGGCTCTGATAGTTGGGCCTAGTCGATACGTGCACCAGGTACCCTCATGGTAGGGTACCCGATAGGCATACCCATGTCAGTAGCCCCCGAGTACTTGTCTGATTCGAAGAGTCGGGCATGGACTCATACATCATGCACGTTACATTTTTTGCATCTGTATTTAGAATTCTTATGAAATAGCACATGTTGGCTATGTCGAGTGTTTCATCGACTATGAGTTTTTGCTTATGATAGTCAAGGGATATTAGCTTAGCAGGCCCGGCACACACGACGGATCGGGGCTAGTTAACTACCATTTGTGGCAAAACCATACTAGCTTTCAATCAAACTCGAGTCCCCGACTCGAATCTGGAACAAACTGGACAGACTCGAAACGGCCGTTGAGGTCTTACAGAATCGAACTGCAGTATAATTTTGAATCAACCCAACGCGTCCGTCGGGATAATTCATCATGTCTGCTGACACGGAAAATTTAAGGATAACGCTGCTGGAGCGGTCCTTAGCCCAGCTCGACTGATCGGTGGGTCTTACCTTTGCACTATGCATGCAGCATCCAAGGATCGTCGGATCAACTCGGGAATATTTCAAGTATGATTTTGCTTATGAACTGAGTCGAATGATTTGTCGACTGATACTTTGCCATAATTCTATCGGGTGCGCGACAGCGCTCCCGATGGGAGTAGCCCCGAGATTGTGCTTTATTGCTTGCAATGGAGGATAATCTCAAAATCTTTTTACCCTGCACATATTAGTCAAAGAAATTTTTGATACGCTCCCGATGGGAGTATGATGTTGCAGTCGAAATTCTTTCGACTGAAATGTATGACCTTTGCTCGAGAACCAATCGAAATTCTTGTGAGAGACAACCCGAAGATGTCATCGAGTGACTTGTATGCCAGTTGTGCAAGATGAGACAACGTCAGCAATGACGCATTTTGCGACTGCTATCTCTGACAAGCGGTGGCGTGCCTGGAGAGGCTTTGATAAGACGTGACCCTGTTTTGTGGGCCCGTTTCTGCAGAGCTGACCAGGGATGACGCCGCGTGGACTTGATTGACCGTTCTGGCGCGATTTTCACGGGGCGTGATGATGGTTTCCTGGATTCTCGTGCGTAGTGGGCGGAGTGGCCGGCGACGGTTGCTCTCCGTGGCCGCCACGTGTATGGCCCGATTTCGCGCGGAGCGTATGGACTTGTTTTGACGGTTGGGATCGTTTTATGATCTGTGGTAAATAGGGGAGACGGCGCTGGCAGAGTTTTTTACTTGCCATTTGCTCCTTGCGCCGCCCCTCGTCTCCTTCCTCGCGCTGCCTCTCCATTGCCCTGCGCCCAAGTTCTTTGCCTCACACACCCTCCATTGTAGCAATGGCGAAAGGTGGAGGTGCCAAGCGTGGTGTTGCCGCCGCTGCCGCGACCGATGCGGCCAAGGGTAAGAAGACCGTGGCGGGTACATCTGCGTCCGCCGCGCTGAAGAAGGGCAGCGGGGACTGGGAGAAGTCCACCATCAAGGACGCCCATTTGGTCAAGTTCCGCGAGCAGGGGTATCTGCCACCCGCGGAGCAGCTCGCCGTCCGCGCGCCGCCGCCCAAGGAGGTACTCCCGAACCACGCGCCAATGAGCGTGTTTGTTTTGCGGAGTTTTTGCCTAGGGGCTTTTCGCTTCCCCTCCACGACTTCGTTCGTGGTCTTCTTTTTGCCTACGGGGTGCAGATCCATGATCTCACCCCAAATGGCGTTATGCATATCGCGTGTTTCATCACGCTGTCGTGGGGTCACTCTTCGACTACCCCACGGTGGGGATACCTGGGTCACGCCAAGCCCATCAGCCTTATGACGAAGGCCCAAGGAAGGCCCAAGGAGGACGACGTGCGGCCCAAGATAGTCGACGCTAGGTCATGCGACCCCAGCCATGCTTGTAAGCGCCATCGGCACCGTTCACCTGAGACCTAGCCTACCATATAAAGGCTAGGAGGGTCCTTCGTCTAGGGTACGCTCACAGCCGCCACCACAAACCCTAGCGAGATTGCCATCTCGCCATTGTAGCCACAACTCGCCATTCAATACCAGACAAGCAGGAAGTAGGGTGTTATCCTCCGGGAGCCTGAACCTGGGTAAACGCCTTGCTTGTCAGCCGTCGTGATCACCAGCGCTCATCTCTCTCCCCTCAATCAACCCGGGGTACACAACCCAGGGATTTGCCGAGTCCACACCTCGTCAATTGGCGCCGTCTGTGGGAAAGAACGAGCGCTGGAACCATGGTCGCACCGGCTCCATCGACTTTGAAGACCGACGTCTGCATCACCAAGGAGCCAATCTGCTTCGGCTCCTTCGAGTACACCTTCCACCCGCCGGCCCACCGCTCGGTGTACGCCGATCTGCACGTAGGTATGTGCCTCACCTTCGGTACCATGCACTACTTCGTAGACAGCTGTGGAGTACTCAGATCCACGATGATCGCACCGTGCACGGTGGTGGCACCCGCATCTGCCGCGACTGCCCCAACCACGCCCCCACCTGCTGCGGAGATCGCATCTGCTGCGACTGCGGCGACAGCATCTTCGACTGCTGAGAAGATCGCGTCCGCCTCGACTACTCCGACCGCCTCCGCCGCGGCAGAGATCGCGCCCAACACGGCCGCGCCATCAGCGTCTCCGGCTGTCACGGAGATCGCATCGGCTACGACTACATCAACCACCTCGTCGACCACCGCGCGGATCGAGTCTACTTCAACTACCTCGATCGCGTCGCTGGCAAGGCCAAGATCTGCATCAACTTCGACTACGTCGACCACGCCTTCGCGCGCAACGAAGGTCGCGCCGTTCTCATCCACGCCACTCGCGTCTCCATCGACTCGCAAGATCGTCAACAAGCCAATCGCGCCCACGTCGACGACAGCGACATCATTCCTCACGTCCGCGGCGAAGATCGCGAAACTCCAGGGAAGGAGCCTCGGCGGCGACTGTGGTGTCCACCACGTCGCACCCATTTTCAGCTCCGAGCACGGCTCGGACGAAGGAAGCAGCAGTGGCAGCACCCGTCCCACTGCCCAGATCTACCCCGCGCAAGTCTTCATGATCGGCCAGAGGCCGCAGGGCAACGACGACGAACCCGCATACCCACTGGAGGTGGTCATGCCGGACCAGGTGACGCGACTCACCATCACCCGCGACATGGCAATCAAAGCCCTGAAGCACGTCGAGGACGGCACGTACCCCCCACCGGATGCACCCCGGGAGGACCTTATGGCGGTCCAGTACCTGCTACGGAAGGAAGGCGAACGACTCCGCGCAGAGAAGGCCGAGCTCCTCCGACGCAAGGAGGAGGCTGACGCGTCGAGCGCCAGGAGGGCCGCTTACTCGTTCACTGCCTCAACAGAGGTCTCACAAGGAGCAAGGCGCCACAGAGCCCGCGTGCCCCTGATGACGGAGGCCGACCGCGCTAGAGTCACCCGCAACCTCGAGTCATCATACATAGAAGACGCAGACGGGATACCCGTCCCCAAGACACCCGGAGCCGCACTCATGGCAGTCGAAACATACCTGCGGCTGACACAGCCGCCTGAGGGCGACTCGCGCGCTCTCCTCCACAAGCAGCAGATCATGTCTATCAAGGCACTCGAAGACGCACTGGTAAACAAGGCGCCGACAGAAAAAGCGCGAGAAGATCGAGATCGCCGCGACCACGAGCCCGCAGCACTCGCAGCCCCGGCGACAAGACAACTGCGACAACCGCAGCCAGGTGAAGACCTCCGCAACGTCATCACACAAAGGACGGTAGACCGCAGCCGCACCCAGCGGCCGGTCAGCACGTCCAACTTCGACTACGACCGCAACGACGGCGACTACGAGCCGTGCGGCGCCGCATGCTTCAGCTTCAACATACGCGACACAAGAATGCCCAAGGGCTTCAAGCTCACGGCAGAAGCAGTCAAGTACGACGGGAAGCAGGACCCGAGACTCTGGCTAGAAGACTACCTCATAGCCTGCAGCTGCCAGGGCGGTACTTCGACTACGGCCATGCAGTACATCCAGCTGATGCTCACGGGCTCTGCACGCGGGTGGCTCAACACTCAACCCAAGAACGCCTTCAGGACGTGGGACGAGTTCGCGGAAGCCTTCGTTAAATCCTTCCTGGGGACGTACTCGAGACCGACGACGTTCGTCGAGCTACAAGCATGCAAGCAAGGACGAGACGAGCCGCTCCGGTCATACATCCAGCGTTGGACCTTGCTCCGCAACACCATGGAGACCGCCTCGGAGGACCGAGTGATGGATGCCTTCATGCACGGCGTCTCCCGCCGCGACCTCCGCGAGGAGTTTGGTAGGCTCCGGCCGAAAAACATGATCGAGGTCATGAAGATAGCAAACCAGTGGGCAGACGGAGAGGACTCGGTCCGCAATAGTTCACACTACTCCCCGAAGGACGAAGCCGGACCAAGCAACTGGCGAGAAGGACGCCACAAGAAGAAGCCGCGTTACAACGGCAACGACTCAATCGAGCTAGTAGCGGCGGGATTCCAAACCCCCCGTGAGGATGAAGCGCGCGACAGCAGTCGCCAATACAGCCATGCACAGTACAGTCGAAGCGGCGGTGACCAGAGTCGCCAATACAGCCAGGGGCAGTACAACCGAAGCGGCGGCAGCAGCTACCGCAGCGACGGAGGCCATAAACGCGAGTGGCAGAAACGCACACTAAGCCCAGCGGAAGAGCTGGAACAACCCTGCAGGCACCACATGTTCAGGAACCCGGAAACGGGCAAGTGGGGATCCAACCACCTGTTGAAGGACTGTCGAAAGGCACGCAAAATATACGAAGCCATGCAGAAGATAGTCACTCCAGCACCCGCAGCGCAGCCAGCCGCGCAGCTGGCCATCCAGGCAGCACCCGCAGTCGCCAATCCAGCACAGGCGGCGGGAGCCTTTCTGCAGCAGCAGCAGCCGCAGCAAGATGCCCCACCGGTGATCCAGGACGCATATCCAGCGGCACGCGGACAACTCAACATGATACAGAAGGGGCGCCCCTCAAACAGGACCCAGAAGATTATCACTCGCCAAGTTTTCCAGCCATCACCTGTCCACCTGCAGTACCCGACTACCTGAGAGGGTCAGAGACACCAATCACTTTCTCCAGAGCAGATCACCCGCCTGCAGTACCACGACCCGGGCACGCCGCTCTGGTAGTCGAAGCTCTGATCGGAGATTACACCCTGAAAAAGGTGTTCATGGATGGAGGCAGTGGCATTAACATCATCTTTGCCGACACCCTCAGAAGGATAAACAGGCCAACGACGGACTTGGCGGCATCAGAGACCACCTTCCATGGCATAGTACCAGGGCAAGCAGTCACGCCCATGGGAACGATCACACTCGACGTCATCTTCGGCACACCCGAAAACTTCAAGAGGGAGTCGATCGACTTCGAGGTAGTCGACTGGAAGTCGCAGTACCACGCGATACTCGGGCGCCCAACCTTCGCCAGATTCATGGCGGTACCTCACTACGCCTACCTCATGCTCAAGATGCCTGGACCCAAGGGCGTCATCACGGTGCACGGCGACTTCGACCGCTCCAACAGCTGCGACCGCGAGTTCAGCAAGATCTCCGAGTTCTTCGGAATGGAGGAGCACTTCGAGGCGATGGCAGTCGACAACGACAAAACCATCTTCCCGCCACGCAAGAAGCAAGCCAAGGACGCTGCCTTCAACACGACTGACGACACGACAACTCATCAGGTCCACCCGACGGACGCAAACAAGACAGTCAAAGTGTCGTCGAGTCTGCCTATCGCATAGGAAAGCGCGCTCGTCGAGTTTCTACGTGAGAACTGGGAGATCTTCGCCTGGCAACCTTCTGACATGCCAGGCATACCCAGGAACCTCGCCGAGCACTCTTTACGCGTCCACAAGGACGCCAAACCCGTCAAGCAGACCATGCGACGCTTCTCAGGACCCAAACGAGACGAAATAAGCAAGGAGATCGATCGACTGCTCCACGCTAAATTCATCCGAGAGATCAAGGACTCGGACTGGGTAGCGAACCCAGTCCTGGTGGAGAAGAAGAAGACGAAGAAACTCCGCATGTGCGTCGACTTCACCGCCCTCAACAAATGCTGCCCCAAAGACCATTTCCCGCTCCCGCGGATAGATCAGATCATCGACTCGACTGCAGGCTGCGCACGCCTATCCTTCCTGGACGCCTACTCAGGGTACCAGCAGATCAGGATGAACGTCGACGATGAAGAGAAACTGCATTCATCACACCCCATGGCGTCTTCTGCTACCAGACGATGCCCTTCGGGTTGAAGAACGCTGGAGCCACGTACCAGCGCACAATGCAAGCCTGCCTAAAGGGGCTAATCGGAGAGATCGTCCAAGTATACGTCGACGACATAGTCGTCACCACTCGAACAGAGGACACTCTCATCGCCGACCTCCGCAAGGTCTTCGCCGCCCTCAACGAGTATCAGATCAAGCTGAACCCGGACAAGTGTGTCTTCGGCGTGCCAGCCGGAGAACTGCTCGGGTACCTCGTCTCTGCAAGAGGAATCGAAGCCAACCCTGAGAAGGTGCAAAACATACTCGCAATGCCAGCACCGACCAAGCTTCACGAGGTGCAACGCCTAGCCGGCCGAGTCGCAGCTCTCAGCCGGTTCATAAGTAAGTTGGGAGAAAAGGCCCTGCCTTTCTACCAACTGATGAAAAAGACAGACAAGTTCGAGTGGACAGAAGAAGCGCAAGTCGCGTTCGACCAACTCAAGAAAACACTCACGACTTCCCCAGTACTGGTGGCTCCACTGGAGAACGAGCCGCTATACCTCTACGTGTCAGCCACAAACAGGGTGGTCAGCACGGTACTCGTAGTCGAACGAGAAGAAGAAGGACACAGTTACCCTGTTCAGCGACCCGTCTACTACCTCAGTGAGGTGCTAACCTTGTCCAAGCAGCGGTACCCGCACTACCAGAAGCTAGCATACGGAGTCTTCATGACATCAAGGAAGGTCGTCCACTACTTCTCCGAGCACTCCATCACGGTAGTAAGCTCCTCCGGGCTCTCCGACATCCTCACCAACCAAGCCGCGACGGGGCGAGTCGCCAAGTGGGTTGTTGAGCTGGGCCCTGGGGGCTGAAGTACGCGCACCCGAAGTCAATCAAGGCCCAGGTGCTTCCAGAGTTCACCACCGAGTGGATAGAGGCCCAGCTACCAGACGTACCCGACCTGTCCAACGCATGGACAATGTACTTCGACGGCTCCAAAAAGTTCAGATCAGCAGGGGCGGGAGTCGTCCTCATCTCACCCAAAGGCGACAAGCTGAGGTACGTGCTGCAGATGAACTTCCCAACGCCCTCCAACAACGAGGCTGAGTACGAGGCCCTGATCCACGGCATGCGGATGGCCAAGAACTGCGGCGCCACTCACCTCATGATCTACGGAGACTCCTACCTGTCGTGCAACAAACCATGAAGCAATGTGACGCCATCGCCGACAACATGATCGCCTACAGGGACCTATACAACCAGCTGGAAGGCACCTTCGACGGCTGCGAGCTGCGGCACGTCGGCCGCGAGAGCAACGAGGAAGCCGACACCCTCGCCAACCTGGGCTCAAACAAAGCGCCAGTACCACCCGGAGTCTTCCTCGAGTGCATCACGCAACGCTCCGTCAAGCTCCGACCCGCACCAGATCCTCTACATCGACATCGAGCACCGCCGACCCGCCAACACGGAGAAGGAGCCAATGGAGGTAATGCTGATCGAGCCCACATGGACGAGCCATACCTGGCCTACATACTGCAGCAGAGGGTGCCAACAAACCCAGTCGAAGCCAAGCGCGTCATCCGCCGCTCCAAGGGCTTCACCGTCATCAAAGGGGAGCTCTACAAGCGAAGTATCTCGGGAGTCCTCCAAAGGTGCATCGACCCAGTCGACGGTCAAGCCATCTTACTCGAGATCCATGATACGTCCATTTTGCATCACTATTTTATATCATAATTTACTGCTATTCATCGATATATTTCATATTTAGAAGTGTTACTTATGTTATTTTACCTATTTTGCATGTTTGATGAATAATGGAGAATTGGACACCGGAGTCAGGATTCTGCTGGAAAAAGCACCGTCGAGATGCACTATTTCTGAAGATCAATAAATCGAAGGAGACATATGGAAGTTCCTATTTTACTAGAAGATGGAGGAGGCCAAAAGGGGGAGCTGAGATGGGCCATGGTGGGCCCTCCTCACCCCTTGGCGCGGTGGGGCCCCTGCCGCGCCGACAGGTGGTTTGGGGGCCCTGGCCCACCTCAGCCGTTCCCCCTTCGCGTACTTGACCCCCTCGAAACCCTAACACACGGAGGAGGGCCATCGAAATATTCCGCCGCCTCCACGAGGCGAAAAAAACACCAGAGAGCGAAAAGCTCCCCTGCAGGAAGAAATCTGCCGGGGAAATTCCCTCCGGAGGGGGAAATCGTCGCCATCATCACCGTCATCGAGCTGGACTTCATCGGGATCATCATCATCTCCACCGCCAACACCATCATCACCGCCGCTGCACTCCGTCTCCGTTATAACATCTAGGGCTGATGACGAGGTGTGGACTCGGCAAATCCCTGAGTTGTGTACCCCGGGTTGATTGAGGGGGAGAGAGATGAGCGCTGGTGATCACGACGGCTGACAAGCAAGGCGTTTACCCAGGTTCAGGCTCCCGGAGGACAACACCCTACTTCCTGCTTGTCTGGTTATTGATGGTGAGCTGTGGCTACAATGGCGAGATGGCAATCTCGCTAGGGTTTGTGTGGCGGCTATGAGCGTACCCTAGACGAAGGACCCTCCTAGCCTTTATATGGTAGGCTAGGTCTCAGGTGAACGGTGCCGATGGCGCTTACAAGCATGGTGGGGTCGCATGACCTAGCGTCGACTATCTTGGGCCGCACGTCGTCCTTGTTGGGCCTTCCTTGGGCCCTTGTCATAAGGTTGATGGGCTTGGCGTGACCCAGGTATCCCCACCGTGGGGTAGTCGAAGAGTGACCCCACGACAGGAGCCCCCGAGTGCTTAGTCGAATCGTAGAGTCGGGTAAAGGACTCCTTCCTCCTGGGCACGCCGTCGGGTTCCTGAATGAGATGAGTAAAATTGGTCGACTCCTGCCGTTCAGGGCTTATGGAGGATTCCTTAGTCGAACTGTCACTTCCAGGGTAAAATACCGTGAGTACAGCCTTAGTTGGTGATTTTCGACTGCTATTGTTATGAGTCACTCGGGAGCGCGAACAGCGCTCCCGATGGGAGTAGCCCCGAGATTAAGCTGAATTGCTTGCAATTGAGGTTAAACTCAATTTTTCTTCAGTCGAAAAAGCCCGCTCCCGATGGGAGTAAAGAAGGGACTCTACTTGGAGTCGCGACTGGCTTTGTGTGACTTACTGTGTATTCGGCGGTTTGGCTTACTGCAGGAGTTTGTTCAGCACTTGTAGCTTACTGGATGTTCTTGCACTCGAATGAAATGTTCGAGTTCTCAATCAGCTCGTTGGCTTACTGCACGAACTTATTCAGCTCTGAGAGCTTACTGAATTTTCTTTGCACTCGAATGAAATGTTCGAGTTCTCAATCAGCTCGTTGGCTTACTGCATGAACTTATTCAGCTCTGAGAGCTTACTGAATTTTCTTTGCACTCGAATGAAATGTTCGAGTTCCCCCTCAGCTCGTTGGCTTCCTTCGCTTTCGTGGTTGACGTCAGCGCTGACGTTTTTGACGCAGTCTGTGTCCGATGGGACGTGACAGTGCGGTCCCACTGTCAGTATTGGCTGGAGACAGTGGTTGCCGCTTTTTTCTGACCGTTGGGCGCGAAAATTTCGCGATGTGATGATGGCGCCTTGATTCCCGCGCGTAGTGGGCGGCGTGGCCGTCGACGGTTGCTATCTCCGTGCGGCACGTGGACGGCCAGATGATGTTGCGGAGAGCGGTTTCCGCAGGGATGGCCAGGATTAACTGACCGCGCGGTACTTAATTTTCACCGCGGCGGTGAACAGTTCATCCATCCCCATTCCGTCATCGTCTCCACTGCTTCGTTTCCACCATTGTTTCTCCTCTGCTAGTTCCTTTCCCCCACCCTCCATGAGCAAGGCCGTGATGAAGAGGGGGAAAGCTGCTGCTGGCGCCGACGCCGCCGCCGAGGCGAGCGTGATGAAGAAGCCCAACGGCGATTGGGTCAAATCGTCGGTGAAGAAGGCCGACCTCGAGGCCCTACACGCGCAGGGGCTGCTGCCGCCGGTAGACCAGGCGGCGGTGCGCGCTCCAGGGAAAGAGGTATTTCCCGCTCCTCGCGAGGGGGAACGCGTTTGCTTCGTGGATTTTCTTCCGCGGGGTTTCGGGTTCCCCCTCCACGATTTCGTCCGTGGTCTCTTGTATGCTTATGGGATTCAGATCCACGATCTGACTCCCAATAGCGTCTTGAGCATCGCGAGCTATTTCGTGCTCTGCGAGTGCTTCCTGGGGATCGCCCCCAACTGGCTGTTGTGGAAGTCGCTATTCCTCGTCAGGAGGAATGTGGGGAAGAGTAAGCAGGTGTACCCGGTTGGCGGCTTCGGCATCCAGGTGCGTGGCGACACCTCCTACTTCCAGATGAAGAAGTCCGACTCCGTCCAGGGCTGGCGGAAGAAGTGGTTCTACATCAGGTGCGACCAAGCAGGGCTTCCTGGATTCGCGGCTGATCGCGAGTTGCGGAAGACGAACGCGTGGGCGCACCCGCTGTCGAAGGAGGACAGGGAGGCGATTCAGCCCTTGCTGACGCTACTGCGTGGCCTTCTGAAGAGTCTTGGGCGCGAGACAGGTGGAATTCACCTCATCGCCACCTTCTTCAGGCTTCGGGTGCAGCCGCTGCGCAGTCGCGTCCACCCCATGTGGGCGCGTGAGGATGCTGGCAATGAGCTTGATGATGACACAGTCGAGTCGAGGGTGAGGAGCATCACCAGTCTCCGAGCCGCTGACCCGTGCAACGTCAAGTGCCCAGTCGAGCCATATGGGCCTAACAATCCTGTACCTGAAGTGAGCTTCGCTTGCTGTGTCTTGCATCTTCTGTTGAGTCGTTTTGCTTGACTCGAATTCTTCATTTGCTGGCAGGGTCGTTCGAGCTACGTCAGCCTCCCTCCGTTGATGGAGAACGGACCTCACGAAGAGGCAGAGTTCCCCGAGGACGAGGGTGATGACGATGAAGTTCCCTCCGCCACCTCTCCGAGTGAAGAGTTGGAGGATGATGAAGACGAGGAGCCGCTGCGGAAGCGGCAGAGGCGAAAGGGTGGCGACGCTGGTTCTGCCTCGTCGCCTGTGAAGGAGGCGGGTGTGATCGAGGAAGAGACGAGCGAGTCCTCCTCGGGTACTAAGCACCCGAGTGATCTGGCGGAACCGTTGGTCGTGCCTCCACTCGGCTCTGCGCCGCCGATCGAGTTTGCGAGGATGGCTTCCGTCTCCTTGGGGAGCGAAGATGATGATGTAGTCAGGTTAGTCGCGTAACCTTTCCTTTGTTTTTGTCGAGTGTGATTTTTCACTTGCGGGTCCTTGAATTGAGAGTTCTTATGACAGCGACCGTACCGGCGCTGCTGTTTCCTCCCCTCGTGAGATGGAGCACACTTCTGCTCCCATGATCGAGCAGACTGTGAGGACGCCCGGAGAGGAGGCTCTGGCGGGTGACGTTTTGGCCTTGAAGGCTTCGACCTCCGCCGTGCCTGAGAGGCCTGCTGATGCGACTCCGGTTGACGCTGGGCTGCTTGAGCATGTAAGTGTTCTTCGATTCCTTCTGCAAGATCTGCTTCGGGTGCGCGTACAGCGCTCCCGATGGGAGTAGCCCCCGAAGATGCGCGTGACTGGAACAGTCGGGCGCAGATTGATGTCTTGTGTTTCCTGCAGCCATTTTATCGCCAGCAGATGGAGGGAGCCGCGACCTTCGTTCGCATGGAGCAGGAGAGGGATCAGCTCCGCGCTGCTCTGGAACAAGCGAATAGTAAGTATGAAACTTGTGTTCGAGGATTGCTTCGACTGCCTTTATTGCTAACTTTGTTCCGTTGATCCGTAGGCGAGAAGGAGAACATGAAGGCGCGGGTCGCAAAGCTGGAGAAGTCACTGGGTGAAGCCCAAGAGCGGGAACAAGCTCGGGATGCTCTGGAGAAGACCCAGATCGACCGCTTGCTCGCACTCGCGGATGTTGTTGGAAGTAAGTTTTTCGGCTTCATGCCTACTTTGTCTTTTGTCGACTTCTGGCGCCTTATGGGTGTGGATTTCCTTTCGGCAGAGAATTGCGGAGGTGCTCCTCCAGAAGGGACTTCTAGCGAGAGTGTCGGTTTGGCGCAGGCTGTTGGCTTCGTCGACCGCGTCTGCGCATATGCATCGGCAGCGCTGCAGCAGTCGGCGGCGGCCCTGCAGAAGTCGACGGAGGCCTTAGCGACTGTGCACCGGAACATCTTTCCGAACCAGCCACCACCAGCTGCTGTTGACGCACTCGCGGCTCCATTCGAAGGCAATTCGAATGTCCTGGCGGACTTCACGCGCGCGCAGACGGTACGCGGCTCAGAGCTCACTTTTCAGCTGCTTCTTGGTCACCAAGTCGTAGGTGATTTTGAGAAGGTTGTCAGCGACTTCCCTCGGAAGCCTGATGGCAGAACCGCGTCCCTTAGCGGTGTGAAGGTGCAGGCGAGCCAGCTAGCTGCGAAGTTGGTCGCCACCTTCGAGAGGAGAATTGCCAAAGCTGCAGAGTTGGCTGCTAGGAAGAGCGTTCCCAGTCTGAGTCTGTAGTGTAGACTTTTTCCTTTTTAGGACTGTGCTTCTGCTTTTGGGCTTGAGTCTGTAATGCACTTTATATTGTGCGAGTGAACATGCTGATGATGAAATGTGAATTCACTCCCTCGGGGGTGCAGTCGCCGAGTATTTTTGATATCTGGCTTGAATGAATTATGTTGATTCTTTTCCTGGCTTGACGCTGTCGATTCTTGGCAGTCTGATATGGGCGAAGCTCCTGATGTTGCTGGAACGACTGGCGCGGGCGATGAGGAAGATACCACTTCGGCTGCGCCTACTCGTCGCCGCCGTCAAGCTCCTCCAGCTCCTGTGCGAAGCGTAAACGACCAGAGAGTGCTCACCTTCATGAGGAACAAGGTGGTTGAGCTCGAGTGACCCCACGACAGCTGAATCTTGTCTATTTCATAGGGGAAACTCTCCCGGTGTTGATTACTCTTGTTATTGATGCTATTGGGTGAAACCATTGGACTAAGGTTTATGTTCAGATTGTTATTCATCATCATATCACCTCTGATCATGTTCCGTATGATGTCTTGTGAGTAGTTCGTTTAGTTCTTGAGGACATGGGAGAAGTCTTGATGTTAGTAGTGAACTATGTTGAGTAATATTTAATGGTTTGATGCTTAAGTTGTGGTGTTATTCTTCTAGTGGTGTCATGTGAACGTCGACTACATGATACTTCACCTTTATGGGCCTAGGGGAATGCATTGTGTATTCGTTTGCCAATTGTGGGGTTGCCGGAGTGACAGAAACCTGAACACCCGTTGGTATATCGATGCATGAGGGATAGCAGGATCTCAAAGTTTAAGGCTGTGGTTAGTTTAACTTAATTACTTTCTTGTATTTGCGGATGCTTGCAAGGGGTATAATCACAAGTATGTATTAGTCCTAGGAAGGGCGGTGCATTAGCATAGGTTCACCCACACAACACTTATCAAAACAATGAAGATTAATCAACTATATGAAGCGAAAGCACTTGACAATACTCCCGTGTGTCCTCAAGAACGTTTGGTCATTATAAGTACAACAACCGGCTTGTCCTTTGCTGTAGAAAGGATTGGGCCACTCGCTGCAACTATTATTACTGCATTTTATTTACTTGTACTTTATTTATCTGTCATATCAAAAACTCCTAAAAACTTGTCTGAGAGCATTTACAGTGAATCCTTCATCAAAACCGCTTGTCAACACCTTCTGCTCCTCGTTGGGTTCGACACTCTTATTTATCGAAAGTACTACGATACACCCCCTATACTTGTGGGTTATCAAGACTATTTTCTGGCGCCGTTGCCGGGGAGTGTAGCGCTATTGGTAAGTGGAATTGGTAAGGGAAACATTTATTGTACGTGCTGTTTTTATTTTTGCCTGCTGCTATATCTCATTATGGAGGGGTCTTCTCTTGAATTCCTATTTGGGAAAACAACTACCACTGCTAAGGTAGTAGAGGAGGCGCCAGATGAGCAGGTAATACCGTTCAAAATTCCTATGAAAATTGTTGAACGTGTCACAAATAACCGCTATGCAGGAGATGGAACTGTCCATCCTGGAGATCATTTGTTATTTCTGCATGAATTGTGCGAGTTATTTAAGTGTGCAGGTATCTCGATGGGAGAAGTTAAGAAGAAATTATTCTCTCTATCACTGTCTGGTAAAGCTGCACATTGGTATAAACTGCTGAAGAATGGGTATTCTCTTGGATGGGAGGAAATTGTACCTCTCTTTTACTCCAAATTCTATCCTCCAAGTGAGATTCATAAGGATCGGAACCTCATATATAACTTCTGGCCCTATGATGGAGAGAGTATCGCTCAAGCGTGGGGGAGATTGAAGGCATTAATGCTCAAATGTCCCATTCATGAGCTTCCTGGTAATATTGTTATTGATAACTTTTATGCAAGACTCTCCTTTCAAGATAAAACTCTATTGGATACCACTTGTGCTGGATCGTTCACTCGTAATAAAGAAGAGTTTAAGTGGGACCTTCTTGATCGGATTCAGGAGAACACTGAAGGATGGGAGAATGACAAAGGTAGGGAGTCAGGTATAAACTATGACTTTGAGTGTGTTAAAAATTTATGGATACTGATGATTATCGCAAAATTAGCACTACTTATGGTCTTGACTCTCAAATTGTTGCAAACTTTTATAAAGCCTTTGCTTCCTATTTCGGTTTGCCGAAGGAGGGTTTTAAAAATTATCATGAACCATATAAAGATGAATCTGTTTCTCATATATCTAAAGGTGTTGAGGTTAATGTTGCTGATCGCATTATTCCAGAACCTTATATTGAAAAAGTTCCTTTTCCTAATAAGATTAAGGAACATACTATCATAACTGGTGTTGTTAGTAAAAGTAATAAGAAAACTACCAAACCTGATGAGCAAATAACTGTTGAACCTGTTGTAGCATTGGTTAAAGATCTTGTCACTGAAAATTTAGAAGATAGACACATTATCTTTTGTGAGGATGCTTCTAATATTGTCTCACATCCTAAAAGTTCTAGGAAGTCTAGTGTTCCTGTGCTTTCTGTTGGATAGGTGATCATTGCTATTATGGTTTATGTGATATTGGTGCAAGTTCTAGTGCTATTCCTTATGAGCTTTACAGGGAAATTATGCACGAAATTGCTCCTTGTAAACTTGAAGAGATTGATGTGGTTATTCAGCTTGCTAATAGGGAAACTATCTCTCCAATTGGTATCATTAGAGATGTCGAAGTCCTTTGTGGTAAGACTAAATACCCTGCTGATTTTCTTGTACTTGGGTCGGCTGCCAATGATAGTTGTCCTATTATTTTTGGTAGACCTTTTCTGAATACTTGTGGTGCTGTTATAGATTGTAAGAAAGAGAAAATCTTTACTAAATTTGCTGGTGAATCTTATGAATTCAATTTCTCTAAATTTGCTAAAGCACCTTATGAAACTGAATTGCCTAGTGAGGATTTTGAAATTGCTCAACTTGCATCTATTGTTCTTGCTCCTAACAATGCTTTGCAGCAACATATGGAGAATCATGAAAGTGAGAACTTCAGGGAAGAAAGGAATGAGCTTGATGAAGTATTCCTTCGTCAACCTATGCTCAAACACAATTTACCTGTGGAAGATTTGGGTACCACAATGCCACCCAAGGAGGATCCTGTTTTTGATTTGAAACCTCTGCCTGATAATCTTAAATATGCTTATATTGATGATAAGAAAATATATCCTGTTATTATCAGCTCTAAACTTTCAGGTACAGAGGAGGAAAGGTTATTGGGAGTGTTGAGGAAACACCGCGGAGCTATGGGATATACTCTTGATGACCTGAAGGGAATTTCTCCTACTATATGTCAGCACGCCATCAACATGGAACCTGATGCAAAGCCTGTTGTTGAGCATCAGCGTCGTTTAATACCCAAGATGAAAGAAGTGGTAAGAAATGAGGTATTAAAACTTCTTGAAGCTGGTATTATTTATCCTATTGCTGATAGTAGATGGGTAAGTCCTGTGCATTGTGTTCCTAAGAAAGGAGGAATTACCGTTGTTCCTAATGAAAATGATGAACTAATTCCTCAAAGAGTAGTAGTTGGTTATAGATGTGCATTGATTTTAGAAAGGTTAACAAAGTAACTAAGAAAGATCATTATCCTTTGCCTTTTATTGATCAAATGCTTGAGAGGTTGTCCAAGAAAACTCACTTTTGTTTCCTTGATGGGTATTCTGGGTTTTCTCAAATTGCTGTGAGAGCGCAAGATCAAGAGAAAACTACTTTTACTTGTCCTTATGGAACTTATGCTTATAGACGTATGCCTTTTGGTTTATGTAATGCTCCTGCTACTTTTCAAAGATGCATGTCTGCTATTTTTCATGGCTTTTGTGAGGAAATTGTGGAAGTCTTCATGGACGATTTCTCCGTCTATGGAACTTCCTTTGATAATTGTTTGCACAACCTTGACAAAGTTTTGCAGAGATGTGAAGAAACTAGCCTTGTTCTTAATTGGGAGAAATGCCACTTTATGGTTAATGAAGGAATTGTTCTTGGACACAAAATTTCTGAAAGAGGTATTGAAGTTGATCGAGCTAAAGTGGAGGCAATTGAAAAGATGCCTTGTCCCAAAGATGTTAAAGGTATTCGTAGTATTCTTGGTCATGCTGGTTTTTATAGGAGGTTTATTAAAGATTTCTCTAAAATTTCCAAGCCTCTTACTAATCTTCTTCAAAAAGATGTACCCTTTGTTTTTGATGATGATTGTAAGGAAGCTTTTGAAACTTTGAAAAAGGCTTTAATCACCGCTCCTGTAGTTGAACCACCTGATTGGAATTTACCTTTTGAAATTATGTGTGATGCTAGTGATTATGCTGTAGGCGCTGTTCTTGGGCAGCGAGTAGATAAAAAGTTAAATGTTATTCATTATGCTAGTAAAACTCTTGATTCTGCTCAAAAGAATTATGCCACTACTGAAAAAGAATTTCTAGCTGTAGTTTTTGCTTGTGACAAATTTCGACCCTACATAGTTGATTCGAAAGTCACTATTCATACTGATCATGCTGCAATTAGATACCTTATGGAAAAGAAAGATGCTAAGCCAAGGCTTATTAGATGGGTACTTCTTTTGCAAGAATTTGATTTGCATATCATAGATAGAAAAGGTGCTGAAAATCCTGTTGCTGATAATTTGTCTAGATTGGAAAGCATTCCTTATGATCCTATTCCTGTTAATGATAGCTTTCCAAATGAACAATTGGCTGCAATAAGTGTAAGTTCGCGAGATAGTCCTTGGTATGCTGATTATGCTAACTTTATTGTTTCCAAGTACTTGCCTCCAACCTTTTCAGCTCAGCAAAGAAGGAAATTCTTTTATGACTTGCGGCATTACTTTTGGGATGACCCACACTTATATAAAGAAGGAGTCGATGGTATTATGCGAAGATGTGTTCCTGAATATGAACAACAGGAAATACTGAGGAAATGCCATGGAAGTGCTTATGGAGGGCATCACGCTGGAGATAGAACTGCGCAGAAAGTTCTACAATCAGGTTTTTATTGGCCTACCCTCTTTAAGGATGCAAGAAAGTTTATTTTATCTTGTGATGAATGTCAAAGGGTTGGTAATATCTCTAGACGCAATGAAATGCCTATGAGTTATTCTCTTGTTATTGAACCATTTGATTGTTGGGGATTCGACTTCATGGGTCCTTTTCCTTCTTCACAAGGTAATACTCATATACTTGTTGCTGTTGATTATGTCACTAAATGGGTAGAAGCTATACCTACTAAAAGTGCTGATGGTGAGACCTCTTTAAAAATGCTTCAAGATGTCATTTTTCCTAGGTTTGGTGTACCTAGATATCTTATGACTGATGGAGGTTCTCATTTTATCCATGGTGGTTTTAGAAAGACTCTTGCTAAATATGGTGTTAATCATAGAATTGCTTCAGCCTATCATCCTCAAACTAGTGGACAAGTAGAATTGTCAAATAGGGAGATTAAATCTATCTTGCAAAAGACTGTTAATAAATCTAGAAAAAATTGGGCTAGTAAGTTAAATGATGCTTTATGGGCTTATAGAACTGCTTATAAGAACCCCATGGGCATGTCTCCTTATAAAATGGTTTATGGTAAAGCTTGTCACTTGCCTTTAGAATTAGAACACAAAGCTTATTGGGCAGTGAGAGAACTTAATAGAGATTTTAAACTTGCCGGTGAGAAAAGGTTGTTGCATTTAAGTTCTTTAGATGAATGGAGAAGTGAGGCTTATGAAAATGCTAGACTCTTTAAAGAAAAAGTTAAGAGATGGCATGATAGGAGAATTCTTAAAAGAGAATTTAATGTTGGTGAGAAAGTTCTATTGTATAGGTCTCGTCTCAGATTTTTTGCAGGAAAGTTACTCTCAAAATGGGAAGGACCATTTGTTATTGTGGAGGTGTATCGTTCAGGTGCAATAAAAATTGCTTCATTGAAAGATAACTCTACACAAGTGGTAAATGGTCAAAGACTCAAGCATTATATTTCTGGAGATTCTATTAATGAAGAGGTTGATACAATTAAAGTGGTGACTCCGGAAACTTTCATTGAAGAACATTTTTCTGGGACTGCAGAATTCGATTCGAATAGGTAACAGTTTCGGTAAGAAAAGTTTCGCGAATAACTTTCTAGAAGATATTTTCGTCGTTTTTATTAAATATGGAAAAATAAGAGACCGAACCGGATGGGAGACGGCACCCGTGGTGCCCAAACCATAGGTCGGCGCGGTGGGCCCCCAGCCGCGCCGCCTGGTGGTTTGAGCACCCCGGAGCTCGTCTCCGATCAGGTTTCCTCCTGTACCTTCCTTATGTTGTAAAACTTTTTGCTATATAACTCACCCGAACCCCCGAGGTTCGTATCTCGCCTTTTCATCGTGTTTCGTTTCGAGCTGTTTCTGTCCAGATATTGTTTTCAGATTTAGAAGCGCCATGGTCTCCAACAACAACAACAAGGGCAAGGAGCCTTTGGAAGACGAGACTCAAGACCCCAAGCTGAAGGAGGAAGTCAAGAGCAAAGATGAAAGCGCATGAAGGAAGTAAAGGGGATGCCGTCAACAAAGGGAGAACAGCCTGCAGTCAGGAAGCCCACCTTTGTGGGATCGGTTAACGCTCAACGTGCTTTTTCTCATAACCTGCAGGGAGCAATACCACCTATTCCGGACTACAGCTCTTTTCCGGCAGTGACGGAAGTACTTCGAGTTACAGATGAGTTCTGTGATCAATACCGAGCCCTGCGGAGGGAGGTGGAAATACTCCAGGAAGAGAATATCAGACTCCGCCGAATGCTGGAACGGTTTCTTACTCCAATCCAAGTCATACCACCACCACCGAAGGAGTAATTCATCATAAGTATTGGCATCCCCTTGGTTTGTTCCAAGCTTGGGGGAGTGCCGCGGTATCACACATTATCTTTACCTTTTACTTTTCCATAAAGTCATATCGTGAGTAGGGAAGTTATCTTATATGATGGTTTGCAATGTGGAAGTATCTCTCTTTTAGTTGGTTATCTATGTATCCCTTGGTGTGAGTTGCCGTTATGAAATATTAATGAGAAGTTTTATCATTTACTTTCTGCATACTTTATTTTAGCTTGCAATTCTCTTTCATATTGATAACCTTGTTGTTAGTATAGGGATCACTTTTTAGAGCACCAAGTTAATCTTTTTGGTTTTGGCAAACTTAGCATTGGTCAGTAGTAGACAATACTTTGAGACTTAAGTAGAGAGAGGGAGTGCATGCAAATATATTATTCCATGATCTTTCTTTCTTTGTGGCTCATAAGCTTAGTATTCTTAAGTTAAACTATTTGTGCTTCTAAGGAAGATTGCATGATTATTCTTATCACTTGTATAATTGTTTGTATCCCTCAACTCTTATGCTTGCTACATAACCTTGCTAGCCAAAGACCTGTATCGAGAGGGAATGCTTCTCATACATCCAAACCTTGAGCCAAACCATTGCCATTCGAGTCCACCATAACTTCCTACTATATGGTATTTTGCGCCATTCCAAGTAAATACTTCATGTGCTACCTTTAAATTATTCAAAACTTATTACTCCTAGTTTTGTGTCACTGTTTATTAGCTCATGAGGGTTCTGTAGAGTTTCTCTAGCACTTTTGTCAAACAGACTTTCACCAATGGACTAGTGGCATATACACCGCTTATCCAACAATTTGCAAAAAGAGCTGGCAAATGGGGTGCCCAGTCCCAATTAACTACAACTTTCATTAATAATTCTCTTCACATGTTTTGCCCTGATTTATCAGTAAGCAACTTAATTTGCAAATAGACACTCCTCCATGGTATGTGAATGTTGGAAGGCACCCGAGGATTCGGTTAGCCATGGCTTGTGTAAGCAAAAGGTTGGGAGGAGTGTCAACTATAAAGAAACTAAAATACATGTGTAAACAAAAGAGAAGAGGGATGATCTACCTTGCTGGTAGAGATAACGTCCTTCATGGGAGCCGCTCTTGAAAGTCTGGTTGACAAGGGGTTAGTGTTCACTTTACTACGATTCGTTGACAACGACATACATAGCTCAAACAACTATTTTCATACTCTCTATATGCTTTGCAAAACTTAAAAGCTCTAGCACATGATTTAATCCCTGCTTCCCTCTGCGAAGGGCCTATCTTTTACATTATTGTTGAGTCAGTAAACCCATTCCTCTCTATCTCAAGCAAGCATTTGAGTTGTTGAGATCCAATTAGTTATATGTGTTGATACTTCTAATCATATCTCTCATTTCCTTGTTTCGCACAATAGCTTTTATCCGAATGAATATAACTTTGAAAGTTATCAATGACTGTAAGGAGACTGTTATGATTAAGGCATGTAAGTTCTGCTATATAAGCTCTGATATAAAGACTCTTCTCGAAAGATAAGTATGATCTGTTAATTGTTCTCTGACCAAGAGTTTAAGTTTGCCTTCACCAATCATGGTTCTCTTTATGCACTTCATCGTGGTTCCCTTTACTTATTTCAAGTTAGATTATATGAAGGGAAGTTGCTGTCTAGAATGACTTGTGTATCAATGAATGTGATGCTTCTTGTCCGTATTTTATTTATCGACACTTTGCTCCATAAACTTGTGGTCATGTTTACTGAGCTCAGTTTTCGCTTGGGGACAAGCGAGGTCTAAGCTTGGGGGGGTTGATACGTCCATTTTGCATCACTATTTTATATCATAATTTACTGCTATTCATCGATATATTTCATATTTAGAAGTGTTACTTATGTTATTTTACCTATTTTGCATGTTTGATGAATAATGGAGAATTGGACACCGGAGTCAGGATTCTGCTGGAAAAAGCACCGTCGAGATGCACTATTTCTGAAGATCAATAAATCGAAGGAGACATATGGAAGTTCCTATTTTACCAGAAGATGGAGGAGGCCAAAAGGGGAGCTGAGATGGGCCATGGTGGGCCCTCCTCACCCTTGGCGCGGTGGGGCCCCCTGCCGCGCCGACAGGTGGTTTGGGGGCCCTGGCCCACCTCAGCCGTTCCCCCTTCGCGTACTTGACCCCCTCGAACCCTAACACACGGAGGAGGCCATCGAAATATTCCGCCGCCTCCACGAGGCGGAAAACACCAGAGAGCGAAAAGCTCCCCTGCAGGAAGAAATCTGCCGGGGGAAATTCCCTCCCGGAGGGGGAAATCGTCGCCATCATCACCGTCATCGAGCTGGACTTCATCGGGATCATCATCATCATCTCCACCGCCAACACCATCATCACCGCCGCTGCACCCGTCTCCGTATAACATCTAGGGCTGAATCTTGTCTATTTCATAGGGGAAACTCTCCCGGTGTTGATTACTCTTGTTATTGATGCTATTGGGTGAAACCATTGGACTAAGGTTTATGTTCAGATTGTTATTCATCATCATATCACCTCTGATCATGTTCCGTATGATGTCTTGTGAGTAGTTCGTTTAGTTCTTGAGGACATGGGAGAAGTCTTGATGTTAGTAGTGAACTATGTTGAGTAATATTTAATGGTTTGATGCTTAAGTTGTGGTGTTATTCTTCTAGTGGTGTCATGTGAACGTCGACTACATGATACTTCACCTTTATGGGCCTAGGGGAATGCATTGTGTATTCGTTTGCCAATTGTGGGGTTGCCGGAGTGACAGAAACCTGAACACCCGTTGGTATATCGATGCATGAGGGATAGCAGGATCTCAAAGTTTAAGGCTGTGGTTAGTTTAACTTAATTACTTTCTTGTATTTGCGGATGCTTGCAAGGGGTATAATCACAAGTATGTATTAGTCCTAGGAAGGGCGGTGCATTAGCATAGGTTCACCCACACAACACTTATCAAAACAATGAAGATTAATCAACTATATGAAGCGAAAGCACTTGACAATACTCCCGTGTGTCCTCAAGAACGTTTGGTCATTATAAGTACAACAACCGGCTTGTCCTTTGCTGTAGAAAGGATTGGGCCACTCGCTGCAACTATTATTACTGCATTTTATTTACTTGTACTTTATTTATCTGTCATATCAAAAACTCCTAAAAACTTGTCTGAGAGCATTTACAGTGAATCCTTCATCAAAACCGCTTGTCAACACCTTCTGCTCCTCGTTGGGTTCGACACTCTTATTTATCGAAAGTACTACGATACACCCCCTATACTTGTGGGTTATCAATCCACGCTGGCATCTGCGGGCACCATGCCAGCAGTCAAGCCTTAGTGGCCAAAGCTTTACGAGCCAGATTCTACTGGCCCACCGCAATGCAAGACGCAGAGAACTCGTGAGGAAATGTCTCGGCTGCCAGGAGTTCGCCAACAAGCGCACGCACCAGCTTCAGCACTAAAGACCATCCCACTCGCCTGGCCCTTCGCTCAATGGGGGCTCGACATGGTGGGTCCACTCAAGAAGTCCTCGCCAGGAGGACACACGCATCTCTTGGTGGCAGTCGACAAGTTCACGAAGTGGATCGAAGCCGTGCCTATCACAAGTTCGACTGCCTCCTCGGCACACGCTGTGCGAGTGCTTCCTCGGCGTCGCACCCAGCTGGGCGCTGTGGAAAGCCATCTTCATGGTACGGCCGAACAGAGGAGGTGGTCGCACCTACCCCGTTGGCGGCTGTGGAATCCAGGTGCGCAGCGACACCCGCTACTTCCGCCTGAAGACCGTCGACTCCGCCCAAGGCTGGAGGAAGGGGTGGTTTTATGCGACTGTCGAGCAGGATGCAGCCGCCCCTTTCTCGACTGCTGCTTTCACCAGGACCAAGGCGTGGGATCACCAACTCTCAGCCGAAGAAATGGAGGAGGCAAGCCCTTTGCTGGCTCGGATCGGAGGCATGCTGGACAAGGTCACAGGCATCCATTTGATCGCCACCTTTGTGAAGAGGCGGGTGTGGCCACTCCGTGCCCGAGCGCACCCCATGTGGGAGTATGAGGGCGCGGGTGACTCCACTCGGATGAGCCCAGAGGAGCTGTCAAGGAACGAGCTTGTGAATCACGTGCGGCACATCACCAACTTGACGACAGGCGACAAATGCACGTCGACTGTCCCATTGAGCCGTATGGGGGAAAACCCTTTGCTTGAGGTATGTATGTGTTATAGCCTGCTTGCAATGAAGAGTTTGCCACTCGTATGTTCTGCGATATGCGATTTTTGATTCTGACTTTGCAATTTGTGATGTATGCTATGCAGGGTCACTCGACTGCTGCCTCCCTTCCTCCTCTGCCTGAAAATGGCGAGACTGAAGAAACCAGGTACAGGTGGTGGACCCGAAAGGGGATCAGTCGCCCATCCCTTCTGCCACCACTTCACATGTGGAGGAGGTCGAGGAGGAAGCAGCAGAAGAGGTCCAATCTGAAGAAAGGCCACCGCTGACCAAGAAGTCGATACCGCGCCACCAAGCGGCGTCGACTGGCCAAGAAGGCGCCTTCTGCTGTGAGTTCACCCGCGAGGGGCAGGGCTTGGAGGATGACGAGGAATCAGGCTCACCACCTGTTTTCCAAGCCGCTCCTTTGCGTGCGTGCTCAACAAGCTCAACTCTTCCTCTTCAGTCGAGTGGTACCCCAGCCTTTGGGGGACCAATTTTTGGCGACTCCGAAGATGAGGAAGATGAGGAGCACAGGTATGTGTTTTTTGAGTATGATATGAGAATTTTGTGCTGTCACATATTTGTGCTGACCGTCTTTTTGCTTTGTTGTGTTGCTCACAGCGCTGAAAACAATCAGCCTGGGACTCCTCCAGTCGAGAATGTTCCAACCCTGGAGCACTCGAATTCTGCACCGACTGGAAACGAGACTGCCAGCCAATGGCCACTGATGCTGTCACTGAAAGCCAAGGTGACAGCCCCAGAGTCGGGACATCAGTCGCGACTCTGAACCGTGGATGAACCACGTAAGTACTTTTTGCTGACCCGTTTAGTTGGGACTGTGAGAGTTTGAATTTTTGCTGAATTCGTGTGCTTGCAGCCCTTCTACCACACCTTGGCAGATTCCGCCAAGGCTTATGTCCAGGTGGAGCAGGAGAGGGATACCATGCGCGCCGAGCTAGAGCGGCTCAGTCGTGAGTTCTCCTTTTTGCTTTTGTTTTGCTAATTTCTTTTTGCAATGCTTGATTTTGTCGAGTATTGAATGCACGTGATTTTGCTGGGCCAGGCGAGAAGAAGGAGCTGGAAGATGCACTCGCCGCGCAGCGCGAAGAGTCGAAGAAAGAGCTGGCTGCCGCCACCAACTCAGCCGCTGCACGCGAGCGAGGATATGCTGACCAGCTCGCGGCACTCGCGCAGGCCATGGGAGGTGAGTAATCTTTTCTCCTTTTGATATGACGATATAACTGTCGAGTGTCATGAAATGACTTTTGCCTTTTTGAATTGTGCAGAAGCTGTTGGCGCACCGGCCTCTGCGTGGCGAGTGACGATCTTTCGCTGGAACAGGTGTGGGCGGCTTAGGCGCCTATGCAACCAGGCGAAGACGCACTCGCCAAATCGACGAGCACACTTGGCGCTGTATACAAGGTGGTGTTCCCGACTGGCGTAGTGCCGTCGACGGCGGACGACTTCGCCGACGTGTTTGGCCCCGGGACGTCCACCATGGCGGGTTTCGCTCGCGCCAACACGGTACGCGGATCCGAGTCCACCATCAAGCTTCTTATGGGACATGGGATAGATTGCGACTACGAGGCAGCACTGTCTGCGTTCCCTCGGAAGCCAGATGGGAAGCCCATTTCTCTGAAGGGGGTGAGCGGAGCCGCCGCGCGACTGGCCGAGGTTTTTATGACCACCATGGAGCGCCGGGCACTCGAGACTGCCAATCGTCTGCTTAGGAAATCGAATCTTAGGTTTAGGGTAGCTGTACCCTTTTGTTTTTTATGCCTTGTAATGATACCTTCTGAACTGCGCGAGTCTGCGCTTTGTTTGTGCTACCTTGTTTATGCAAATAGTCTTTTGCTAATGTCTTTCACTCGAAGAGTTGTATGCTTATGACATGAGTTTTAGCTTCTGACACAAACTTTGTGTTTGTGATTATGCTCTTTGAACAGTCACGAGAACCTGCTACTGCGACTAGTTCCTCGCAGGCTCCAATCACCACCCGATCCCAGGGTCAGGTGGTAAATGATGCCAAGGTGATGGAGTTATGAAGGCCAAATTTGTGAGAATGGAGCAAGATCTGAAGGACGCCCAGGCTGAGCTGAATCGATTGAGGGCGAGACCCGCGTTGGCCACCCAACGCGAGGAATATGTGCTCGGGGAGATGGATCTTGTGAACAGGCAACTCGAGTGTAAGTTCGAGTCTTGCTCTGTTTACAAGCTTTTTGCGTAGCTATTGTCCTTTTGATCTGACTGGTGCGCCCGTGTTTGTAGGCTTTGTCGACAACTTCCAGGCTGAAAAGATTCGCGTGGAAGGGCGTCTGGATAGCGTGGTTGACGACCCTACGACTGGGCGTCAACACTTTTGGCTTGATAGGTACCATGCCCGCATACTCGCCACCCTGAAGGATCGCGTCTGGCGAAGTGCTGAACTGCTGGAGTTATGCCGGGCAGCGTTTATTCGCCTGAACGAGACTCTTTTTCCTGCGGGGCCACAACCACAAGGGATTCGTGCTTTGTTGAACATCTTCCGTCAAACAAATCCCATTCGAGAGTTGCTGTCTCAGAGACTTGTGATTGGAGCCAACGCTGCAATGGCGTATATGCGTAGTCGAAAACCAAGGTTGGTGTTGCGGACACCTGCAGCCGGAGAGGTTCTCGAACAAAGAGACCTGGATGACACGATCCAGCTGCGGAGACACTAATCGAGTGCACTCGCGAACAGCTTTGCGGTCCCGAGCTGCCCGTAAAGGACGAGCCTGAGGATTAGAATAGTTTGCGAGTGCAATTTTTGTATAGGGGGCAGCCCCCGAGTGTAATTTTTGACTCTTTGTATATTGTATAGTTTGTATACTTTGATTTTTTGTCGAGCCCCCGAGTCAGTCGAGCGGGGTTTGTGAAATATGTGTTGGTTGTGAACCAATGACTGTGCAGCCCCCGAGTATTCGAGTGCGGCTGCAGAGTTTTTGTGTTCTTTGTTTGGATCCTTGTTACGCAGCCCCCGAGCATTCGGGTGCGGCTAAGGCATTGTGTTTCTGCAAGAGCGAGAGCTCATTTGATCGATAACACAGCCCCCGAGGGTTTCGGGTGCGGTTAAGGTATGAATTATGCGGGTAGTACCACAAAGAAGTCGAAGGAACATTGATTTTATTCCTCTTTTGAATGTTAGGCTGCAGGCCGCCTCATTAAAAACCTTCCAGTCCCCTTAGGTACCCTGGTAAGGAAAAGAGCGCGTCTGAAACCTGCAGCCATCCGACATATAGCCTATTACATTGTATGACTGTGAGCACTTTATGCGTAGAAACGGCGCAGATGCGCAACGTTCCAAGGATTATGAGAGAGTTCGCCTGTCTTCGCGTGCTTCAGTCGATATGCGCCTCCACCAAGGACCTCCGTGATGATGAAGGGACCTTCCCATGGGGAAGCGAGCTTGTGCACCTTCTTTTGCTTCAATCGAAGAACCAGGTCGCCACAACAAAGGACCTGGTTCGCAGTCGACGGCTATGGTAGTTGCGGAGATCCTGCTGGTAAACAGCTGTGCGGGCCAAGGCCGTGTCTCGCGCTCATCGAGTAAGTCGACTGCATCTTCGAGTGCTTCTTCTGCGTCGTCTTCATTGTATGCTTCAACTCGTGGTGCATTGAACCGCACATCTGATGGCAGAATTGCCTCTGCACCATAGACCATGAAGAATGGGGTGAACTGCGTAGAAGTGTTGGGAGTTGTGCGTAGGCTCCATAGCACAGATGGTAGTTCTTCGACCCAAGCACCCGCAGCTCTTTTGAGTGGCACCAGGAGGCGCTTCTTGATCCCACTCGTCACAAGTCCATTGGCCTTTTCGACTTGGCCATTGGATTGTGGATGCCACGGATGCGTAGTTGAGCGTAATGTCCTGCTCTTTGCAGAAGGTTTTGAACTCCTCAGCCGTGAAGTTTGTGCCGTTATCAGTGATGATACTGTTTGGGACACCGAAGCGGTAGATGATGCTCTTTATGAAGTTGACTGCCGTAGTAGCAGTCGAATTTGTGATGGGGACCGCCTCGATCCACTTTGTGAACTTGTCGACTGCCACCAGTAGGTGAGTATGCCCGCCATGCGATGATTTTTTGAGTGGCCCAACCATATCGAGCCCCCATTGGGCGAAAGGCCAGGCCAGCGGTATAGTCTTCAACGCCGATGCGGGTGCGTGCGGCCTTGTTGCGAATTTCTGGCAGCCGACGCACCTTTTGACTATGTCCTCCGCGTCTTTGAGTGCTGTAGGCCAGTAAAACCCTGCGCGAAAGGCTTTGGCTACGAGTGATCGACTGCTGGCGTGATGCCCACAGGTACCTGCATGAATATCTCGAAGTATGGCTTGGCCATCTTCGAATGCGATGCATCTTTGGAACATACCTGATATGCTGCGCTTGTATAACTCGCCGTTGATAACGGTGTATGCTTTTGATCTTCGAGTCACGCGTCGGGACTCGGTTATGTCATCTGGTAGCTCGCCGGAGTATGTAAGCCAGAAAAGGTTGAGTCCAAGTTGGCTCAATGAGGAGTACCTCGACTGGGGGGTCCTCTGTGCTGGCGCTTTGCTTTTGGCTGGCGTAGTCGACGGAGGAGGCTCTCGTTTCTCCTTGATAGATCTGTGTTCGATGCGCTCGAGGAAGACACCAGGTGGAATTTGTGCGCCAGTTGAGCCAAGATTGGCTAGCATGTCTGCTTCTTCGTTACTTTCCCTTCCTATGTGCCTCAACTCACAGCCCTCGAAGCTGCCCTCCAGTGTGTTGTACAGGTCGCGATAAGCGATCATGTTGTCCGCGATTGCGTCGCAGGCCTTCATTGTTTGCTGCACCACGAGATTGGAGTCGCCGTAGATCATCAATCGAGTGCACCCAAGTGCTTTTGCCATCCGCATGCCATGGATCAGAGCCTCGTATTCAGCCTCGTTATTGGAGGGTAGTTTGAATCCCATCTGCAAAACATAACGTAGCTTGTCCCCTTTTGGTGATATGAGGATGACGCCTGCGCCTGCGCCTTCGTGTTTCTTGGACCCATCGAAGTACATGGTCCAGGAATTGGACACGTCTGGTGCTCCAGGTAATTGGGCCTCTATCCACTCGGTTGTGAAGTCGGGTAGGACTTGTGCTTTGATAGCCTTCGGGTGCTCGTACTTGATGTCTCTTGGAGCCAGCTCGATGAGCCATTTTGCGACTCGACCCGTTGCATTGGGGTTTGTGAGGATATCACCGATTGCTGAGTTACTTACCACGGTGATCGGGTGCTCGGTGAAGTAGTGTGTCAACTTCCTTGAGGACATGAATACAGCGTATGCCAGCTTTTGATAGTGCGGGTACCGCTGTTTTGATATGGAGAGAACCTCGCTCAGGTAGTAGACTGGACGTTGTATGCTTTGGATGTGCCCCTCCTCCATGCGTTCGACTACCAGTACGGTGCTCACCACCCTGTTTGTAGCCGAGACATACAGGTAGAGTGGTTCCCGTTCCTTAGGTGCGACGAGGATCGGAGGGCTTGTGAGGATCCGCTTGAGATCTGTGAAGGCTGCTTCAGCTTCTGGCGTCCACTCGAACTTGTCCGCCTTCTTCATCAGTCGATAGAATGGTAGAGCCTTTTCACCCAGTTTGCTGATGAATCGACTGAGCGCTGCTACTCGTCCTGCTAGTTTCTGCACATCGTGAAGCTTTGAAGGCCTTTGCATTGTGAGGATGGCCTGTATTTTCTCCGGGTCTGCTTCGATTCCACGGGCAGAGACTAGGTACCCTAGGAGCTGCCCGGCTGGAACGCCGAACGTGCACTTCTTAGGATTGAGCTTGATATGGAAGCGTTTGAGGTTTGCGAACGTCTCCCTCAAATCGTCGAGTAGTGTGTGTTCTTCCCTTGTGGTAATGACAATGTCATCCACGTAGACCTGGACGTTGCGTCCGATTTGCTTTTTGAGGCAGTCCTGCATCATGCGCTGGTATGTTGCACCCGCGTTTTTGAGCCCAAAGGGCATAGTTGTGTAGCAGTAGACCCCGAGTGGGGTTATGAACGCCGTTTTTTCTTCGTCTTCTTGCTTCATCCTTATCTGGTGATAACCTGAGTAAGCATCCAGAAAGGAGAGTCGTGCGCATCCGGCGGTGGAGTCGACGATCTGGTCGATTCGGGGTAGCGGGAAGTGATCCTTTGGACAGCACTTGTTCAGCGCTGTGAAGTCCACGCACATCCGAAGGATGTCTGTATGCTTCTTCTCTACGAGTACGGGGTTGGCCACCCATTGTGATTTCTTGATTTCCCTAATGAATCCTGCTGCGAGTAACCGGTCGACTTCAGATTCGACTGCGGTTCGCTTTGGGCCGGAGATTCGACGCATCGTTTGCTTGACTGGCTTTGCATCTGGAAACAATTGGAGAGAGTGCTCGGCGAATTCCCTGGGAATACCTGGCATGTCGGCTGGACACCACGCAAATATTTCCCAGTTCTCACGGAGGAATTCGACGAGCGCGCCTTCCTATGCGATAGGCAGGCTCGAAGATACGTTGACTGTCTTGGACGGATCGGTCGGGTGCACCTGATGCGACCTTGTGTCATTTGTAGCATTGAAGGATCTGTCGACTGCCAACTTCTTATGCTCCGGAAGGAGTGTGCGGTCGTTGGAAATCGCCAGTCGGCGAGTGATTCTTCCACCCCGAACATCTCGGAGATTTTGCTGAACTCGCGGTCGCAAGCATCGGACCTTTGAAAGTTTCCACGGACAGTGATGACTCCCTTTGGTCCTGGCATCTTCAGCGTGAGGTACGCGTAGTGTGGCACCGCCATGAATCGAGCAAACGTCGGGCGACCAAGAATAGCATGGTATTGTGATTTCCAGTCGACGACCTCGAACTCAATCGACTCTGTCCTGAAGTGGCTTTTGTCCCCGAACGTAACGTCGAGTTGTATGGTGCCTTCTGGGCTAATTGCTTTGCCAGGAACAATACCGTGGAAGGTATTTGAAGATTTTGGGAGGTTTTCGACTGACCTGTTCATTTTGCGGAGCGTGTCCGCGAAGATGATGTTTATGCCGCTGCCTCCATCCATGAAGACCTTGGTCATGGCGTAGCCTCCTATTTGCGCGTCGAGTACCAGAGCCGCGTGCCCTGGTCGAACTACAGCTGGGGGATGATCCTCTCGACTGAAGCTTATGATGGTTTCCGATCCCTTCAGAAATTCGGCACGGCAGGAGGTGCCATGACAGCCATGTTCACTGTCGAGTGATTAGCTTTTGCTGCCTGTTGGAGGGGCGACCCTTTTGTATCATGTACATCTGCCCGTGGGGCTGTGGATATTGATCATCTTCCGCCCGTAGTACGGGTTGTATGGCACCTGCGAGGTTTGCGCCTGGAGCAGGCTGTGGTGGTGGTTGCGGTGGCGGCTGTGGCGCCATGAGAGCGGGCACAGCGTTCGGCTGTGGTGCGGGTGCAGGCGTGGGCTGAGCAGGTGCTGGGCCGTACCTTTTGAGTCGTATCATGTAGTCAGTCGCCATTTGGTCGAATTCCCTGCAGTTCCTTAGGGTGTGATTGGAGCGTAGTTTTCCGTCGTCCCCCTTGAAGAGGTGGAATCTGCACCAGTCGTCCATCTTTTCCTCGAATGACCGCTCGGGTTTTGCGTCGCTGCGTTTGCGCCATTCTTGCCTTTTGTAGCTGTCGCTCCGCTGCTCGCGATCTCGACTGTCCCGTCGATCATCCGAGCGTCGATTGCTTCTATCTTGGTCCTCCCGGGTTGTGTGTATCCAGCCGCCATGAACTCGGGTCTGTTATCGTCGTAAGGACGTTTGGAACGTTTGCGCCTGCGATCTTCTCTGTATGAATCTCTGCGGCCTCGACTGCCGCTTTCGTAGTTGTCGCGTGGTGGGGAAGCACGGGATCTGCGTACAGAATCCTCTCCATCTGCCCACTCAGTCGCAACTTTGATGAGGTCAGCCAGGGAGGTTGGCTTTTCACGACCAGTGCCTCTTTGAAGTCCTTCCTGGCGAGACCTTGTATGAAGGCATCCATGGCCCTGTCTTCTGACACTTTGCCAACCGAATTGCGTATTTCGGTCCACCGCCGTATGTATGATCTCAACGACTCGTCTGATCGTTGAGTGCATGCCCTTAATTCTTCGAATGTCTTCGGGCGCTCACATAGAGGCTCGAAGTTTTTGATGAAGTCTCTGCGGAAATCGTCCCACGAGTCGTATGATGATGGAGGGAGCGCCTTGAGCCAGTCGCGGGCAGTTCCTTCGAGCATGAGTCGTATGTACTGCATCGCCGTGGTGTTCGTGCCACGCTGGCATGCCACGGCGAGTCTGTAATCTTCTAGCCACCCGAAGGTTCTTGGCGACCGTTGTACTTGGGTTGTTCGCCTGTCAACTTGAACCTTTGGGCATCCGCGTCTCACGGATGCGTCGAGTGAAGCACAATGCTCCGCATGGCTCTGGTTCACGATCAGAGTATGAATCGCTGCTATAGGATCTTCGAGATCTGCTTCTGCTGGACCTGTGCCGGCGCGTGCTTCTCCTTCCTTCATCCGAGTGGTGGCTGCGACCACTGCGATGATGTGCTGCGTGTCGTGAGTCGACTATGTCGCGATCGCGATTCCTTGCTGGAGTTTTGTCTTCTGGCTGTATAGCCTGTGCCGCTAGAGCTAGCGATTTGAGTTGTTGGCGATGCAGGGCTGCGTTAGGGTCATTCGCCGGAGGTTGCATTGCCTTGAGGTAAGCACCTACGGAGAATAATGCACCCGCAGCAGTTTTGGGCACTGGGATTCCGTTAGCGTCCTCTGTCATGAACGACAGGTTACGGGTGATTGCTACCCTTTCATGTTCTGGAAGGCTTGCCAACCGCGACCTAGGTCGTGGGGTTGGTTGCATTGTGGACCCGAGGGATTGCTCCCTTCTTCGGGCACTCGAGAGGCTGGCTTGCCTTTTGCGCTCTTCGAGCGTCGCTCGGTAGTTTTGCAGTCGAATTGACTCCTGCCAGTTGAAGTACTGGAAGGTCAACATCTCCTCTGGGGTGGAATTTGGTGGCATCATTGTGCACTCCTTTATGACTTTATCTGCTTTTGCTGCCATCTCCTCCGTGATTGTCAAGGTTGTGACCCCATCCGGCATGGTTACCGTGCATGGGAATTGTGCAGGCCTGCGAGCGGCTGCGTCTGCGGATGATTCTGCGGAGAAGGCCACGTAGACCTGATGGGGCGTGACCCGTGGACAGGTGTATGTGCTGTCGATTCCAGTCATGGACTCGACGTCGCCGTCGAGGCTCATGTCAGAGCCAGTGTGTTCATCGAGTAGATCTTCGAGGCGAATCTCGTTGTCGATGTGCTCATCGCCTATGCTCATCTCGGTGTTGGCGAAGCCATTATGGATTTCTGAGTCGAGGTTGGTGTTGGTGAAGATCTCCGAGTCGACGTTGCTGTCGTTATGAATCGCGGGCTCGTAGAAGTCATCGAGGGAGATCCCGCAGTCGAAACTCTCGTCGAGTGGTAGGTTGAAGTCGACGTTGCTTGTGCGGTATGCTGATTCTGCCTCCTCGCCTTGGAGTTCCGTCATCATGAACCTGTCGATCTCGCCGGTCGACATGGTTGTTGCGGGCGAGCAGGCTTCAGGAATCGACGACGGGGCGAGCGCAGTCGACGGAGCCTCGAGTGCGCCCAGCGCCAGTTGTTGCGGATCTGTCGAGTCCTGCGTGCCAAGATTGTTTACGAAAAAATTGAATGCTCCAACAGTTAAACTCAAACCTGATTCAAGGCCGGAAAACGCCTCCTGAAGCTCCGGCGAGTGCGGATTGAAATTCATTGGAAGAGCAGATGCGCTTTTTGCAGGTGAAGCGGGCAGGCTGCCGCTTTTCGAGTGGATCGGCGAGTCGCCGTGTGTCGCCTGGATCGGCGAGTTGCTGTTTGCTGACATGGCCGGCGAGTTGCCGTTTGCAGATGAGATCGGCGAGTTGCCGTTTGCTGGTGTGATCGGCGATTTGCCGTTTGCTGTTGGGACCGGCGAAACTTCGAGTCCAGCGCTATTCTTTCCCACAGACGGCGCCACTTGACGAGGGGTAGACTCATCAAGACCCATGGTTAAGGTCCCTAGGTTATGAATATGGGGGAGAGAACGTGGTAGAGCTGGAAGTATCGTCGGCTGACAAGCAGGGCAAAGATTTTACCCAGGTTCAGGGCCCTCGTGTGGAGGTAACACCCCTACGTCCTGCCTGTCTGTTATTGCTTTGTGAATATGATGGTTACAAGGGTCCCGGCGAGATGTCGATCTCGCTAGGGTTTTGGTGGCTCTGAAAGTACGTGTCTGGTTCGATGGCCCTCCCAGTCCTTAAATAATAGGCTGGGTCTCGGGTGTTCGTAACCGACTCGATTTACAAGTAAGGAAACTCTAAACCGACTATTGTTTCGCCAAACTTGGAGGATACTCCATCTTCGTGGGCCTCCCTTCATGGGCTTCATGTAGGCTCTGATAGTTGGGCCTAGTCGATACGTGCACCAGGTACCCTCATGGTAGGGTACCCGATAGGCATACCCATGTCATGCGTGCGCGGGAGCACGCGATCCAAGAAGCCCTGGCGCACTGGTGTGTGGACGCATGCCCGCATCCAGGAGCCGGAGTAGGCGGGCGGGGCACCGACCGACGAGGGGGCAGCCCATGGCATGGGCCACGCCTGGACCATCCCCGTCCATGGATCATGTGGAGGACGCCAGCTCAGGGACGCGGGAGGTGCCGATGGTGGTGGTGGAGCCGGAGGTGCGGGAGCTGGTGGTGGCGCCGGTGAAGACCGAGGCGGACGGTACATCGGGTTCTTGCCTTTGTAGTTGGGGCTGGGGCGCCATCCTGGAGGGGGTGTGTCGTAGGCGTAGGCAGCAAGGGAGGAGCCGGCATGGGCGGCACTGCAGCAGGAGTCGGTGGAGCTGATGACGGCGGGGGTGGCCTTGGGCGGCGTGAAGCGCACTGGGACGAGACTCCTTGCGGGCGTGCGTCTCTGCGGCGAGCTGCAGCATAGAGCGGACCTCGGCGAAGGTGGGAGGAGGCCGCATCATGGGGATGAAGGAGGCCTGTTTATCGAACTCCTCGCTGAGGCCGACGACGATGATGTTGATGAGCTGCGAATCGTTGACGGAGTCGCCGAGTTCTCGAAGTTCGTCGCCGATGGACTTGACGCGCTGGCAGAAGATGTTCACCGGGGCATCACCTTGGGTCATGTTGCGAAGCTCGGTGTGAGCACGTTTTTTCGAGCGTCGTTGTTGCTCTGGAAGAGCTGACGGAGGGAGCCCCAGATGGCGGCAGCGGTGGCGCCGTCGTGTTCGAGCATGTTGAAGATCTCGGTGGAGATTCGGGTGTAAAACCACTGGACAATGGCGAGATCGTCCTTCACCCATTGGTGCGGCAAGAAGAGAGGTAGTTGGAGGATTGAAGGAAGGAGCAAGGGAATTTTGGGTAGAGGTAGATGCTTGTGCCGCGGCGGCGGCTTTGGCGATGTTGGCGGCGCGACGCTCGAAGTAGCCCGGCGGCGGCGGTGGCGGTGGGGTGGGCGGCGGAAGCGGTTTGGTGGGCGGCGGAGCCATGCCCTAGGATCGAAAAGCTGATACCATGCAAGATTGTATGAATCGTTTGCTTGATTGATTTTACACAGCCGGGTACATGGGTTTATATATTACAAAGGAGCAACCGACTTGGACTAAACCCTAAACCTAATAGGATTACAACTCTAGTTGGAGTCCAACACGGTATAGTCTAACACTGCCGATTGATTCGTGAGTCTGTGCATGAGATGAGATTTTGGTGAAGCCAATTGAGTACCTGCTAGTATAATTGGTTCTATATTCTCTGCCTCTGTTGATTTGTTATAAATGAGAATCAATTGGCTGTATCTTCTCAACTCATGACTGCATGGTGAATACTTGATACTACTACATTTGCCTGTTATTTTTTTAATGAGATTTTTAATGAGAATCAATTAGCTGTATCTTCTGAACTCATGACTACATGGTTGATACTACTACTACTTGACAAATTGTTTGCCTGTGTTAATTTGTTAAATATTGATCGATTAGCTAGCTGGCATGATGTTGTGCTCTGATTTATATCATTATATTCGTTCCTCAATGCCATGTTCGTCGTTGCTCCAGGGAAAAGAGTCGACAAAGTTTGCAATTCATGGTATGAAGGATTGAAAATTTTCAGGTATTTGTGAGATAATTTGTTGCTGATGCACCTTGCAGGTGTATTGTGTATTTGTGTTTTCTGCTGGGTGCGGAACACTCTGCAGTGTAACATTCAGAACATAACTGGCTGGTCGCGCTATACATCTGTACCCCAGTGATCCGGCCTATGGGCACCAGCACTAGAAGATAGGCAACCAGGGTTTCAACCTCAGGCAGCAGTACAAGATAGGCAACCAGGGTTTCAACCTCACGCAGCACTACAAAACAGACAACCTGGGTTTCAACCTCAGGTATCAGGTTTTGTTTGTGGCCTCTAAACATCCTTCAGAAGGGCATTGTTGTTGGCGTCTGTAGTCTGTACTGAGTCATCACCTCGCCGGTGAGGCAGAAGCACAGACAAAAGAGAGAAGAGAGGATCATAGATTGGATTTTTCACGCCAAGAACCAATGGAATTTTCTCACTCAAGTGAATGTAGTTGAATACCATTATTTGATCTGTGCTCTTGTTCCTGCAGTTGATAAGTGAACTGGTTTACTGAAGTTGAGACGTTTTTTTTCAGTCTCTACTTTTCAGCTTGTGATAAGGTATTACTTGCACTAAAATATGTCTAGATGCATGTATGCATGCAAAGGCTAGAAAGTCTTATATTTTGATACGGAGGGAGTATTATCATAGTAGTAATACTTAACATTAGTACACAAGGAAGCCTCGTTTTGTGGATTAGCACCGCTTAGTATGAAGATCATTTGGACAATTTTATATCTGAATTTTTAGTCCTCTTTTGTGTAACAGTATTGCAGGTCGAAAGTAGATATTGGCTAGCGTGAGTCTGAACTTTTATGCAGCTATCTAGCATCTCCAGTTTCCTTGGCAGGTTTATGTTAAGGAAGTAAAGAAACACTGCTACTACCCTGGTATAGTGATATAGATAGATACTGGCTTGGTAAATGGAACACAAAGATACGGCAGTTCAACCCAAGCAATATGTGTAAAGTTTATATTCTTCTTTGGAGATCATGATGTTTTCTTACTTGTGATCGAAGTAGCAGCGCTGATAGTAGGTTTTTCCATCATCTCTGTATCCATGTTATTGACATTTCAAAGTTAACAATACACCAATAGTATGTATATACACATATTCGGAGAAGTACGCAGGACATCACAGAGAAATCTACCAATGAGGCACATACCTGAGTTACAACCCATATGTTATTAATAAACCAAGGTATAGCAGGTACAAGTATAATGCAACAAAAGCCACAAGTAGGTTCATAAGTTGTTTTGGAAGTCTAGGAATAACTAGGTTCGAACTAAAATACCCCCAACGGCTATGTTGCAAAATATTTGAACATGCTATAGTGAAAGAACAGAAGATACCAAACATGTTTTAAATTTTAATCAAAGAGGAGCAAAATTTATAAGCCATTTAACCTGCAGAACAGACATGACCAACTTTTGGTAATTAGAATAATCTAATGATCTTGAACCTTTTGGACACTTCTTGCCCTGCAAAGAAGAACAAAACCACATCAGTAAAACCTGAAAAAACAATACATACTATTTTAATTCTGGTTTAGTTGTCCTTTCTTATTGTTCATGGACTCCCTCCAAACCCCTCTTCAATCTCCTACTGCTCCCTTTTGTGTTTGCAACATCGGGTGTATGAATCTTGATGATGCTTGAAAATGTCGTTCCAAATGAAGGTTTCAAACTATCTCCGTCATGTGTAGGCGTGTAGCCCACCCCGTTTGAACCTTGCAAACGTTGTTCGAACATAAGTGAACTGACATGGACAAATTAATACCAAGGAAAAGTTGTTGGCATTTTAGTTGAAATGATGGAGTCCATGGCAAGTATTGCTCCAGGTGCTTGTGCTTGGAAATAGTTCACAGGAACGCAGCGCAGTGGAGTCCGAGGTTCGCCGCCAGAGCCTCGATGCCATGTCCCGCGCCTCTGTTCCAATTTGGGAGCCAGGTGAAGGGGGCGTACGAGTTAATCTTTAGTTAGACAAGATTCTTTGTGCAAATATCAAAGGCAGGGGATCCATCCTCCACCTACGTTTCTCATCCAACGGCTCGCAGGGTCCGGTGCAGCACGATGCGTTCTAGCCAAGAGCTACAAAGCTCCCAAAAAAAATCCCCTCCCACCCTCAAATCGACAGCCCCCATCTCCCACAAACCCTAGCCAAGCTTTACACCGGCGGCGGCGGCGAAGAAGAAGAAGAAGCAGAAGCAGTCGAAGAAGAAGCAAGATGATTTACGACGTGAACTCTCCCCTGTTCCGCTCCTTCCTCAGCCAGAAGGGCGGCGCGTCCTCCGATAAGAGGTAACCTATCCCTTTTCCCTCACAACCCCCTCTCGATTCGGTTCCGCGAGCGGTTCCTTCATGCTACTTAGTGCGATGTCAATGCCATGAGAGAGACTGTCTCTCCCTCGATTTGTGCCGGTTCTCTCATCAAGAGATGTTCCGTAGCGTTCCGATTTGTGCAAGTATCGTTGTTTTTACGGTAAATAGATTGTGTGAGGCCGTATCATTACGGCGCGTAACTTGATTTCTGCAGTAAACACAATTGTAGACTAGCTTGATACGTATAGTTGGTGTGGGTTGATCCATAGAGAAGTGAAGCCGTGTTTGATGAGATTCTCTCGTGTGCAGTTCTGCATGAAACAAGCTGGTCATAACTGAAAACATAAAGAATAATAGTGCATTCCTATATGAGATACTTGGTACTTCAGTTTTTTTTGTTGACCTGAAGGTTCAATTGGAAAAATGGATGTAAACGATAGCAGCAAAATAGTTTCAATGTCTTCGACCCTTACCTGGACCTTTGGGGTGTTTCTTAGCAGTGAGCCAGTAAGCACTCCCTTTTCTCTCTTTCTGGACAAGAGAACTTGGTGCTTGCAAGCTGCAACGTCTTATTTTCTTGATAATTGTAGTACTTGTTGAAATTGGCTGAGATACAACTGTTTACAAAACATAATGGTGTCGTAATTGTGTTACATTAACATGTTGTTTTAATTTTGATGTTAAGTCTCCTGGTCCTAAGTATGAGTTACAGAGTACTCCAACAGATTTGTAGTCTGATGTTCTTTGAACCTGAAGTAACTGGTCATTCATTGACGTCCTATTGTTGTACCATAGAATGCCATAACTTCATTTCTAGCGTGTTATGGGAAAACTGTTGAGAGATCAACAAACTTTTGTCTATATCGTAGGGGCTGTGTAACTGTTCTTTTCATGTGTCTATACTAAATGAACCCACATGATTGTCATGTGATTGATAGTAAAACAGTACTATGTGACTACAAACATACAATGTTACAAATCTCTCCTGTACTCAGGAAACTGAGTTTTTTTCTTTACCGATTGATCGGTCATGCAGCTTGTGTTACCTAATCTTTACTGGGTTATGTTTAGGTGATCCCTCCAACGTACTTAGTACTCATGAACAGTTGCAAAATGCATTTCTGAAAACCCATTTCAAATAGTGCTGTATTGTTGAAAACGCCACTTTATTTTGTTGAACGGTTGGTATCAGTTAATTACGTGGAATCCATAGTAAGTATCCATTTTGTTGTTTTGTATCCTGCAGTTTTGGGCTTTCTAGCGTACCTTGATTTTCTTGATTGTTTGCATGATTAATACTGGCCAATATTTTTTTTATTGTTTCCTATGGCTTAAAATGCAGTCATTGTTTTAGGTGCTGAATTTAAGTGTTACAACTCCCTGAATTTGTGTTATATCTGTTTGTGACCCTCCTGCCCTATTGATGACAGGAAAATGGAAGAGCAAAAGCCAAAGGACCAGAGGTTCAAGGCCAACGAGAACAAGCCTGTAATGAACGAATGAGTGGTGTCCGAACAGTTTGCTGCTTGCGAGGAATAACTGACAATCATGTGATGGTGTGAACATTTGCTTCATCATTCTGAAAACCTATTCCGTGCTATCTAAGATGTTTTAGCTGAACTTTATGTGTGAAATGGTATTGGGCACTTTGTCTCGTTATCTGTTATTGTATTGTTATCATTCCCTGTTTGCATGATGACGCCTGTCTCGTGATCTGTCTCTCAGACCACATCGTATATAACCTGATGTGATGCTACTTCTATCTTTTTCACGCCTGTAATGAACGAATTAGGAATGAGTGGTGTTGTATAATGTGTTGTGAGGCCCTTCAGGATGATCGACCTTGGAAGGGCAAAACATCGGAAAATTGCCTGCATGCAGATCTTACAGCATGCAATAACTTGATGATCTCCTTTAGTTGTGCAGTGGCATAATAAAACTCATAATTAGGGATTGCTCTTCCTTTTCAAGTTGAGTACCAAAATGTTTGATGGATATGACAGAATCTGAAATGCAAAGGAAAGTTTGTTTAAAAAACTTCTTAGCCAGCCTGGAAACAAGATATGGAAAGTTTGTTTCAAAAGCATGAGAGGGCTCAAAAAAGTTGTACAATAATGATTCCTACTTAATAAAACACAAAGAATATGAAATTTGGCATTACTGTCTGAAATATATAAACAAAATTTAGAGATGCCTGATTATGTAGATCTTGTTGTCAACTACACAAACTTGAATCTCGCGATCAAGTGTCATCAACGCTCCACGTTGGCCTGTTTTTTTTGTTGTTGAACTGAACAGAAAGATTCCATTTCACTCGGCAGGAAAATGAAATGTCCACAAGGCATGCTGGTGGTGGTGGGGCATAGAGAGAGCACAGACAAAAGAGGAGAGGTGCGAAATGGATTGGATTTTCATGCCAAGAACCAATGGGATTTTCTCACTCTACTGGATTTAGTTGCATACCATTATTTCAAGCGTGCTCGTATTCCATCCCTGACCTCTACCACAGAGCGCCGCCACCTGCTGCGATGCAGCCGACCGCCGCCCTCGTTTCCCACCAGGCCACCCTCAAGAGAACAGTAACGAGCGACGTCGCGCCGTCAGGCGGCGCTTCCCTCGGCTCTCTCGTATTTTACGGCGAGGCCATAACTATGGCGGCGTGGAGCAGTGCAGCCGGCGGGATGCTGGTTCGTCTCGCCGGTCGCTGCTGGCTCAACCTCCTCCTCGAGCATCACGTGCCCCACGAGGACGAGCTCTCTTATCTTTTCCGGCGCGACGGCGATGCAATCGAGCGCCCCAACCGCCGTATCGCACAACTTCCTCTTTCTCATATCGGGTTATTCGGGATAACCCGGACCCGAACCCGATTTATCGGGTACCGAGTTGTCGGGTATCAAAAAATTTAGACAAAATTCGGGTGTCATTTCTAGAAACCCGAATTTCTAATAACCAGAATTACCCGACCCGAAATTTCGGGTAAACCCGAACGCCCAGCCTTGGGAATAACATAGGTAGTACTCTCTCCGTTCGGAAAAGGATGACTTCCATTTGTCCAAATACGGATGTACAAGTATCAAAAGTCATCCTTTTCCGAACAGAGGGAGTAACACGCATGTCACCTAAGCAAAAAAGATGATGTGACAACTAATTAATATGGAGAGAGACAAATAGAGTAACATAGGTAGTTACGGTAACATCACACACCCATGGTAAAATGAGTCTACAACCTAATAAATGTTATCATGCATGACACCACAAATAAGTTACTACCCACTATGGAGGTAGTAACATAGGGTAGTAACATAAGTATGTTACCACTCAATGTTACTCCCCAATATGAGTAGTCTAAGTGATTGCTCGATCTTATCTGCTTTGTATGAAAATCATACGTCAGTATGTTTCTGATTTTTAGTTCAGTCTTCTGTAACATTATAAGTAGAAGTGGATATTGGCTATCAACAATCTGAAATTTTCTCACGCTTATGGGATACATTACACATATGCAGCTCTCGTCCATCTTCATTTTCTTTCCTTGACAGGTTGGTTTCTATCAAGGAAACAAATGAAACAGTGCAATTCAAATATATAGATAGAAAAAAGATATTTGCCAACCAATGAAGCACAGAGAATCAAGTGTTGAACATTAGCATATATTGTTAGGAGTTTATACTCTTCTTGGGGGATCATGATGTTGTCCTACATATGGTCGAAACAGTGGCGGACCCAGGGAAAAAAGGGACCGGGGGCATCCATGTATGGAAAAGTCACCAACTTTTTTTTTCAGAAAGAAAAATCACAACAAATAACTACATAAAGCTTATAAACATCCAAATATGATATATATAGCAGTTTTCTCATAATCAATAAAACACTTCATCCAATAGCAATATGGCAACTTGACAAGTATGCTAACAAAGTAAACAAACCTTTTTGAACAAAAAAGACATATATCCAAATTATTTGTGTCACAAAAATGAGAATATTATTTGTCTTGCAAATAAACGTTGTTACCTCTCCAATAGCAATGTGGTGGTGTTGGTGTTTGCTGGTTTCTTAATCAAATACCTCTCCATTATTTCCTTCTTCTTTCCTGCCAAATCATGAAACAATACGACTATAAATTCATATGCTAGTAGACTAGTAGTAGCATGCAAGCAGAAAAGTAAGAATGGTAATATATTGTACATGCTAGCCGGATTGCATTAGCATAGAAAATTTCCAAATCCTACAAACTGGGTAGTATACTAATATGTCAAATTAGTGCTACAAAAATAAATGAGGAATTGAGGACCACCGTGCTAGTAAGGATTCTATTTGATTTTTACACTGAAAAGATCAAGATAACCAGAAAAAAAAGATTAGATCAAAAATTGAAAAGCCCCAATGTTTACCGGTTGAGATGAGAGCTTAGGATGACTCCAACGGGGCGACCCAAACGGACGCGCGTTTGGTCCGCGTTTTGTCCGTTTGGGTCAGGGAACGGACGCGCGTCCGGCCCATGTCCGCCCCTTTCTGGCCAGTGCCCCCAACGGGGCCGACGCATTGAGTCCGCTTGCCATTTTTTCCCCAAACTTTTTTTTAATACTAGGATTACATTTTTAGAAACTAAAATTACATAGTAAATCTAGAACTTTCTTCTAACATTAAACCCTAAAACCTAAACCTAAACTTGAAGAAAATTAATAACCGACCACCGGCCGGCAAGGGGGAAGATCAAAGAGGGGCTCCGGCCTTGAGGAACGTCACGCAACATGCCCGTTCTGCAACGGACTTTCTGGCTCTTCCTTCATCGCGGCCATGGCCAGCCCAGGGCTAGCTGACTCAATCTTCTTTGATCATTTGTAGCTACGAAACACGTAGCGGGCACCGGTATAAGTGGAAAATGAGCCGCACATAGGCGGCCACGCCGGCGGGGATATGACATCAGGTGGAGCTGCCTGCTCCTTTCGCGGCCTCCGCCGCCGCCAAGGCCTCCCGGTGCCGTTTACGTCTCGCCGCGCGCTTTTTGGTCTCTTCGGCGCGGCGCATTTGCTTCATCTCGTCCTCCACTGCAGCGTCGGCATAGGCGCGCGCGGCGGACATGAACGCGGCCGCCCTCTGCGCGTTCAGCTGCATGTGGGCTGCATCCACCGCCTCCTCCTCAGTGATGTGAGCAGGGCCGCCCACGCCAATGGGAGGCTCCGGCGGCGCGCCATCCCCCGCGACACCGGCCGCCGCGACACCGGCGGCGTACTCTTCTTCGTCGCTGTCGACGCAGTCCGCGAACGCCGCCTCCACTGCACTCCTCTGGGCGTCCGTCAGGCGCGGACGCGGCGGCTGCGGAATCATGCCGGCCCATGCCGGGCTGGTCGCCATCCGGCGCGAGAAGCTGCCGCGATAGCGCCCGCGCGCTCATACGCGCTCGCTCGACCTCGTCCACCAGATGCTGCGGCGGCTGCGGCGGATCCATTCCGGCGCGTGGATCTGAGCTTGGAGATGGTGGCCGCCGTGGCTAGGGTTTGGCCGGCCGGCGCGATTGGGGAGGAGTGCTAGGTTTTGTGTGTGTGCCCTAGGGTTTGGCCGGCCGGCGCGATTTATACAGCTCCACCGCCCACAGTTATTGCGGGTAGGTGGCCGTTGTAGACGATGACACGCGGGGCCAGGGCGGACACGGGGAGGACGCAGGAACGGTCCGCGAGCGTCCGGGCCTGACGCATCGGTGGCCCAAATTTGGGCCAGGAATGCGTCGCGGCGGACCAAAAAACGGACCGCGGTCCGTTTGCGTCACCCCGTTGGGCCGTGTTTTTGGCTCGCGCGGACAGGGACGGACGCGCGCGGACTCGATGGGTCGCCCCGTTGGAGTCATCCTTACCTGGCGCATATTTGGGGAATAGGCTACGCGGAGGCGGCAACGGCCGGGCACATGGCGGTCGGCGGCCACAATCGTCGAAGAAGTCGAGCAGACTAGGACACGGCGCCCGCGTGCTCTGCTCTCGTTCTCCAATCTCCAAAGACGAAGCGGCGGAGGTTCACCACGCTAGATCGTGATATGCGATTTAGGCCTGTAGGCTCTAGTATGAGACGTGAGAAACTAGCCTAGTAAGCTCACGAATATTTCTTTTCTTACCTGGCTTTCACAAATAAGGCTGGGCTTGAGGGAGTGGGGGCGCCGGTAATGGGCTGACCGGGGGCATTTCCTTTAATCGTATCGGACATCTATACATACGATTGAAAATTGACTGGGGGCCAATGCCCCCACTCGCCATAACGTGCGTCCGCCCCTGCGGTCGAAAGGGTTGCATTGATCTTTCAAGGCTAGCTGCAACATATGGTCGAAAGGGTAGAATTGATCTTTCAAGGCTAGCTGTTGCTTAAGTAACCGTTGCCCCTTAATTACACCTCTCATTTATTTTAAGGGGTAGAGGATCACAACCCTATTTTGCTGATGATGTTTATTTTGGATAGTTCCATGTGTCAATGTTTAGCCTGTGTTTAGAGCATCTTCACCGGCACGCCCATAGAGACTGGAGAAAGTTTAAAAAATGAAGAAAAAAGTGAATAAATTTTAGTAAAATGTAAATCCGTTTTCTCTCAATTAAAGACAATTCAATCTAAAATGTCTAAAATAAAACCATATTACAAAGTTGAACACATAAAATTATTCATGAAAATAATTATAATAATTCATACAATTATTCAAATTAAAACTAATTGCACAGTCAATTAGGTCGGTCGGCTGCTTGTCCTTTGGGCGTCCACATATGAGCAACTAAATCATTTTGCAATTGCTCGTGAGCTCCTTCGTTTTGGATTTCAGCGTTTATTGTCAGGAAAGTAGCAAACTCTACAGGCAAATCATGATCAAGGTGGGGAAGAAAAGAAATGGTCCGTGTCGCAGTCGTGTGGTGCCCGCCTGTCAGGATCCGACGTGACGTAGTTTCCACGGTTTGCCGGCGTGCCCGCTTGCCTCCCAAGAAACAGGGCGCGAAGCGGTGCCAGACGTTCCACTAGGATGCGTCAACAACTTTTCGGCTATTGGGCTCGCCGCTGGGGGCCGTTTTGGTGCCGACGCGCCCATTGGGAGCGCAGGTGACTACCGCAGTTGCCCCTTGTTGGTCATGCTTTCGTTTTGCTTCGAAATGCATAACTGCAGAGTAGGATTTGTGCGAATGAATTCAAATATCAGTACGCACGCATCTTTCTTGTATTTTTCCGCTTGCTATCTATTGCTTCGACAAAATGGCTTTGTTTTCTGGAAGGAACCGGCTCTAGTTCTTCTTTTGTGGAGACCAGTGTATAGGCAGTAGGCACTCGGACCGGTGACACGGCCGTCCGCTGGGATCTGTGGCAGGCGCCCGAAAAGGCCAAGCAACGCACGAGGTCGAGGCCAAGCAGCTCACCAACCATCGTTTCGTTTTCTTGCGTCAGTTCATCACAGCACAAGCAGCAACAGATCCATGTGTACGGTGGAAGTATCTGTTCGGGATCGCGTGAAACAGCACGGACGAATTGTTTCTTTCTAACTTTCTTCGTAGACAGGCTACCGGCGGAGCGGAGTGGAGAGTGTCTCTTCTACACGGTAAAAGACAAAGAGTAGCCACGGCTCTTGGTCATTCGCTGGCGGTGAGCCGTCGCCTGCACCAGCAGCACGGCATGTAATGGGTGGCCACGAAAAAACCGATGCCCAGGCAGGCAGGCACCGCGTCGTGGCGCCCGTGTCCGTGAAAAATCGGGGCTGGCTCAGCTGGCTCGTGGCCACCGTAAGTACGCAGGAAAAAGAAAAGGAATATGTCTATTAAAAAAATTAAAACCTTAAACTTGAAGAGGCTGGGCGATGAAGTCGAAATCCTAATCGTTTGCACCACGAACTTGTGTATCCCGTCTGAAGAAGGGATCATCTTATGCTTGGCAAAGTATATGGGCAGGAGTGCAGACCTTTAAGAAAGGATGTATTTGGAGATGGTTCGGATATAAACATCTGGGAGGATTGCTGGATTCCGAGTAGTATGAATGGGAAGATCATGACAAGACGCCGAAATATTGTGTTAACTAGAGTAAATGAGCTAATTGATCCAGCTACGGAGAGTTGGGATGCGGATCTGATCCGGGAGAATTTTTGCATCGTATTATGCAAATTCCTCTTCCTAGACATGATATGTCTGATTTTGTGGCGTGAAAGTTTAATAAAAGTGGGAGGTTTTCGGTGAGATCTGCTTATCACATAGAGTGGGAATCACAGTATGGTGAGGCGGCTTGCTAGCTTAATATATGCGTGGTTTTAAGTTTCAAAAAAAAAACTTGTGTATCCCGGTCTATTTTAAATGCTCAACTAGTTTTCTACTACAGAAAAAATAAACTTAAACTGAATAATTTGCTACTCTCCCTGAGAAAGAGGCGACAATTCCGTCCGCCACCGCCAGAGCTGCTCTATCTACTCCCGCTTAGCCACCAAGACAAAGTCTATTCCCCGACACGTCTTTCCTCGCGCTACGCGTTCCGGTGGACGGTGGTCCGCCATGAGCGGTCGCTCAATTTCGTCTTTGCAATTTTGGCATGGGTACGCCGCGTTGTCCCGTCCGCCGCCGAGACCTAGCCCCATCATCAGCTGCTGCTGTTTTGCCGCCCACGCCATGGCCGCTCCGTGTCCACCACCGTACTGATGACGGGCCACCCCCTTATGCCTGCTCTTTGGAGCTTCAGATCGACGAACAGGGCCTGCAACGCAACAATGTCAGCAAGCGGGTCACCCTTCTTGCTGTCACTCTCCTTGCAGGGCAGCAGCAGGTCGACCTTCTTGCAGGGGTAGCGCTGGAGCCGCTCGAGGTCGGCCTGGCGAGCAGCCGACCTCGCCGTTGCTGAGGCATCCGACGACTGCACGCCGGGTGCTAGCGCGATCTCCTGCACCGCGTTGGGCACCTATTTGCATCCACCAGATTGAGAAAGAAGGGTTTTACATGTGGGATCTACATGTTGATGAGAGTAGCCTACAATCTCGACCGAAATGGCGCATTCCCGGTGCACCAAACATGTTCAGGATTCTATTTAAATCGGGACAATAATTCAGGGTGCGTTAGGCAAGGATTTCGACTCAGGGTTTTATCCGCCCGACCAGTTAGGCAAGGATTTCGACTCAGGTTTTTATCCGTCCGACCAGTTCGAGGTTTAAAATGGACTTTTTTGTTCGAAAAAACGTGACGGCTCGTCGCGGTGCGCGAGGGCCAGGCTGCAGGAGCACACGGGATTGGGCGGGCTTGGCACGCAGATTCTTCCGGATGGGGCGTGTGCGGCTGCCGCGCCCGCATCGTGTGCACGCCAAATTCTCTCCTCGATCGGCTTCCGAGTCTCCCCCTATCTTATCCCCATCCCGCTAGCCTGGCCCCTTGCCTGTGGCCAGCAGCTAGCTACTATCGCCGTCACCCTCGCTCCGGCCTCCCTCCCCGCTTCAAAACCTCCATTCTTGTTCCTTTCCCTTGTCCTCCCTGCCCCCTTCCCCCGATCCTCACAGTAGCTAGCGGTGCCTCCGTCGAGCTCCAGTCAGTCAGTAGTCACTCGCCAATGAACATCTTGAACCAGCCATCCGGCGGCCACCCGGCGTTCCCGGCCGCCAAGGACGGCGGCACCTTCCATCTCATGCCGGCCTCCGTCCGCTTCGACGGCCCGAGCACCGCAGGCCTCTCCAACGCGCACCGTTCGTCGCAGCGGTGGCAGGCGCAGACGCTGGGCCGGTCCAGCAGCTACGTCGGGGCGCCGGGCGCCGACGAGGCCGTCAAGAACGCGGGACAGCCGGCCCCGGCCGCGAAGCAGCAGCAGGCCCTGGTGGCGCCGTTCCAGCCGGTCACGCTCAACTTCCTGCGCTCGCTGCTGGACAAGGGCAGCATGACCTCCATCGCGACAGAGGACGCCGCCGGCGGCTCCGGCGCCGCGGCCGAGGCGCCCCCGCTGCACGCGCTGCGGGTGGTGGTGTCGTCCGCCGTGGAGCTGGACGCGCGCCAGACCGAGCTCATCGCGCGCAAGATGCGCCGGATCACCGGCTTCGTCAACCTCAACGTGGAGAACGTGGTCGACACGTCGCTCATCGCGGGCTTCGTCATCTGCTACGGCCTCGGCGACTCCCACGCCATCGACCTCAGCGTCAGGGCGCGCCTCGCCGCGCTCAAGAACCGCGTCGACTCCTTCGACCGCCACGTCGACGATCGCCTCCACCCGCGGGCGCCCACAGCGCCGCTTCACTGATCCATCCATCCATTGAATCCACTTCACCGATCGAGCTCCGAATTCATATACACAGAGGAACAGCTCCGCCCTATGCCCGTATCCCCGTGGATTGATGAACTCTATAAGTACAGTACAACGCCGCAAGGCCGCCGCCGCCGACGACAACAGTTTTGCTATGTAATGTTGTTGTGAATTGTGAGACAATAGCTGCTGCTACTACACCTTTCAGCCGAGGTTATTATGCTCCTAGTATGTTCTTGATGTACTTATATGATCTCGATGCCAAAACAGAAGGTTTGTACTGTAATCCTATGGTACTGTAAAAGTAATTGCAGATTGTAATTGTATGCGAGGTTCAGCGTTACAGCTCCTCCCCACCACTGTAGCAAGAGGAGAGAGGCGATTTTTGGAGCGAGCCCGGCGATCCACCGTGCGCGCCGCGAGCTGTGGGATTCCTCCCCTCCGCCGGCCGCTCCGGCGGCGGGAGGGTGGGGATCCCCGGCTCCGGCATGTAAATACGGGAGGGTAGGTTGGGAGGCTCGCCGGCGGCGCTCTGGAGGAGGTGGTGCTGCGGGCGGGTGGTTTTGGAGCCGGCGCGTTCTTCTCCGGTGGTGGAGGTCTTCGGAGCTCCCCGTCTGCGCGCTGGACTGGCTGGATCTCGAGGCCCGGCGCGGCGCTCGTGATCCTCTTCTCTCTGTCAGATCCGAGGTGGTGGTGGATCTGGCGGCGGACGGATCGAGCTCTGCGTCGTCTTCCGGCGGTGGATTCGACGGCGGCTGCGGCAAGCGGTGTGGAAGGGTCAAGGGGGCGCTGCCCCGGCCGTTCATCGTCAACAACTCCGGCGCGGCGCGGCGGAGAGTCAAGGCAGCGTCTTCGATAGGGAAAAAGCTCTCCCTGACAGCGGCGAGGTGGTGGCTGGCCGCCTTCGACTCCGACGCCGGCGACGGCGTGTTCTTCGATCTTTGGTCCGTTTCCCCTACGTATTTTGTACTTGTATTTCCTACCGTGTACGTTGTATGTGGTATGTGTTGAATATATGTGGTGGAAAAATTGCAAAAAAAAAAAAAGAGGCAAATTTGACGTATTTAACCCTTTTTCGAATTCATTTCACAAAATGGACCAAATTTCAAATAAATTCATGGATCTAACCCTTTCTCACGGCGCCCGCCCCCGGGCGCCGTGCTAGTCACCACAACGCCGCGGTCTGGGGCGCCGTCGACCGTGCCACGTCGGCGTAGCCGGGCCCGCACGTCGAAAGTACGGCGCCCCGGGCCAGGGCGCCGTACTACTGACCATGGCGCCCCGAGTTAGGGCGCCGTATTCTGACTTAGGGTTAGACTAGATCGGGCCGCCAGCAGTTCCAATCCACAGATCAAATCGACCTCGCTCATCTCCTTGGACATCGCCGACGTCCGCCGCTGCCATCGTCCCCACCTCCGTGCCGGGTGCCGCGACCTCTCCCTCCGTTGCCAGCGTCCCCTCCCTCCGTTGCCCGCGGCCATCGTCCCCACCTCCGTGCCCGTCGCCGTGACCCCTCCGTCCATGGTCGTCGCCGCGACCTCCCCGGTGCCCGCCATGGAGCTGCGCTGACGGAGGTCCCGCTCCCGTCTCGTCTGATGGCTCCGCTGACCGCCGACCTCGTGCCTCCGCTTGCAGCCTCCAGGTATTTCCCCAGCCTTATTTGTGTAGGTTCCTCCGGCTGCTAGCCTAGACGTAGAAGACTGGATCTTAGTTTCACTTAGCTCAGCTCACTTAGCCTAGATTGGTGATATAGCAGTACTAGATATTTGATTTGTGTAGTACTAGATAATCTGTGTAGTCGACATTAGCTAGCTCATCTCACTGTTAATGTCACTATATAGCAGTACAGTAGCTTATTTATGTATTGTAGGTGATATATTTGTACTAGATATTTGATTTGTGTAGTACTAGATAAATTTGTGTAGTACTAGATAGTTGTAGCTTAGTAATGGATATAATTTATGGTAATGCTTGTAGGTTTTGAACTATACAGGATGCTTGTATAGTTAGTACACTAGCTTATTTGTGTATGTTGAATTATTGATATATGACAATGCTTGTATATTTTTTTTGCAGGATGTCGGAGTATTCTCTTCTACAAGATGGATATGACAAGTATCACCGTGCCCATTATTTGGCGGATGAAGGAGTGCTTTTCCCCCACCTGCACTTGCGGAGCTCTCGAGTTGAGGGTCCGGTGAGTGCAAAGCACCCGAAGATGCAGTATGACGAGCGATACACGAAGTACATCCGGAAGACTGGGCTTCTCCCTTTGGTACAGATCGTTTCTCGTGGGATGCCAAAGATGAACCCGTGTGCTCTCACCGCACTGGTTGACCGGTGGCGTCCCGAGACACATACCTTTCACTTGCCGTGCGGGGAGATGACCGTCACTTTGCAAGATGTTTCAATGATCTTGGCACTTCCCATTGGTGGGGATCCCGTGTGCCGGAGCACCGATACTGCTGGATGGGAAGGGATTATGGCTTGCTTACTCGGGAAGGCGCCGGAGCCGAAGAGAGGTGCATCCGCCGGTGCCTCCTTTTCTTGGATTGCCAAGCATTTTGCGGTGTGCCCACCTAAGTTGGACGAGGATTATGAAGGGGTTCAGCAGCATGCCCGGGCATACTTGTGGTACGTTGTCAGCCGTGTTCTATTTGCGGACAGCAGTGGGAGGAACGCCCCTTTTATGTGGCTTCAGTTGTTTGCTGTTTGGGAGTACAAATGGAGTTGGGGTACGGCCACACTAGCTTATTTGTATCGACAGGTAAACGAAAATGTGCATGGATTTTTACGGTATTGCATTCTTAGCAGAATTACATGTATCTAATTCTACCTTATCATCTTGTGTGTGCAGTTGGACGAGGCGTGCCGTAGGGGTGACGGTGTTCAAGAATGCAATATCGGTGGTTGCATGTTGCTCTTATCCATCTGGAGTTGGGAGCATTTGCCTGTAGGGAGACCACCTCACGATGACAATTATGGCGTATGGGACGATCACAAGGACAACCTTCGCCTACCTACAATGGTCTATGCTTGGGACCATGTTAACCGTGATTTTGGTACCTCCCAGAAAATGTATATCCACTACATCAACGAGTTGGATACATTGAAGGCTGAATATGTAAGCTACAACTATCTTTGCTACTTTCCTTTCAATTTTAGCTATCAGTTAGTAGCTTGCTAATTTAGATCTTGGCACAGGTGACCTGGGAGCCATATGGACCGCCAGGTCGGATAGGCTCAATCGAGCACCGGTTCATTTTGAACCCGGCGTGTCTAGCGGAACAACATCTGTGGCATATGGTTTGCCCTATGATTTGTTTCTATGCAGTCGAGTGGCACCTGCCAAACCGGGTAATGAGACAATTTGGATTTTATCAAAGTACCCCGCCAGAATATATCGATACAAGCCAGGAGCTGCATGGGTAAGTGCTATGTATTGCTTACTCCATCGTTATGTAGTTGTGTTGATAGTACTAACATGTATGGATTTTGCCATGTAGGTTGGACAAACAGAGGACGAAAGGTGAAAAGAATTGGCCAAAGAAGCATATGAGCCACATCAACGTGTTTAATGACATGGTTGCTAGACTTGAGCATGAGAGAGTCCACGGGCGTCTCCTTGTCCCAGCACCTCATGATGATAGAGCATTCAACGAGTATCTCGCCTGGCTTAAGGCAAATACTCGTCTTAAGCTCAACGCTTCGGCTTTCCATAGCGAGGACATCTTGGCGGCAGCCAATCCCCCCTTCGACCACTTGGCCAATCTGGAGTACAATAGGCTCATCCGGCAGGGTAGACATCAAGACCTAGCTCCGGTGATCAACTTTGTGGTAAGTTTTTGGTTCTATACCTTTGATGTATCAGTGCACCGGACCTATATTGCATTGTTGATATATACGAACATGCATTCTAACCAATATTGTTCACCGACTTGACAGCAAACCGAGTTGTCAAATCATGTGAACGAGGCTGGGCATGCACTCCGACACCCTCCGGATCATGGAGAATCTTACGAGGCACTTAGAGTTTTCGCTGAGGTATGACAAGTATACAACAATTCCATTTTGTAACGCCACTTTTTGTTATCCTTGACTTGCTCTAGCTATTCCTTGACATGCTATCTAACATGACAACTGATATTTTCTAACAAAAGAGCCACATGTTTGCTGATCTTATTTTCCGGTAAATGATTTTTATTAATTTAGAGATTTGGTATAAAACAAAATTGAAGCATGAACCAAGCCATACAGTACTTGTGCTGTCAATAATACTTAGTGATAGTTGATAAATATCACCCTTGTGCTATCAATAATACTTAGTGATAGTTTTTTTCTTGAGCGTTTTAATTCAAAATATACATTATTTTTTATTTGTTTCCTTTCAGACACAACTAGAATTTGATCCTGATTCCCTAACTCAATTTTAAGAGACATAACTTGGCTTCTATATTTACTTGACATGGGTTTTAACTGGTGGGAAATTTCTTGCCTGAATTTTTCCCTCTTTTTAAATTGTGCATGCTCAAAAGTATAAAAAAAATTGGAGGATCAGAGAGCTGCCAACAAAGCAAAGTAAAGGCATGTGTTCTGTTTGATATGCGAAAAGACCGAAATACCGTTGTAAATTTTCTATTGAACTTTGGTATGTACTACATGAAAGCAATAAAATGCATATCGGTGCACGGTGTATGTATCCTCTCTCTGAAGTTATATGGGCAGCACAGACACAGGCAGAGCGGATGTTTCTGCTACACGAATGTTTCGACCAAGAAAGAGTTTTCTATCTATAAACAAGGGAGGCTAAAGTGCAAACTTAGTAGTTAAAATATTCTAGGGGAGTTTGGGAAGTCTAATCTGAACCATATTTGGGAAACAAAAACTTCTCAGATCTTACATAATGTTAATTTAGAAACATACATATTTGTGAAAATAAATGTACAAAATAATGAGAAAAACAATGATCATATGTGTACTATACAGCACAAAAGTTAAGAGTGTTTCTTTCTTCACAGCTTGAACATCTCTTTGTTATATAATTAATATCTCTTTTCTTTGTACAGTACACATGACTTTATTTTCCATGAACTTGTGTACATGTGCCTAGCTTAACACTTAGCAGTGCTATGAATTTTTCTCTCCTTTTATATTGTGCATGCTCAAAAGTGTAACGCCACTTTTTTGTTATTCTACAGCACACGAAGGCTTGGGCATGTGGCTTAGGTGCTCTTCTCGGTTGTCGTACCGACGACACCATTGTTACACGGTCGGGCTCCTCATCAGGCGGTGCACGTGCCTCACCTGGTAGCCGTGGCTTGAACCGAGCTTCTTCAAGCCGTCCCCATGGCGCCTCTTCAAGCAGTCCCCATGGCGGCACGTCAAGCCGTCCCCATGGCGCCTCTTCAAGCAGTGCAGAAGCCTCTGTTCAGGACGAGGGGGCAGACGATGAGGACGAAGATCGAGAGGAGGTCAACACCTCGCAGTTCCCCGATGCACCTCCGTCTAGTCAGCCCACTCCTCGTAGTTTCGGTTTGAAGGACAGAGGCATACCAAGAAGAGAGCCGATATTTTCTCCCTCTTTGTATGAAGATCAAGGGAAGAGGAAACCTACCAAGAAGCTGGCCGTTAGGAAGAAGAAGAAGAACAACTGAAGTCAAACTTCCATGAACTTGATGTTACGAACTAGTAGTATTCGTCTTATGGACTTGTTGATCTTCACTAGCATGATCTTCAGTTGAAATTGTAGTTTGTGACTTGTTGATCTTCAGTTGTCCATTTTCACTTATGGACTTGTAGCATGATGTAATGGACTTGTAGTATTCGTCTTATGGACTTGTTGATCTTCACTTAGATGATCTGGGACTTGTTGATCTTCAGTTGTCCATTTGTGTAAATTTAAGTCACGGTTTAAATTGTAGTTTGAACTTAGATGATCTTCAGTTGAAATTGTAATTTAAGTCAAACTGCAGACTATCGTTGAACTTAGATTGTTATGTTGAGTTTTTGTCGGTTTGAACATGGTTTGAACTGCATACTATCTGGGATTTTTCCCAGTCCAGTACCGTTCTGGGAGAAATCTGGGATTTTTCCCAGTCCAGAACCACGGCGCCCTACACCGGGGCGTCGTGATAGTTAGCACGGCGCCTTACCATGGGGCGCCGTTCTGCCAGATACACGACGCCCCACCCTGGGGCGCCGTACCGACCTGATAGGTACCCAGCCTCGCGCGACCACGCATCCAGCCTCACTTCCCTTTTCTCCGGAAGAACAGCTCCCCGCCCGTCGCCGTTGGTCTCAAATCCCTCTCAAAAGAGTTCGGATTCGAGCCCTATTTTCCTGGATTTATCCCCCCATTCAAGTTTTCAAGGTATTCCCTCTTTTTCCCCTCTTTTTGTTGGTTAAATCATTCGCATCCATTCGAAAATCGGGAAACCCTAGAAATTTGATTAGGTTTTCAATTGGCTAATTTTCGGTAACCCCCTAGTGCTATGGCCGCATCTCAACCCAACAAGGCAACAAAGAAGTGGGGGGATGACGTAGAGGATGTAGGTGGCAGCCTGGGGTGGTGGGAGGAAGCTGTGAGGAAGGTTAGAGAGAAGGAAGCTGCCATGGAGAGGAAGAAGAAAGAAGAGGAGGAAGTAGCTAGGAGAAAGGAGAATGAAAAGCTGCGCCGTGAGCATCGAGCATATGAGGACAGGCTCGAGGCTGAAAGATTGGCGAGCAAGAAGCGAGCTAAACTTGTGTTCGAAGAGAATTGGCGCAAGTGGCGTCGTGTGGAGAATGCAAGGAGAGAAATGGAGAAAAGGCTATTCAATGAGAAGGTGCTTCGTGAGGCTCGTCGTGCAAGGGAAAAGGAAGAGGAAGAAGAAGATGAGAGGAAGAGGAAGGGGAAGCGACCTTGCTCAAGCCTTTGAGCTTTAGAGGAAGAGGAAGGGGAAGCGACCTTGTGCTCCCAGAGGTTGAACTTTCAATTATGCCTCACATTTGTATCCTCATGAACCTTGTATCCTCGTGAACCTTGTATCCTTGAATTTGTATCCTCATGAACCTTGTATCCTTGAATTTGTATCCACATGAACCTTGTATCCTATTGAATTTTACGAACCTACTATGCTTCTGATGATTTGTCTCATGATTTATGTACGTGCTAGCATGAGTTGCTATATGCTTTGTCTTGCGTTTATTTAAGTTGATTTCTCGCAATACTTTTGTAGGACAAGTTTGAAATTGGGGAAGAATGGGTAGGAAGCGTGCGGCCAATTCTCCGAGCCCGTCGAAGCTCGCTCCAAAAAAAGCAAAACCTCTGAAAGGAAAGGAAAAAAGGGTAACGATTTCGTCACCATGTGTCAGAAAGAATGGATTGAGACGAGAATGAACGTGGATCCGTACGTGTCTGCAAGAGAGAATGTTGGTGATGGACGTTTTTGGAGTAGACAACAATATGACATATATAATTTTGTCATTGAAAAGAAGAGCAAGGAGGTTGTGGAACAGAAGTACGTGGACTTTGAGTACATTCAAGAAAATGAGCATCAATTTGCGAATGTTAGGTGGATATGTCAGAACATGGGTGTTGAGAACATCATGAAATTCAAACAAGATTACAATGTGGAGGTGGTCAAACAGTTTTATGCAACCATTTTCTTTGTGGATGACCCGCCGAAAACATTGAAGTGGATGACTGGCAATGACATGTTCAGTGCCCCCTTCATCGACTTTGTCAAGGCCATGCACTATGAAGAACAATGTGAGGTGGGAAAGGGTCTTCAGTGCTATGGGAGAGGTGTTCCGCCAAGTAAGAACTGCCTTAGGAGTATATATCCAAAAGGCTACAAGAAGGTTGGTGATATCGTTGGGTTGAGGGAAAAATACTACTATTTAATGAAGCTACTCAATGTCACCATTTGTCCAAAGGCCGGCGATTTTGGCAAGGTCCGGGGTCATGTGATCCAGCTCTTGTACCAAGCTCGTCATTATGATGGTGAGATAGATGTGATGCAATGGATGTACGAGACGATGAGACAGGTGGTCATAAACCGCCGATCTCTATGCTATGGACCATACATCTACGCCTTTATCAAGTATGTGAAGAATCAGCCTCCATACAAACAGACTCCAGTCCTTGTGGATTTGTTTCCGGAAAATGTTACTCATCGTCCGTACCAACCTATGGTCAAGCGCAAGGAGTCCAACACCAACTCTCCTACTCGGTCACGGAAAATCGCAATGGGTGAATCATCAAGTGGGGCAAAGCGGAATACAAGAGGGCTACTCAACTATTTCACTAATTTGTGGTCCATGTGCAAGGCAACAAATGTGCGGGGCCATAAGATGCATGAACTTCAGAAAAAACATTTACGAGAGTTTCGAGATGACCGTATCCAACGTGGCTTCAACAATGTTCCACATGATACAACAGGCATCCTCAATGAAAGTGACGTCGACGATTTCGACATGCCACCTCTCAACGAAGATGACTTCGATGGTTTCGTTGGTATTCCACCGCCTTTTGGTATGGGAGATGATGATGCCGACGATGATGACGAGGGTGCGACGTCCGAGTCTAGTTCAGAGTAGTATGAGTTAGAGACTATTAGTGTGTCCTTTTATTCATGTAATGCTACAAACTATTCATCTGTCGTTTTATTTGTGTAATGTAGGGCGATGGTATGAAATGAGTTAGAGTACTAATTTGTGTGCTATGTTCCTGTAATGTGCTATGTTCCTGTAATGAGTTAGACAGCAATGCCCGGTAAGAAACAGCAGCAAACAGATGCACGGCGCCCCAATATAGGGCGCTATACTATTAAGAACGGCGCCCCGACATAGGGCGCCGTGCACCTGGGAACATCGGACGTCTGGTCTACGCCTGGGTGACTTCCGTGAGCTAACAGAGCACACCCGGAGGGAACCCCGGACAAAGATAGCACGGCGCCCCAGTCTAGGGCGCCGTAGTGCTGAGCAAGACGCCCTGTACCGGGGCGCCGTGCTAGCTTTGTCCGGGGCTTCCTCCGGGTGTGCTCTGTTAGCTCACGGAACTCGCCCAGAGGTAGAGCAGACATCCGATGGTCCAGGTGCACGGCGCCCTAGGTGGGGGCGCCGTGGTCACTAGTATAGCCCCTGGTCTAGGGCGCCGTGCTGCCGAACTGATGAAAACCTCTAGAGAAAAGCTATGTTTGCTGGAATTTTCGTGAGGAATGAATGACACCAAACAGATGTTATAAAACAAGAAATAAAAAGTTTGCGAGATACATCATCAAGCCATAAGGGCGAGTACACAATAGGGACATGGAAGCAATACAGTTGACAACTCTAGCCATAAGGGCTTGTTCGGATAGTTTCTTTGCTTCACTAAAGGTTCTTGACAAATAAAGTTGACAACTCTATTGAGTCCAACGGGGATACTTTCCCTTTCGCTTCGCCGGGTCTTGTTCCGCTTGTTCCTCCTCTCGTGCACGGCAAGCCCTCTCGTGCATTCTCTCATCTTCTTCATTCCTCGCCCTTGCACGTTCACCTTGTTCCGCCTCCCACGCCAATCTTGCAATAAGAGCCTTTTCAGTCTTTTCATGTCTCTCCTTCTCGCGGAGCTTCTTTTCCTCCTCAGCCTTCATTGCGTCCCTTTCAGCTTGCTCCATCTCCTTTTTGGCCCGCTCCTCCTCACGATCTTTCTCCCAGAAACGCTCCCACGATTTGTTGACCATATTATCCACCTCACTCTTGTAGAGCCAACTTTGCTCCAAGTCTATCCACCGGTAGTACTTGCAAATAGGCAGAGGTGACTACAAACAAAGTAATGAGTTAGAAGTTGCATAAAATAGAGGTAAGTTCTTTGTTGAAGAGGAGTCATGTACCTGCGGGCGCTCCATATTTGTTGGAGGCTTCCGCTTGCTTTTTGTTGACTTGGGTTTACTTTTTATTGGCTTGGGCTTGTCCCAAGCATAGTTGGGACACATCCAGAACCTCCGGCCTCTCGTCTCGTCCCAATCGCTGGACTGCTTCATCTTGCAAATGTCACCGCACCAACATTTCGGCGCCTCGTGCCCTACGGCAACGTCGACGCTGTGCTGCCATGCCATCGGCTTCGCGTCCAGATCAGAACAGTCCATTCCTACAAAATTGCAAGTATAATCTTTTAGTTGGGAGAAAAATGGACATTATTTCGAAATAAGAAACTCAACAGAAAAGTAACAAATGGAAGCTATTACCTTATTTACGCCCTACCTCTCCCTCTAAATCTACCTCTACGTCCTGGTGGAAATCCTAACAAAAATGGGAAACCACGTCGGTAAACACCAACACTTGCGTCAACATGTTCTCCACCTCCACCACCACTACCACTTGGTACACCAGTTGGTATCCCAGCACCATGCCCGCTTACATTGCCAACATTTGGCATGCCACCACCACTTGGTATGCCACGACCATGGCCCCTCCCATTGCTGCCACCACTTGGTATTCCACGACCATGCCCGCTCCCATTGCCATCATTTGGTGGCCCACCATCACTTGGTAGGCCACGACCATGCCCGCTCCCGTTGCCAGCACAACCTCGTTGGCTTGCATCTCCAACTGGTTGACTTGTACTTCCACCATCATTTCCCTTTGATTTCTTTCTCCTACTACTACCACTCACGTACTGTTCTTGTGTAGGCTCTACAAAATTTTGGTTGCCCCATTCGCGGTGGTAACCACCACCCCAATCGTCCATGTCATTTTTGAAACGCTTTGTAGGCCGTCTTCCAACTTTATCCACCTTTGTAGCCAGATCGGGGTATACAGGGAGTCCTTCATAAACGGGCCAAACCGATGGGTCTAGAAAGGGTTGGAACCTCGCAGCCCAGGTGGCCTTAACAGCCTCAATAGTATGCTCGTGCATCCTAATATTACTTGACATTTCATAACCCACTTTTCTAACTCGTGCCGCCGCCAACATGTGTGAGCAAGGGAGATGGAACACGGTTGGTCTCGCGCATGAACACTCGCCTTGTGTCAGATAAACCTTGAACGAACATCCTCCATATTGGACACCACCTTGAGTGATTCCTCGGGCCTCGTGGACTTCATAAACCAACTCTGTGTTTTCAAATTCTTGTACCTCTAGCGTGTCAGCCTTCCTTTTCTGGTATGTCATCCACTTGTCGATCTTCGGTGGATATTCATATTTCTTTTCTCTTTTGTTATCCCCGGCTATTTGCTTGGCCGTTACCTCACTCCATTTCAAGAAGTATTCATTCATCTTCATGAAGGTATATTCGAGAATTGCTGACACTGGCAACGCACGCACACCCTTCAGCACTTTGTTGAAACATTCAGCCATGTTGCTTGTCATGTCACCGTACCTCATGCCTTGATAGTCATAAGCACGAGACCACTTGTTTCTATCCTTCAAGTTCCTATGTAGGAACTCTTTACCCCCGGGGGTTGCAAGGTGGAATATTTTGTCATACAATTTCTTGAAATGACGAGCGGTGAAGGCGAGACAACAATCTTGGAGTTCATCAGATAATTCCTTACTTCCACATGCCCTGTAGAAGTTTGAGACAAAATGTCTCATGCACCACCGATGGTGCACACGACCATATCCTGGAATTTCAATGTCCACCGCGTTTAGTATCCCTTGGTGGCGGTCCGAGATGATGCAAATCTCTTTTCCTGGTCCAACAACTTTGGTCCTCACTAGACCTAGGAACCACTCCCAGTTATCATTGTTCTCCGCAGACACCAAAGCAAAGGCCAAAGGCACCAATCTGTCTCCACCATCATGCGCTATAGCGACCATGATTGTGCCCTTGAACTTACCGGTGAGGAATGTGCCATCCACGGACAAAACCGGTCTACAATGTTGAAATGCCCTAATGCATGGCTCGAATGTCCAGAATGCACGCCCAAAAACCCGGACGGTTTGACCTTCATATGTCCTAGTTTTCGTGCCTTTCGGCTCAACCACATAATACATTCCCCGGTTTGTTGCCGCCATGGCTCCCAACACCATGCCAATGCGGTTGTATGACTCTTCCCAATCACCATACAAAATCCTAAAGGCGGCTTGCTTGGCCTTCCATGCCTTCCCATACTTCAGTGTGTAATGGAATAGCTTCTTCACATACTCTATCACGGCCTTAATAGGTTGTCGGTAAGATCTTCACGCTGCCCGTTATTTTGTGACCGATGAACTCTGAGGTCAATTGACGGTGATCGTTATTTACTTTTTCCTTGTCTATATCCTTTCCACCACATGTGTGTGAAAACACACTATTTGTGATCTTCCATTGGTCCCCTCCTTTGATTGGCCTTGCGCGGACAATCCATGGACATTTATTATAGTCCTCACATCTGACCGTGTAGCGAACCTTCATGTTTGAGTGCCTCACAAGAAATGGTCGATGATGCTTCACCGCATACTCCTTAAGCCAAGTTTGGAGTTCTTCTAAGCATTGGAATATGGTTCCACTGCTAACCCCGTGCTTGTGTAGGTCAATATCTTTTTGGGAATATGGCCTTGGGCCTAGTATTTTTGTTGTCCCACCATCAACAATAGCCTCATCCGCAAGGCTTAGATCACGAAACAGCGATGTCCGATGATCCCGGCCATATGCGCTCATAAATGCTTTGGCTTCCTTAGCCGTCAACCCGTCCTCGTCAACTTCTTCATCCGGGCCTTCATCGTCGGAGTTCAATGCATAAGATCGACCATATGGAATAGTCGGATCCATGTCCTCTTCATAGCAATTTGCCTCGACATCTCCAATATCATGATTTTTAAGATAAGCTTCCGCCTGATCACCCTCGGCAGAATCACCTTCCGTTTCATCAACCTCGGTCTCTTCATTGTCGGCATCATCATCCAATGGAGGTTGGCTTGTAGGTTGGCTCAATGGAGGTTGGCTCATTGTAGTTTCATACAAAACGGGCTCATGTTGTTCTTCATGTTGAACCGGGCTACTAGCACCGCTAGGCCGATTCAAGTCAATGTCCAATCGAGCACCAACCTTCTTCACGGCAAATAGCTCTAGAGATTTGTCTTGTGAGGCAAAGACAACCTCCATATAAGCTTGCCAACGAATCTCGGAGTCGAGAGTCATCAACTTCCAACGAATGTAATGATCATACCCAACATTGTATCTTCCTTTCAAATGAACTACATCATTTTTGTCCATCCAATTCAACTCACTTCGGACCTTCTCCACAACATCGGCTAGGGTAGGACTACTAGTGTCAAACACAATGACGACCTCCTCCGTGTCGAGGTCATCAACAACTCCTTTCGAGAAAGCCGCGAAGTCCACATGATGAACATTCACGATTCTCGACATCTAAAGATAAACAAAACAATATCATAACCATGGCAACGACAATTCATATTACATTTTACGAACTAGGCATACCACTTTTCATAGAAACCATAACCATGGCATTACATTTTCTAGGGTTAGGGTTAGGGTTTGGCCCTACAAAATCACTAGCCATGGCATAAGCATGGCAGACAAATCTTAAAGCCTATGGCCAAAATGTCAACACCGAGCTAAAGATTTTGCACCCCACCTTCATTTCTAGGGTTTCCACGAATTTGCACAATACAACAAAATGCCAAAATTTGTGTTGGCCAAAATTGAGGGGAACAAAGGAGTTTACCGTCGAGAACACAGGGGAAACGAATTCCACGGATAAATCCCTCCGATTCGGCGGGATTTGAGTGGAAATGGAGTAGGAGCAGTGAGCTGGAGATAGATAGAGCTTCGGGCTCGAGGAGGAAGAAAGACAAGCGTGAGGGCAACCCGGCGCCGCGGGCAATGACTTCAAGTCGCACGGCGCCCTAACCCGGGGCGCCATGGTCAGTAGTACGGCGCCCTGGTCCGGGGCACCGTACTTTCGACGTGCGGGCCCGGCTACGCCGACGGCGCCCCGGACCGTGGCGTTGTGGTGACTAGCACGGCGCCCCGGGGGCGGGCGCCGTGAGAAAGGGTTAGATCCGTGAATTTATTTGAAATTTGGTCCATTTTGTGAAATGAATTCGAAAAAGGGTTAAATACGTCAAATTTGCCGTAACGCGAGAGCAGCTCCGGCAACCTAGTTAAAATTGGTCAAAAATACCGCAGCAATGAATTAGTATGAAATTGCAGCCGGTACTTGTGATGTGATGGCAACAGAGTTTTTGTTCATGTCTTAATTATTCCATAGCTAAGAACTGTTGATGGGACAAGTTGTAGTACAGGAAAGAAGTACAAACAGTGATTAACTGACTGACTGACAAGCAGAGTTATCTGATAGTGCGGTCGAACTGGATCTTAGCTGCGGTGCTGCACCTGCACGGGGATATGATATGAGGATATCAACTGTATCACGTACGACGGTGAAGGGCCTCCGACAGGTTCTTGAGCGCCTTGTCGTAGGAGACGAAGCCCATGAACCAGAACTCGTGGTTGTCCATGGTGGCGATCTGGATGTACCTCTCCGCCGGCTTCGACACGCTGGCCGACGGGCTCACGGTCCTCACCTGGCTCAGGGGAAGCACCACCTGGAGCAGTTCAAGTGTTGGTCAGACAAGTCTGAACCAGTTGCAGTGGAGTGACAGTGAACTGAATCTGAAGAAGTGTATGTACACAGAGAGAATGGAGATCAGAGGTCTTGCTTGCCTTGTAGTACATGGGCTCCGGCGCCTGGGCGGCGGGGCCGTGGTAGGCGAGCGGGGAGTCGCTGCAGAAGGCGAGGCGCGCGGTGGAGAGGTAGAGCGTGCCGATGACGGGGCCGGAGGAGGTGGAGAGGTAGCAGGCGTAGGCCTTGCGGAGCTGCTCCCCGGGAACGGCGCCGAACACCTGGTGGAACACCCTCTCGTGGCCGCCCTCCGCGTACACCTTGGTCCCCTGCGCCAGCCGCGCCACCGCCGCGTCCGCCATGTTCGGGGCCGTCCGGACTGCTCTCCGCCGCCGCAAGCAAGCGTGTCAGTTAGTGTGCGAGCACGACGAACCGAAGCAGGGAGAGTGGGTGATACGTACGGTGGTGCCAGATGTTGCCGGTGGTGTCGGCGGCCTTGCGGGTGCCGTCCTCCAGCAGCTTGCCGCACCGGCCCAGCGCCTTCCGTAGGGCTGCGATCGAGAACGCGCAGGCGGCATGAGGAAGCGGCGCAAAGAGGATGGATCGAATCAGTCGAGAAATTCACTCAAGATGGAACTTCGCTACTCACACTGGCAGGTGGACGGGGCGGCGCTGGCCGGGGTGACGAGTACGTAGGGGTTGCCGGCGCCGTTGCTCGCCGCCGTGACGGCGACGGCCTGGTTGCCGGGCGGCGGGTACCCCGACGCCGGCGCAGGGGCCAACGACGATGTCATGGATGATGGAAGTTTCTGTCTATCGATTGCGGATCGATCAGAGGGAGTGATGGCGGTGCGCGGAAGAATCGGAGGGAGCGACGAGGCGAAGGCTCTCGGGCGCGTTTACTTTTTGTTGGGGAAAGGATCGAAGGAAAGGGAAAGGAAGGAGTGCGGTGCAGCCGATCGAGATACACGAATAGAGTAGACAAATGGAATATCTGGGGATCTGCGTCCGCGATTCTGCGTACACTGGCTGCCGAACACAGATAGTCAAATCCACTGGTCGGTGTGGCCATACGCCTTCACAGCGAAGGAAAAGAATGGCCGCCGGCCGCGCTGATCGGCCGCTGCAGGAAAGAAAGAGATGAACTCGTGAATGGTTGAACTGTTGCCTCACCGGCCGGCTCACCGTAGTACGACCACGCCATACGGCATCAAATTCTCGGTTGCGTATCAGATTCTTTAGGCCCATGAAAGATACCGCGGCTCAAGTATTGTCTGTCCATTTTCTTTTATGTCATGGCCCATTGCGCATTGGTCACATACGCTCCATGTCGAGAGAATCTAAAAAACTAAAGCGTGTTCAACGAACTTGGTTTCTCATGAAGCTGTAAAAAAAATTGGTTTCTCATGTAAAAAAATGAACTTGGTTTCTCACCTCTTGAGATAAGTCATTCATTGTAAGAAAAATGAGACACGTGCCTCAAAAAATGAAAAAAGAGGCACGTGAGATGAACGCGGACGTTGTGCACCCGGGAGCATGTGCTCCCGGTTTTTTCGAAAAAAAATTGAAAATTGAAAACTTGTCAAAAAATTCCGAAAAAAATCATGCACGTACCTGAGCATGTCACGAAAAATCACAGATGCTGTGATTTGTCATTTTTGCACAGGGCGGCCGCGATGTCGTTTCGTCGCCAAATTTGACACGATGGTGCGTGACATGCTCAGGTACGTGCATGATTTTTTCCGAAATTTTTTGACAAGTTTTCAATTTTCAATTTTTTTCGAAAAAACCGGGAGCACATGCTCCCGGGTGCACTTTTGAGTTTCCGCACGTGAGATTCACATCCTATATAACTAAATAGTTCATCCCCGCTAACTATTTCTCTCAACATGCAGCTATGCCACCTAAGCAGGCCCACCCCATCTCCACACGAACTTATTTTCCAGGCCACGTCATCCAGTTTTCCAACCTTTGCAAATTATTGCCCGTGTCGTCCTGTGTACCCATAATCCCGTTCCTCTCCAAGTTGATGTTTTCTCCAGGCTAATGAAATCGCACAAGAAAAGCTCTCATGCATGCAACCGACTCTTAAGCAGCCCATTACTCTCACCAAAATGAAAGGTCTGGCCCATTTAAAACTTTGAGCGGAGCAATTAGTGCTATATCGATTGACCATTAGCCTTCCCTCTTCTCCCTGATCTTTTTTTTGATGCCCCTCTTCTCCCTGATCTGTGCAGCGACGATCTCTCTTCCTAGCCCCCATGTCCATCTTTGGCGCTCAAGAAAAAATGGCCGGCGTTTCCTCTCCGTTCCCTCCGCACCATATTTCCTCATTGCCATCTGCGCGATCATCTTCTCAATGTCAGCATCGCAGCGCCCTCTCCACCTAGCTACTGAATACGCCATTGCACCCTATAGCTGAAGCTTAGGCATGGTGATCAGGAAGAGCAGCACCGCGGTATTGACGGATTTCTTGACATCTGCATCGCTGTCTGTTGCAAGGACGAGCGGAATTTACATCCTGGGTTGCTTCGAATGAGGAGAGACACTAGCGGTCAAGATGAAAAACTATGTTCCTTTCTGCTATGAGTTGCTATTGCTGAATCTCATTAGCTATGCATATATTATATCAGCAATGTTACTAAAGCACAGGAAGTCGATGCTATCATCCATTGAAGGTAATCAATTTTCCTACATTTTCTTTCCAGGTTGGATTAATTTCGCATGGGTTTAACAGCCCTACTCTGACTGGAGTATTGGACTACAACAGATCAACAATATAATGAAAATTGGGGTTTTCCTTTCAGTGCAACAAGTCCCACAGTTTTATCATTCTTATCTACGAATCCTTATACAATCTTCGTATTCTTTGAAAACCAGACTTTTGTGTGATTTCCCTCTCTAGCTGCTATGATAAATGGTAGTGTGAGGTTGAGGCTGACTGCAGTACACAATAACTGGATTATCGCTGTTGAAGCATGACATGACAGATTTTTGGTAAAAAATTGGTGAGGACTTAGAAAAAAACTCCCGTCTCGCGTCGCTCCCCGCTCGCCGCCGGCGGCGGCGGGGGGCCTGTTTCTACCCGCGCGCAAGGAAGGCTTCACGGGGCAGCTCGGCCGGCGGCGGTGCGGACTGGTGGTGACCTTGGTTCGGCGGCGGCGTACAGGTCTCGGCGGCAGTGTTCGGCGCCGCCGTCGTCCCAGCGTGGCGGCGTGGCACAGGGATCCACGGAGGCTGCGCTCGCCGGCCAGATCTAGGCCCCCGGGCCCGACCTGGGCCTTGTGGGCCTGCCTCTTTCCTGCTCTCGCCTGCGTTTCCGCGTACGGTGAAGTGTGGCCGGAGCCCTCTCTCGGTCCCTCGCGGGGCTGGGGTGTCAGACCTGGTATCCCGCGTTGATCAAGGAGGAGCTCGACCCTATGCAGCTAGCGGCGGGCAGCTGCAGTTCCCGACGGGTAGGAGATGGCAGTGGTGGCGCAAGATCTGCCGGTGGATGGCAACGACGGAAGCCATGGCGCTGCAGCGCGGTGGCGGGGCTAGTTGGACCTGATCTGGACCGGATCCGCTGATCTGGACCGGATCTGGGCCTGACAGGCCCTGCCTGCTGCGTCCGGTCTGCGACCGCCTTAGGCGGTGGAGGATGGTTGATCTCCTTCGATTGGCTGCGCGTGCGGCTTGCCGTCCATGCAGGATTCGATTTGTTGCCGACCTACCTCGGCTGATACGTTCGGACCACAGCTCTGGTGCTGCTCATGGGGCTCAAGCTCGGGATGCCGGGGTAGCGGCCCTGGAAGGTGGACTGCGCGGACGACTCTACGGCGAGTGACGTGACAGTGGTGATGGCCTTTCTCTTTGGCCGTGTGGATGGCAAGGAGCGGGCGTTGGTGGGACCTTGTGTTGGCGGCGCTTCGGCTTAGTCATCTCCCAGATCGTGTTCTGGTGGCCAGGCTCGGAATGGTCGAGCATGGTGCGAAGGTCCTCCCGAGCGAAAGCTCTGCGCTTCGGCGCCAATGGCGGCGGTGCTTGCGGGTATCGTATCCCTCTTGGGGGCGCTATTGTGGGTACCTTAGCCGCGATGAGGCTCCGGGTGAAAACCCTTGACCATCTTGGTCTCGACGACGGCGACATGCTATGTCGTTATCCTCTTGGGGGCGTTGTCATGGAGTTTCGGTTTCCTTCGGGCATGTTACGGTCTCTCCGGTGGCAAGTTTGGTGCTCCATGTGTTTTGCTTTTTTCTATCTTTGGTCTGCTTTGTAAGAGGTTCTCCTCATCACTTTGTATCGGTTCGGCCGTTTGGCTTTATTTATAAAGCGGGACGAAAGGCTGTTTCGAGGCATTACATGACAAATGACACATAAGTCAATTTTCGAGTTAGTTGCACTCTTTGGTCCATCAAGTCAGTATGGTTGCAAGAAAATACAATACGTTCATCATCTCTTATTTATGTGGCTCCTACTCACAGTGCTCTCTATTGATCTTGATTAGTTTTCTTCATTCGTTATTTTGCCTGCCCAAGGTGGACTGATCTCAGATCTTAAAAAAAGGTAGACTGTTTTAAAAAAGAGAGACACGTGTTTCATGTGGTTTTCAGAAGAAGACATACCATTTTTCGAACCTAAACACTTGAGGCTTAAAACTTCTATTTGGTCTGAAATAAACACTAAACTCTTACAAAAGTCCATAGATCGTTACATGACGAAAACACTTATAGGACAACATATGGCGCAAAACAAAATGGACCGAAGAGTAACTAAATCTTGATCGGCCCATTCCACTGAGTCAAAATTAAACCTGAGAATGGTTTTTGTTTAACGGGAGTTTTGCATGCGTTTATCCACGTGGGTTTGTTTAGTTCGGGTATTACTGGGTTGAGTCCGACAACAATTTAGCTGGTTTTGGTTTACTGTAGGAAGTAATTGGGTATGGGCTGAAACAATTACAGTCCAAAACAGTTTCAAACCCGTGGTTATCGTAATCTCGGGAAAAAAAATACCGTGGTTAACACCCGGTGCGTGAGACTGGTTTGTATGCACACTTTATGGGTTCCCAGTTGTAGGGGGTTCATCTAAAAAAAAGTTGTAGGTGGATTGCACATGAATTGTAAATAAATTTTTCTCAGTTACACATTGCTGCACATGGGTTGCAACTAATTTTTTGGACCTGCAGGTGGGTTGCATAGGGGTGCAACTAATGTTTTTCAGTTGCACATGTGTTACAATTGAAATTGGGTGACATCATCTAATTGAGAATGAAATTAATTCTCGCTCATGTGAGAATTAGTCATTTCCTTATATTTCCACTAATTGAATGAAGTAAGATCGTTGTTTTAAACAATGCTCCAGTGCAACAAAGTGGGTGGCGTTGCCGGGTTGCCAAGTACTATAAAATTATTACCAAGAAAAGCTGAAATATTTTTAAAACTGTCGTGGGGTCACTCTTCGACTGCCCCACGGTGGGGACACCTGGGTCACGCCAAGCCTATCAGCCTTATGGCGAGGGCCCAAGGAAGGCCCAAGGAGGACGACGTGCGGCCCTAGATAGTCGACGGATAGGTCATGCGACTCCTATCATCTTGCAAGCGCCATCGGCACCGTTCACCTGAGACCTAGCCTACCATATAAAGGCTAGGAGGGTCCTTCGTCTAGAAAAAGCTCATAGCCGCCATCACAAACCCTAGCGAGATTGCCATCTCGCCATTGTAGCCACAACTCGCCATTCAATACCAGACAAGCAGGAAGTAGGGTGTTATCCTCCGGGAGCCTGAACCTGGGTAAAACGCCTTGCTTGTCAGCCGTCGTGATCACCAGCGCTCATCTCTCTTCCCCTCAATCAACCCGGGGTACACAACCCAGGGATTTGCCGAGTCCACTCCTCGTCAATTGGCGCCGTCTGTGGGAAAGAACGAGCGCTGGAACCATGGTCGCACCGGCCCCATCGACTTTGAAGACCGACGTCTGCATCACCAAGGAGCCAATCTGCTTCGGCTCCTTCGAGTACACCTTCCACCGCCGGCCCACCGCTCGGTGTACGCCGATCTGCATGTAGGTATGTGCCTCACCTTCGGTACCATGCACTACTTCGTAGACAGCTGTGGAGTACTCAGATCCACGGCGATCGCACCGCGCGCGGTGGTAGCACCCGCATCTGCCGCGACTGCCCCAACCACGCCCCCACCTGCTGCGGAGATCGCATCTGCTGCGACTGCGGCGACAGCATCTTCGACTGCTGAGAAGATCGCATCCGCCTCGACTACACCGACCGCCTCCGCTGCGGCAGAGATCGCGCCCAACACGGCCACGCCATCAGCGTCTCCGGCGTCAAGGAGATCGCATCGGCTACGACTACATCGACCACCTCGACGACCACCGCGCGGATCGAGTCTACTTCGACTACCTCGATCGCGTCGCTGGCAAGGCCAAGATCTACGTCAACTTCGACTACGTCGACCACACCTTCGCGCGCGACGGAAGTCGCGTCGTTCTACCCGCCCCACTCGCGTCTCCGTCAACTTACAAGATCGTCAACAAGCCAATCGCGCCCGCGTCGACGACGGCGACATCACTCCTCGCGTCAGCGGCGGAGATCGCGAGACTCCAGGGAAGGAGCCTCGGCAGCGACTGTGGTACCCACCACGTTGCGTCCATTTTCGGCTCCGAGCACGGCTCGGACGAAGGAAGCAGCAGTGGCAGCGCCCGGCCCACTCCCCAGACATACCCCGCGCAAGTCTTCATGATCGGCCCGACGCAGGGCAACGGCGACGAACCCGCATACCCACTGGAGGTGGTCATGCCGGACCAGGTGACGCGGCTCACCATCACCCGAGAGATAGCAATCAGAGCCCTGAAGCACGTCGAGGACGGCACGTACCCCCCACCAGACGCACCCCGGGAGGACCTTATGGCGGTCCAATACCTGCTACGGAAGGAAGGCGAACGACTCCGCGCAGAGAAGGCCGAGCTACTCCGACGCAAGGAGGAGGCTGACGCGTCGAGCGCCAGGAGGGCCGCTTACTCATTCACTGCCTCAACAGAGGTCTCACAAGGAGCAAGGCGCCACAGAGCCGCGTGCCCCTGATGACGGAGGCCGACCGCAAGAGTCACCCGCAACCTCGAGTCATCATACATGAGCGAAGACGCAGACGGGATACCCGTCCCCAAAACCCGGAGCCGCGCTCATGGCAGTCGAAACATACCTGCGGCTGACACAGCCGCCCGAGGGCGACTCGCGCGCTCTCCTCCACAAGCAGCAGATCATGTCTATCAAGGCAGTCGAAGAAGCTCTGATGAACAAGGCGCCGACAGAAAAGGCGCGAGAAGATCGGGATCGCCGCGACCGCGAGCCGCACACTCGCAGGCCCGGCGGCAAGACAACTGCGACAACCGCAGCCAGGCGAAGACCTCCGCAACGTCATCACACAGAGGACGGTGGACCGCAGCCGCACCCAGCGGACGGTCAGCACGCCCAATACTGACGACCGCAATGACGGCGACTACGAGCCGTGCGGCGCCGCATGCTTCAGCTTCAACATCCGCGACACAAGAATGCCCAAGGGCTTCAAGCTCACGGCAGAAGCAGTCAAGTACGACGGGAAGCAGGACCCGAGACTCTGGCTAGAAGACTACCTCATAGCCTGCAGCTGCCAGGGCGGTACTTCGACTACGGCCATGCAGTACATCCAGCTGATGCTCACGGGCTCTGCACGCGGGTGGCTAAACACTCAACCCAAGAACGCCTTCAGGACGTGGGACGAGTTCGCGGAGGCCTTCGTTAAGAGCTTCCTGGGGACGTACTCGAGACCGACGACTTTCGTCGAGCTACAAGCATGCAAGCAAGGACGAGACGAGCCGCTCCGGTCGTACATCCAGCGTTGGACCCTGCTCCGCAACACCATGGAGACCGCCTCGGAGGACCGAGTGATGGATGCCTTCATGCACGGCGTCTCCCGCCGCGACCTCCGCGAGGAGTTTGGTAGGCTCCGGCCGAAAACATGATCGAGTCATGAAGATAGCCAACCAGTGGGCAGACGGAGAGGACTCGGTCCGCGATAGTTCACGCTACTCCCCGAAGGACGAAGCCGGACCAAGCAACTGGCGAGAAGGACGCCACAAGAAGAAGCCGCGTTACAACGGCAACGACTCAATCGAGTTAGTAGCGGCGGGATTCCAAACCCCCCGTGATGAAGCGCGCGACAGCAGTCGCCAATACAGCCATGTACAGTACAGTCGAAGCGGCGGTGACCAGAGTCGCCAATACAGCCAGGGCAATACAACCGAAGCGGCGGCAGCAGCTACCGCAGCGACGGAGGCCATAAACGCGAGTGGCAGAAACGCACACGAGCCCAGCGGAAGAGCTGGAACAACCCTGCAGGCACCACATGTTCAGGAACCCGGAAACGGGCAAGTGGGGATCCAACCACCTGTTGAAGGACTGTCGAAAGGCACGCAAGATATACGAAGCCATGCAGAAGATAGTCACTCCAGCACCCGCAGCGCAGCCAGTCGCGCAGCTGGCCATCCAGGCAGCACCCGCACCCGCAGTCGCTAATCCAGCACAGGCGGCGGGAGCCTTTCCACAGCAGCAGCCGCAGCAAGATGCCCCACCAGCGGTCCATGACGCATATCCAGCGGCACGCGGACAACTCAACATGATACAGAAGGGGCGCCCCTCAAACAGGACCCAGAAGATCATCACTCGCCAAGTTTTCCAGGCCATCACCTGTCCACCTGCAGTACCCGACTACCTGAGAGGGTCAGAGACACCAATCACGTTCTCCAGAGCAGATCACCCGCCTGCAGTACCACGACCCGGGCACGCCGCTCTGGTAGTCGAAGCTCTGATCGGAGATTACACCCTGAAAAAGGTGTTCATGGACGGAGGCAGCGGCATCAACATCATCTTTGCCGACACCCTCAGAAGGATAAACAGGCCAACGACAAACTTGGCGGCATCAGAGACCACCTTCCATGGCATAGTACCAGGGCAAGCAGTCACGCCCATGGGAACGATCACACTCGACGTCATCTTCGGCACACCCGAAAACTTCAAGAGGGAGTCGATCGACTTCGAGGTAGTCGACTGGAAGTCGCAGTACCACGCGATACTCGGGCGCCCAACCTTTGCCAGATTCATGGCGGTACCTCACTACGCCTACCTCATGCTCAAGATGCCTGGACCCAAGGGCGTCATCACGGTGCACGGCGACTTCGACCGCTCCAACAGCTGCGACCGCGAGTTCAGCAAGATCTCCGAGTTCTTCGGAATGGAAGAGCACTTCGAGGCGATGGCAGTCGACAACGACAAAACCATCTTCCCGCCACGCAAGAAGCAGCCAAGGACGCCGCCTTCAACACGACTGACGACACAACAACTCATCAGGTCCACCCGACGGACGCAAACAAGACAGTCAAAGTGTCGTCGAGTCTGCCTATCGCATAGGAAAGCGCGCTCGTCGAGTTTCTACGTGAGAACTGGGAGATCTTCGCCTGGCAACCTTCTGACATGCCAGGCATACCCAGGAACCTCGCCGAGCACTCTTTACGCGTCCACAAGGACGCCACCCGTCAAGCAGACCATGCGACGCTTTTCAGGACCCAAACGAGATGAAATAAGCAAGGAGATCGATCGACTGCTCCACGCCAAATTCATCCGAGAGATCAAGGACTCGGACTGGGTAGCGAACCCGGTCCTGGTGGAGAAGAAGAAGACGAAGAAACTCCGCATGTGCGTCGACTTCACCGCCCTCAACAAATGCTGCCCCAAGGACCATTTCCCGCTCCGCGGATAGACCAGATCATCGACTCGACTGCAGGCTGCGCACGCCTATCCTTCCTGGACGCCTACTCAGGGTACCAGCAGATCAGGATGAACGTCGACGATGAAGAGAAGACTGCATTCATCACACCCATGGCGTCTTCTGCTACCAGACGATGCCCTTCGGGTTGAAGAACGCTGGAGCCACGTACCAGCGCACAATGCAAGCCTGCCTAAAGGGGCTAATCGGAGAGATCGTCCAAGTCTACGTCGACGACATAGTCGTCACCACTCGAACGGAGGACACTCTCATCGCCGACCTCCGCAAGGTCTTCGCCGCCCTCAACGAGTATCAGATCAAGCTGAACCCGGACAAGTGTGTCTTCGGCGTGCCAGCCGGAGAACTGCTCGGGTACCTCGTCTCTGCAAGAGGAATCGAAGCCAACCCCGAGAAGGTGCAAAACATACTCGCAATGCCAGCACCGACCAAGCTTCATGAGGTGCAACGCCTAGCCGGCCGAGTCGCAGCTCTCAGCCGGTTCATAGTAAGTTGGGAGAAAAGGCCCTGCCTTTCTACCAACTGATGAAAAAGACAGACAAGTTCGAGTGGACAGAAGAAGCGCAAGTCGCGTTCGACCAACTCAAGAAAACCTCACGACTTCCCCAGTACTGGTGGCGCCACTGGAGAACGAGCCGCTATACCTCTACGTGTCAGCCACGAACAGGGTGGTCAGCACGGTACTCGTAGTCGAACGAGAAGAAGAAGGACACAGTTACCCTGTTCAGCGCCCGTCTACTACCTCAGTGAGGTGCTAACCTTGTCCAAGCAGCGGTACCCGCACTACCAGAAGCTAGCATACGGAGTCTTCATGACATCAAGGAAGGTCGTCCACTACTTCTCCGAGCACTCCATCACGGTAGTAAGCTCCTCCGGGCTCTCCGACATCCTCACCAACCAAGCCGCGACAGGACGAGTCGCCAAGTGGGGGCTGAAGTACGCGCACCCGAAGTCAATCAAGGCCCAGGTGCTTCCAGAGTTCACCACCGAGTGGATAGAGGCCCAGCTACCAGACGTACCCGACCTGTCCAACGCATGGACAATGTACTTCGACGGCTCCAAGAAGTTCAGATCAGCAGGGGCGGGAGTCGTCCTCATCTCACCTAAAGGCGACAAGCTGAGGTACGTGCTGCAGATGAACTTCCCAACGCCCTCCAACAACGAGGCAGAGTACGAGGCCCTGATCCACGGCATGCGGATGGCCAAGAACTGCGGCGCCACTCACCTCATGATCTACGGAGACTCCTACCTCGTCGTGCAACAAACCATGAAGCAATGTGACGCCATCGCCGACAACATGATCGCCTACAGGGACCTGTACAACCAGCTGGAAGGCACCTTCGACGGCTGCGAGCTGCGGCACGTCGGCCGCGAGAGCAACGAGGAAGCCGACACCCTCGCCAACCTGGGCTCAAACAAAGCGCCGGTGCCACCCGGAGTCTTCCTCGAGTGCATCACGCAACGCTCCGTCAAGCTCCGGCCCGCGCCGGGATCCTCTACATCGACAACGAGCACCGCCGACCCGCCCAGCACGGAGAAGGAGCCTATGGAGGTATGCTGATCGAGCCCACATGGACGAGCCCATACCTGGCTTACATACTGCAGCAGAGGGTGCCAACAAACCCAGTCGAAGCCAAGCGCGTCATCCGCCGCTCCAAGGGCTTCACCGTCATCAACGGGGAGCTCTACAAGCGAAGCATCTCGGGAGTCCTCCAAAGGTGCATCGACCCAGTCGACGGTCAAGCCATCTTACTCGAGATCCACGCTGGCATCTGCGGGCACCACGCCAGCAGTCGAGCCTTAGTGGCCAAAGCCTTACGAGCCGGGTTCTACTGGCCCACCGCAATGCAAGACGCAGAAGAACTCGTGAGGAAATGTCTCGGCTGCCAGGAGTTCGCCAACAAGCCGCACGCACCAGCATCAGCACTAAAGACCATCCACTCGCCTGGCCCTTCGCTCAATGGGGGCTCGACATGGTGGGTCCACTCAAGAAGTCCTCGGGAGGACACACTCATCTCTTGGTGGCAGTCGACAAGTTCACGAAGTGGATCGAAGCCGTGCCTATCACAAGTTCGACTGCCTCCTCGGCAGTTAACTTCATCAGGTCGATCATCTTCAGGTTTGGAGTGCCGCACAGCATCATCACCGACAACGGCACGAACTTCACAGCCGAAGAGTTCAAGGACTTCTGCTCCGAGCAAGGCATCAAGCTCAACTACGCATCTGTCTCGCACCCGCAGTCCAACGGACAGGTCGAAAAGGCCAATGGCTTAGTCTGCAAGGGCATCAAGAAGCGCCTGCGAGTACCATTGAGGCGCGCTGCAGGCGCCTGGGTTGAAGAGCTGCCATCTGTGCTGTGGAGTCTGCGCACTACGCCAAACAGATCCACTCAGTACACGCCATTCTTCATGGTCTACGGCGCAGAAGCAATCATGCCGTGCGACATCAAGTTCGACGCGCCCCGAGTGGTGGCTTACGACGAGTCCGACGCAGAAGAAGCACTCGAGGACGACATGGATACCCTGGACGAAGCACGCGACATCGCCCTTACCCGCACAGCCGTGTATCAGCAAGACTTACGCAACTACCACGGGCGGCGACTGCGGCCCAGAGCGTTCGTCCCTGGCGACCTTGTCCTCCGCCTCAAACAGAAGAAGGTGCACAAACTCGCCTCCCCGTGGGAGGGTCCATACATCGTGACAGAGGCAATCGGCGGCGGAGCTTACCGCCTGAAGGACTCGAAGACGGGGACAGTCTGCACAACCCGTGGAACGTTGCGCAACTGCGCCGCTTCTACGCCTATCGACTCCCCCTTGTAACAAAGTACATGTCAAGAGGCGGCAGGTTCCAGACGCACTCTTTCCCTTACCAGGGTACCTGAGGGGACTGGAAGGGTTTTAATGAGGCGGCCTGCTCGCAAAAATCAATGAAGTGATTTGTGGAACAAGCTCTCCCCTTTACTTTTTTAGTCAAAAAGCAACATAAACCTAGGCCGTCACCCGACGCACTCGGGGGCTGCGCCATACAGGTCCAACTCGAAAATCCTAGGCCGCCACCCGAAGCACTCGGGGGCTGCGCCGCACAGGTCTAAGTCAAACCTAGGCCGCACCCGACGCACTCGGGGGCTGCGCCATACAGGTCCAACTCGAAAATCCTGGCCGCCACCCGAAGCACTCGGGGGCTGCGCCGCACAGGTCTAAGTCAAACCTAGGCCGCACCCGACGCACTCGGGGGCTGCGCCATACAGGTCCAACTCGAAAATCCTGGCCGCCACCCGAAGCACTCGGGGGCTGCGCCGCACAGGTCTAAGTCAAACCTAGGCCGCCACCCGACGCACTCGGGGGCTGCGCCATACAGGTCCAACTCGAAACCTAGGCCGCACCCGAAGCACTCGGGGGCTGCGCCATACAGGTCCAACTCGAAATCCTAGGCCCACCCGAAGCACTCGGGGGCTGCGCCGCACAGGTCTAAGTCAAACCTAGGCCGCACCCGACGCACTCGGGGGCTGCGCCATACAGGTCCAACTCGAAATCCTAGGCCTCACCCGAAGCACTCGGGGGCTGCGCGCACAGGTCTAAGTCAAACCTAGGCCGCACCCGACGCACTCGGGGGCTGCGCCAATGCAGGTCTAACTCGAAAACCTAGGTCGCACCCGAAGCACTCGGGGGCTGCGCCGCACAGGTCTAAGTCAAACCTGGCCGCACCCGAAGCACTCGGGGGCTGCGCCGCACAGGTCTGACTCGACACCCTCGGCCGCACTCGAAGCACTGGGGCTACGCCGTACAGGTCTGATTCAAACACCTAGGCCGCACTCGACCGCTCGGGGCTGCACCATACAGGTTTACAGAAGTCTACAAGATACAATTTACTCACTCGGGGGCTACCCCCACCTCGGCATACATACACTCATATTTCCACTTGGAAAAATTGCTTTTACAAGCTAACGATATACAACAGCAGTCTACTACTCTTATTCTACAGGCTCGCCCTTTGGCGCATCGAGTGGCCCTACAAGGTGCTCACTAAAGCTCTGGACCTGCTGAATCATCTGACGCGCAGCCGCAAGAGTATCGGTGTAGTCACCCTCTCCAGGCAAGCCGTCAAGCACCTTGTACAGTGGAAGATTAGGCCGGTGCATTCGAACGTACGCCAGCGCCACGTTCGCCCCGGCAACAAGTTGAGTGTGCACGACTTCCTTCAACGCACTGCCTTCACGGAACCTCTCCAGCAGCGCAGCCAGTCCATTAGGCTGCTCGTTGTGCGGAAAGTACACCCTGTTGATCTGCCAGAGGGTTTTTCTACAACCTTCCAAGAGCACAGCAGCCCGCCAGGTGCGATCCAACATTCGCGCCAGTACACTACCTCTGGATTTATTCGACCAAAACTGACGCGCTTCGGGTGAGTCACCGGCGGCTTCTTTCTCCACCCGCTCGTCTACTCGACTTTGCTCGGCCTTCCAGTCAGAGTTCACATCTGCATCAAGACCCAGAACTAAGAACAGTAAAAGGATAAAGAAGTCGAAGCACAGTGCTAGAAGACCAACCTTGCAGCTGCCGACTGATCAAGTCCATCTCGCCCAGCAGAAACTCCTCTCGCTGGGAGAACGGCGCAACGGGCCGTGACCTCAAGCGCTCCAACTCCAACTCGGCGCTCTTCAACTTCGACTCGAGCTCAACAACCTTGTTCCTCATGAAGGTGATCACTCGTTGATCATTCACACTTCGCGCAGGAGCTGGAGGAGCTCGACGGCGACGACGAGTGGGTGCAGCCGAAGAGGTGTCCTCCTCGTCGCCCGCACCAGTCGTTCCAGCGACCCCAGGAGCTTCGCCCATCTCAGACTGCCAAGTTCGACAGCGTCAAGCAAGGAAAAGAACACATTCATTCAAGCCTAGATATGAAAGAAGACTCGAAGGCACAAATTCACATTTCAACATCAGCATGTTCGCGGCCAGAAGACCCGCAAACTATATAGTTCATTACAGACCAAGAACCAAAAGCAGAAGAATCTTAAAAGAACGGAGTCTACATCACAGACTCCGACTGGGAACGGCTCTTCCTAGCAGCCAACTCTGCAGCCTTGGCAATCCTCTTCTCGAAGGTGGCGATCAACTTTGCAGCCAGCTGACTCGCCTGCGCCTTCACACCGCTAAGGGACGCGGTCTTGCCATCAGGCTTCCGAGGGAAGTCGCTGACAACCTTCTCAAAATCACCTACGACTTGGTGACCAAGAAGTAGCTGGAAAGTGAGCTCTGAGCCGCGTACCGTCTGCGCACGCGTGTAGTCCACCAAGGTGGTCGCATTGCCTTCGAACGGAGCCGCAAGCGCGTCAACAGCAACCGGCGATGGCTTGCTGGGGAAGATGCTCGGTGCACAGTCGCCAAGGCGCCTGTCGACTTCTGCAGCGCCGCCGAAGCATACGCGCAGACGCGGTCGATGAAGCCAACAGCCTCCGCCAAGCCGACATTCTCGCTGGAAGTCCCTTCTGGAGGAGCACCTCCGCAAGTCTCTGATCAAAAGAAAACCACACCCGTAAGACATCAGAAGTCGACAAAAGGCAAAGTAGGCACTGAGCCGAAATACTTACTTCCAACAACATCTGCGAGTGCGAGCAAGCGGTCGACCTGGGTCTTCTCCAGATCATCCCGAGCTTGTTCACGCTCTCGGGCCTCACCCAGCGACTGCTCCAGCTCCGCGACTCGTTTCTTCATGCTCTCCCTCTCGCCTATAAGGATCAAGAGCAGTGTTAGTCATAAAAGGCAGTCGAAGCGCCCCTCGAACACAAGGGTTCACACTCACTATTCGCCTGCTCCAGAGCAGTGCGGAGTTGATCCCTCTCCTGCTCCATGCGAACGAAGGCTGCGGCTCCCTCCATCTGCTGGCGATAAAACGGCTGCGGGAAACACAAGACATCAATCTGCGCCCGACTATTCTAGTCACGCACATCTTCGGGGGCTACTCCCATCGGGAGCGCTGTTCGCGCACCCGATACAGATTTTGCAGAATGAGTCAAAGGACACTTACATGCTCAAGCAGCCCAGCGTCAGCCGGAGTCGCATCAGCAGCTTTCTCTGGCACGGAGGAGGTCGAAGCCTTCAAGGCCAAAGCGTCGCCTGAGCCTCTTCTCCGGTCGTCTTCGCAGTCTGCTCGATCATGGGAGCAGAAGTGTGCTCCATCTCACGAGGAGAACCAGCGCCAGTACGGTCGCTGTGACAAGACAATTCAAGGACTCGCAAATCAAAAAGCAAACTCGACAAAACAAGGCGATGGTTACGCGACTAACCTGGCGACATCACATCATCTTCACTGCCCAGGGAGACGGAGGCCATCCTCGCAAACTCAGTCGGCGGTGCAGAGCCGAGGGGAGGCACGATCAAAGGCTCAGCCAGGTCACTCGTGTGCCTAGCGCCCGAGGACGACTCGCTCGCCTCCTCCTCGTTCTCCACACCCGCCTCCTTCACGGGTGACGAAGCCGAAGCAGAGTCGCCACTCTTTCGCCTCTGCCGCTTCAGCAGCGGCTCCTCATCTTCATCGTCCTCCTCCAACTCTTCACTCGGAGAGGTGGCGGAGGGAACTTCATCGTCATCAACCTCGTCCTCCTCAGGGAACTCTGCCTCTTCATGAGGTCCATTCTCCATCAACGGAGGAAGACTAACATAGCTCGAACGACCCTGTCAGCAAATGAAGCATTCGAGTCAGGCAAAAAGATTCGACAGAAGAAGATACAAGACAAAAGCAAAGCAAACGAAGCTCACCTCAGGCACAGGGTTATTAGGCCCATACGGCTCGACCGGGCACTTGACATTGCACGGGTCAGCGGCTCGGAGACTAGTGATGCTCCTCACCTTCGACTCGACTGCGTCATCATCGAGCTCATCGCCAACATCCTCACGCGCCCACATTGGGTGGACGCGAGTGCGGAGCGGCTGCACCCGAAGCCTGAAGAAGGTGGCAATAAGGTGAACTCCACCTGTCTCGCGCCCAAGACTTTTCAGAAGGCCACGAAGAAGCGTCAGCAAGGGCTGAGTCGCCTCCCTGTCCTCCTTCGACAGCGGGTGCGCCCACGCGTTCGTCTTCCGCAACTCGCGATCAGCCGCGAAGTCGGGAAGCCCTTCCTGGTCGCACCTGATGTAGAACCACTTCTTCCGCCAGCCCTGGACGGAGTCGGACTTCTTCATCTGAAAGTAGGTGGTGTCGCCACGCACCTGGATGCCGAAGCCGCCGACTGGATACACCTGCTTGCTCTTCCCCACGTTCCTCCTCACGAGGAATAGCGACTTCCACAGCAGCCAGTTGGGTGCGATTCCCAGGAAGCACTCGCAGAGCACGATATAGCTCGCGATGCTCAAGACGCTATTGGGAGTCAGATCGTGGATCTGAATCCCATAAGCGTACAAGAGACCACGGACGAAATCGTGGAGGGGGAACCCGAAACCCCGCGGAAGGAAATCCACGAAGCAAACGCGTTCCCCCTCGCGAGGAGCGGGGAATACCTCTTTCCCGGGAGCGCGCACCGTCGCCTTTCTGCCGGCGGCAGCAGCCCCTGCGCGCGGAGGGCCTCGAGGTCGGCCTTCTTCACCGACGATTTCACCCAGTCGCCGTCGGGCTTCTTCATCACGCTCGCCTCGGCGGCGGCGACGGCGCCAGCAGCAGGCTTCCCCCTCTTCATCGCGGCCTTGCTCATGGAGGGTGGAGAAAAGAAACTGGCAGAAAAGGACAACAATGGCGGAGAGCAAGCAGCGGAGACGATGGCAGAATGGGGATGGAATGAACTGTTCGCCGCCGCGGTGAAAAATATATACCGCGTGGCCAGTTAATCCAGGCCGTCCTCAGCGAAACCGCACTCCACAACATCATCTGGCCGTCCACGTGTCGCGCGGAGATAGCAACCGTCGCCGGCCACGCCGCCCACTACGCACGGGAATCAAGGCGCCATCATCACACCGCGAAATTTTCGCGCCCAACGGTCAGTATAAAGCGGCAACCGCTGTCTCCAGTCAATACTGACAGTGGGACCGCACTGTCACGTCCCATCGGACACAGAGTGCGCCAAAAACGTCAGCGCTGACGTCAACCGCGAAGGCGTAGGAAGTAAGCCAACGGGCTGATTGGGAACTCGAACAGTTCATTCGAGTGCAAGAAGATTCAGTAAGCTCCAAGAGCTGAACAAACTCGTGCAGTAAGCCAAACCTGCCGAATACACAGTAAGTCACGCAAAGCCAGTCGCGACTCCATCAGGTCTAGTCCCTTCTTTACTCCCATCGGGAGCGGGCTTTTCGACTGAAGAAAAATTGAGTTTAACCTCAATTGCAAGCAATTCAGCTTAATCTCGGGGGCTACTCCCATCGGGAGCGCTGTTCGCGCTCCCGAGTGACTCAGAACAATAGCAGTCGAAAAATCACCGACTAAGGCTGTACTCACAGTATTCGACTAAGGAATCCTCCATAAGCCCTGAACGGCCGGAATCGACTAATTTTACTTGTTCCTTTCAGGAACCCGACGGCGTGCCCAGGAGGAAGGAGTCCTTTACCCGACTCTACGATTCGACTAAGCACTCGTGGGCTCCTGTCGTGTGGTCACTCTTCGACTGCCCCACGGTGGGGACACCTGGGTTACGCCAAGCCTATCAGCCTTATGGCGAGGGCCCAAGGAAGGCCCAAGAAGGACGACGTGCGGCCCAAGATAGTCGACGGATAGGTCATGCGACTCCTATCATCTTGTAAGCGCCATCGGCACCGTTCACCTGAGACCTAGCCTACCATATAAAGGCTAGGAGGGTCCTTCGTCTAGAAAAAAAGCTCATAGCCGCCATCACAAACCCTAGCGAGATCGCCATCTCGCCATTGTAGCCACAACTCGCCATTCAATACCAGACAAGCAGGAAGTAGGGTGTTATCCTCCGGGATCCTGAACCTGGGTAAAACGCCTTGCTTGTCAGCCGTCGTGATCACCAGCGCTCATCTCTCTTCCCCTCAATCAACCCGGGGTACACAACCCAGGGATTTGCCGAGTCCACTCCCCGTCAAAAACATTGGCACAAGAATATAAGATGCACCCATGGTGCCAAACACAATTCAAATCTGATTTACACATCGAGATACAAAAGATACAAAAAAATTCTATAAATAGTAGGTGGAGATAAAAAATGCGGTCATAATTCATCGAAGACTTAACCATTTTTCTTCATATGTGTTATATTTCAGACTTATATTCTATGACATACTATACTATGTTAAATTATCCGCACAGAAAAATATTTAGGGCCTCTTTGATTTGGAGGAAACATGAAGGAAACTTACAGGGTTAGGAAATTTTCCATAGTTGCTACTGTTCACATGTTTGATTCATAGGAATGGTGCTAGGGAAAAGTAGAGGAATTTTTCCTCCATACCTCACTGCAAATCTTACAGGAATGGAAAAATGAACTCAGACCTCATTCTTTAAATCCTGTGCACAAGGAACTAGGAGAGTTTTACACCAGCCACCCTTTCCTATTCCTATCCCTTTCCCATTCCTTTGATTTTCCTTTCCTTCAAATCAAAGAGGCCCTTAATGACTTCTTGGTAGTCCTACCATGCGTTGGTGAAATAGTGGCGCCAATGTACCGCTAGAACTTCTCTAGCTCCACGAGAATATGAAAATAAGAGCATCTACCAAGTTAAAATGATAAATTCCTATCTTTTTGGTTATTCTGTGAAAAAAAACCCAGATATCTGGGATATCAAGGGTCAACTTTTTTTATTCTGCAAGAGGATAAATAAGCCAAACATCCATGAAAGATCTAACTTTACCAATAACGTAAAAATGTGCCATGTATCTATTTAGTTAAGTTTGGTTTGGGCCTCATTAATCTATAGCTCGCTGTACCCATGTAGAGATACTTTGGATCATTATTCAATTTTTTTTAGTGAAGGGATCATTATCCGGTTTGGCTGGAATTGTCCAGGCATGCACGATGCAACGAAGCCAAAGGTGAGCCAGACGATGCTGGAGCTGAACGTCCACCGGAGACTCGAGACGAAAGATCGAAGCGGTCGAAATTGCATCCATTTACACACCGCATAGCCGCCGTTTTAATACCTGGTTCAAAGCCCTAGACCCCGCGCATCCCCTCGTCACCAAAACCTCGTCGGCGCCCTCTTCTAACCCACGCCCCATCCCGTCCAATCTAGTAATCGGAGATTCCAAGAAGACGATGGATTCGGGCGTAGATCTCAAGATCATGGGTTCGGTTGCAGATCAAAAGAAGATGGATTCTGGCCTACATCCGAAGATGATGGATCCTAACCTCTACCCGAACATTATGACTATTGACATAGGACTGAGGCGTGACCTGGATCCGAAGTGGATAATGGATTTGGATCCGGAGAGGAAGATGGATTTCGTCTTGTTCGGAAAGGTCTGCTACGGATTCGCCTTACCGCGTGGAACCCTTGAATCCATGAAGAGGCGTGTCATTAGGCTCAGGGAATCGGAAGATGTCAAGGGGCTGCCTCCGCTGGACGTCATTCTCTACAGCGATCTTGTCAGCATCGCATGGGGCTGGGAGAGGCTGCTGCCATGGAAGAGCGGGTATCTTCTCTTCGAAGACTATTTCGGTTACCTCGAGCAGTATTACCGCAGAAATGAAAACCATGTTTTTCAACTTCTCAACCTGAGTGTTCGTGATGGTTCTGCGCGCCTCAACGCTGCGGCAGCGAAAGAGTGTATGGAGACAGAGGAGAAGTTAAATGCTATAATTGCTGGCCATGCTGGACCGACCGAGATCGCTCAGCTCCATGGTAAGCTGAGCCAAAAGATCGTGGAGCAAGCACTTGGTTTCAGCAATCCAGATGCAGCGCCCACTATTCCAGCCGGTTCCATTGTTCCAGCTGCTGGCTTTATGTGTATCACGCAGGAGGCCAGGTTCAAGATATTGGCAATGTCCAACATGAAGGCTGATGGTGTGTTTTCGGTCGAATCGTGGCGAATGAGATTTGAATTTGGCAGCATGGTCCGGCAGGTTTCCTTAGATATCCTGATCAACTACAGAGGGCCTCATTCTGAGCAGATCTCTGCTGCCATGCTGGGCATGGCAAAGGAGTATTCTTTTGCATGCGGCTTGCTAGATCATGAACAGTACGTTGAGTACCGCGATGAAGTGTCTGACATTTCTCATGAAATCCGGATATATATGCTGGAACTTTTGTTCATTATTCGAGACACATTTCCTTTCCGATCTGCTATCGATTATGATTCGATTAAACATTTTCGTATTGCTAAAGGAAACAAGCATATTGAGCACCTATCTGCACTAAGAAAGAAAATAGTAAGTGCGAAAAGGAAGAGCATTGGAGGGACCGAAGACAGTGAAATATCCAGCACATATCCTTCTGAAGTCTGAACAAAGGAATGACAGTGGAACTGCAGAGTTGGGTCTTCAAATTAACAACGATGGTGTTGCAGCTCCTGTTACTGCTATAACAGAATTGCCCACTCCCGTTCAGACAACATCTGGGTATATACCTTTCGGTGGACTATTTGATGACAAATCCGATGGGGAAAATATCAGGAATAAATAGAAAAGTAAAAACACTAATGAGATACAAGGCTGTTAAGTGGCCAGTTTGCTCACAGGGTCAGAAAATGCAGACGAGTAACGAAGGGCGCAACAAAACGCTGATCATCTACTGTCGGAATAAAATGATCAATTGCTAAGTCGGGAGGACACTGCTTTCTTTTGGGCAGCATTTCATTGTGTTACAGTACTTAAGCTGAACTCTTATTATTTAGGCTGTATTAATCACCATTGTTCCGTAGTGTGTTAACTTGTGTCCTAAGAAAGACTTGGTTTAAATTATTGTTCTTTTATTTTCGGCCATCATTTGTGTTGTTCTTTGCTATGATTCGCATCTCCAGGCGTGTAGGATTGTCATATTTTGTTTATCACACTAGTAGGGAAACCCTTAGTGGCAACATCTGGTTTGCGACGTGCGATGGTACAAACACGTTGCCAGCAAGACGCAGCAACGCGCAAAAATTATACGCGTTGCCAATAGTTGTGTACTGGCAACGTGTACGTATGGACAAACGTGGCCAGTAACAATTTTCTGCCCGCGAGGCTCGGCAATTTATAGTAGCAACGCGTACACGTAGAACACGTTGCCAGTATTACTCTTGTGGCAACGTGTGCTCAGAAGACACGTTGCCCAGGTTACAAGAGTGGCAACGTGTGTTTATGCCACACGTTGCTACTTTGTTTCGTCCCCCCAAATCCACGCGCCGCCGCAAATCTGTTTGCTCAAACACACTCTCCGCCCGCGCCACACTGCCCCTCTGTTCCACTCGCCTCGCTGTCGCCTTCCACTCGCCTCGCCGTCGCCTTCCACGTGCGCCGATGCGCCCTGGTCCGAGCAAGGGCCGAGATCTACGCCGCGCGCGCCCTCCCCGAGCTTCCTCCGACGCCGCCGGCCGGGTCCATCTCCTGGTGAGCATTTGCCTCCCTATCTGCCTCCGTCGACCGGCTCGGATGCCCGTGCTCGCCGCCGGCCTCTCTCTGCTTTTGCCCGTAGTAGCATGCTCCCGCCTGCCCTGAAGGTGTTCGATGAAATGGCCAGCAGGATTTTTGTGTATCCGTGCTGCCATTTTGGTGTATCTGTGGTGCCATGTTGGTGTATATGTTTGGTGCCGTTATAGATGCACAAAAGAAGAGGGATATTTTGGATGATTTGTGTATGTTTGGTGCCATTATAGATGCAAATGAGAAGTGTGCCATTTTGGTGCCATTTTTGGTATGTTTGCAGGGAATGAGGCCCTTGAGATTGCCGGAATATTGATTAACTCCCGTTCCGGCAAATTCGGGCACTCCATATGTCCTATTTTTAGGAAAGGTCATGGCGAATTTTTTCTTGAATTTTGGCATATGACTTGCTACAAATAAGACATATTTGAGTGCCCGAAATGTAAGTTGTAAAATTTTAGGTTTATAGGATCAATATATACTTGCATATTCGTCATATATTTGCCTAATTCTAGTTGCTTACTACGAGACTTCTAATTGTAGGATTCGGAAGATGGACAACGAAGAGGCCGGGTGTTCGGGTAAGGCATTTTGTGATGTCCCGGAAGAAGAGCTTGCATTTTCGCAAGAGTACTGGGAGTGTGTGATGGGCAGCGACCCCCGCCAAGAAGATGAGATTCCGCCCGGCGTCGGCGCCGGGACCACGGATTACGGTGATAACACGTCAGGCGCCGAGACAACTGATGGAGCCGGACATTGCACAGATGGTAGCAAATCCAGCGGAAAGCAAAAGAGAAAGCCAAATTCGGTCAGCACGCTGACAACTGAGGTCACTGAAGTCGACCCGGGCACCGGTTTGCCTCTACTTCCTCTTAAGGCTAAAAGAAGCTATGGTAACACCATAGGATCCATCCTCTGAGAGACCATATCCATCAACGAAACAAACATCCAGGATCCCCGCAAAAAACCTTTGCGCGACCTCCTCCTTCAGAGGTTGCACAATGTATAGAAGTTCCCAGGAGGTGATCCTGAAAAAGAGCCTCCCAATGACAAGAACTTCGAACTAGTTAACGACAAAGCCATGGTCAAGTCCAGCAAGGCCTTAGCCCAATGGAAACACAAGGTGAGCGTCAAGATCGATTCGGGTGCCACATTCGAGGAAGTCCACGAGAAATGGCATACTATTAATAGAGGCCAATTTGAAGTTTTCTCAAATAACATAGTGGACCCTGATACCATTGCGTTGAGGGCTTGGGGGAAGGACCTGCAAAGCAAGAACATAGGTCCCCATCATCTCGGGAGCAATGGTTACCATGGGAAGGAGCTTGTGTAGGCAAAGGAGGATACTGAATTTGCAAAAAAGGGCTTGGAGAACCCTTGGGACGTATGAAAGGACAAGGATGTCGCCTAGAGGGGGGGGTGAATAGGCGATTAAAACTTTTCCGGTTTAGGCTTGATAATTGCGGAATAAGACTAGGTGTTTAAATTAACAAGCCAACAACCTAAATAAACTAGGCTCACCTATGTGCACCAACAACTTATGCTAAGCAAGACAAGCAACAAGGTGATAGCAATATAGAATACTTCAAGCACGAAGGCTATCACAATGTAAAGTGCATAAGTAAAAAGCTCGGGTATAGAAATAACCGAGACACGCGGAGACGAGGATGTATTCCCGAGTTCCTCCTTGTTAAGGGAGTACGTCTCGTTGGAGAGGTGTGAACCAACACAATGGTTCAACAACCACAAAGGTTTCACCTTCTTCTCCGATGAACCGCACCACAAAGGTTTGGTTCACCTTCCACTATCGGAATCATTCGAGGCGAAAATCCGGAGCCTTTCAACAACGATCCGGGGCACAACCCACAACGGGATTGGGGGCTCCCGAACAGCTACAAGTGACCACACAAGGGTCTCAACCACCACACGGGCGTCTAGGGTCCAAAGACACAAGAGTAACAAGTTCACAAGCTTTCAACTTCCACGAATCCTCGTGGAGAGCACAAACCGATGCAATGAAGCAATGGCAAGAGCGCAAGTGCTCAAATCATTCACTCTCAAATCCCACCACAAGCAACTAATGCTTATGGGGGGAGAAGAGAGGAAGAACAAAGTAGGAGAAACACCAAGAACTCCAAGATCAAGATCTACTAGGTTCCCCTCACTTAGAGGAGAGATGGATTGGTGGAAATGTAGATCTAGATCTCCTCTCTCAAATCCCTCAAAGATATGCAAGAATCATGGGAGGAATTGGGAGCGGGGCAAGCTTTCCAAGGTCAACAATGGAGGAGAGAGAGGGGGAAAACGTGCTTGGAAGAGATAAGTGGCTGAAGGTAGGTGGAGGGGTATTTATACCCCTCCCAGAAAAAGAGCCGTTGCAGCCACTTAGTCCGGAGTTTCCGGACTGGGAGGCCGGAGACTCCGGACCAAAAGGGCGGAGACTCCGGACGCAGAAAGTCAGGAAAAAGCCGAAGCAGAAAAGCTCATACCGGAGACTCTGGACCACGAAGGTCGGAGACTCCGGCCGGGCGGAGACTCCGGGGATACTCCGGACCAACTCCGGACGCTATACCGCAAGCGCCGTCCGCGGGGCACTTCGCTCCCAAAACCAGGGAGGCCGGAGACTCCGGCCCTGAGCACCCCTGAGGCCGGAGACTCCGGACAGGAAAAACAACACAGAACAGCAAATCCTGAAATGCAATAACTTTTGCAAGGAAGCTCCAAACGAGATGAAACCAACGAGGTTGGAAAATATTAAGGGTCACAAATATGGAGGAGATATCACACATGGGAGGTGTGGACCTTATCTCGAGGAGGACCGGTAATATTTCCAACACCGAGAACGCAACAAGTTTTCCATCCGGACTCCGTTTTCAATGATCTTGGGCTTGCTCCGAAGATAATCACAAGCACAACAAGATCATGCATATACACATCATAGTCCATCATGTGAGGAGGATAACACAAGAGGAGAGTTTGACCTCTCTACAAGAGACGAACCGGAAAAACCTCCAACATCAAAAACACCACTAGATATCCAAATGAAGTCCATTTTTGATGAACTAGAGCTTGGTATGGAGATGAACACAAGCTCTAAATTCTCACAAGGATAAAAGCCAAATAAGAACCAAGAAAGATGATATGCCAAATATGCAAAGGTTTGAGCTCTTCACAAAGGTGCGATCAAGTTACTCACTTGAGAGCCCCTCTTGATAGTACGCCGTCTATCTATAACCCGGTCTCCCACTAACACCACGAGACCGGTAAAATAGAAACCCTATCAAGATCATACCTTTGCCTTGCGCATTCCACTTGAGCTAGATGATGACGATCTTGATCTCTTCAAGTGGACCACCTTTCTTGATTGCGCTTGCTAGCACATGTTTGATGAAGACTTCTCCAAATGCTCTACCATACTCCATTATGGGAGAGCCTCGCTAAGCTCCGTCTTCATGTATCTACTTACGCTTCATATTCTTCTCTTGATATAGATGATGGCTTGGAGATAAACATGAAGTTCACTCAATCTTCTTTTCCAAGCCATGCTTCCAATAAGCTCAACTCTTCACATGACCATTCTTCATATAAACCCTTGGATGGAACCTTGGTCAATATGTAATCTTCTAGAGTCCAACACATGAACTCCAATCTTTTCCTATGGACAAGATCTACAAGAATATCTCAATGCAAACATTAGTCCATAATGATTGTCATTAATTACCAAAACCACGCATGGGGCAACACATGCACTTTCAACGTATTCGAAGACCCAATGGCCCGTTCCTTCATCAGGGCCCGATACTATTGGGATCCAAAGAAGAAGGAATTTCGCACGACCGATAAGGTCAGGACTCTTGAGAAAGAACTGGTAATTTACTTCACCAACTTAAATAGCTTCTAGTCAGTTTTATTAAATTATAGTAGTCACATTTCTAAATGGTTCATGTTCCTTCTGTAGCATGACCAACAAAATCGAAGCAATTCATCTGAATTGTTGGGCCCATGGGACGGTGCTTTTAACTAGGCGATGAACAAGACCCTGGGAAAGCCGGAAGATCAGCCCCCGGCAACTGGTCGTGTTCTCACGCGAGGAGTCGGTGCCTCGTGGAAATACTTTTTCAATGAGGACCCCCAGAAACGAAAGAAGAGGAGGAGAACTGAGTACAACAAGTTTGAGCAGAAGATTGAAGAAGTTGAAAAAAGCCGTAATTGCGGCGAGAGAAGAATGTCAATTCCAGATAAAAGCCCTTGTGCCTGCCATTACTCAGTGGATAAAAGAACATCCTGGAGAAGAATTTCCTACTCCCAGCTTCAACGTTAGCAACTCGATGAACATCCATGAGAAGGATGGAATTCCAGATGGTCGTGAGCCTCAGCATAGCAGCCCCTCCTCTGTCTCTGGCATGCCCGGCACCGGTGCGGCGACATTGGCTGAAATCGACACCATCACGGTAACTAATTGAGCGTAAGATATCTTTAATTCATTTCCTTTCCATGCCTTGGTTGATCGGGTCACTAATGCCCTATATGTTCTCGTAGGCCGACAGAACCCCATGCATTCTACTAAACGAACATTTCGTGCCTGTTGCCAAGGGTGAGTTATGTAATCCAGCTGACCGCGTCATGCACGGACTCTTAATCATGTCCCCTGGCATGGTTAAGATCAACCTGGCTCATCCCTTACCAGGTTACGAGCATATGGCTCCCCCTGAGCAACCTTCCAATGGCATAGAAGAGCCCCCCCCCCCCCCAACGCTCGCAGGATGCAAGGGTCGGCTCCTTCTGTGGCCAAAAACACAAATTTGTTTGGACTTGAGCACCCCAAAGACAACGCCTGGCGCCCCGACGCCGCCAAGCCATGGTAGGACCACTCAACAACTACCACCATCTGTCTTGGGTCAGAGCAGACCCAAAATAGTAGGTCCAACCGTTGTGGAGGCTGCTCCGGCCGAGGCCGTGGAAGAAGACCATGTTAATCAATACCTCTTTATCGGCGCCAATGACCTTGTGGGTGCTCAGCAAGATGATTCACCCTACCATGATCCCGATAATGAAATGTGTGAGGACCTCCCGGAGCAACAACGGCGTGAGTGTAAGAAGTCTCTGGAGTTCGTCGATTCTCAAGAAACGGCTCCAGCTGCCTTCACCCAACCGTCGCCCACCACCTTGATTAGCCCGGGCACATTGACTAAGACACTAAATGCGTCTTTATATGGTAAGGCGTCCGTGCCCACCCAGAAGGAGGCGTCCGTGCCCACCCAGAAGTAGGCGCTCGTGCCCAACGAGAAGAAGGTGCGGAAAAAATATAACAAGACCAAAGCTGACACCTCTAAGTACCACAACCAACCAGCTCCGCACACAGAACGGATCTATGATAGGATACCCAGGCCGAAAGTGCGACACTATCATATCGGGGGACAACCAATGCTACCCCCCAATATGCTGTCAACAATGGTTGGGGATGCAAAACACCTACATGAACGAGTTCTGTCCTATGAGACCCATCTTCTTACCCAGCCCAATACAGATAGATGCCCTCTTTTCACGGCTAAGGTCCCACAGGGCTTCTCCTTTGTCGATACATTCCCCGCGGATCTTATCTTGCTGAGATTTGAGGACATCTTCGGCCCGTTTCATTTGCATCGCCTTGATTCTTCCTTGATCCGCTATCATGCGCTTCACCAAGCATACATGATCTCAAAAGAGAGTAACTCAAACATCGCGATAGCGGACCCTATCACTTGTATGAGAACATGTTGACAACCCCACAAGGAACTCAAATGGTGCTGGAATACATCGTCGACACGTTCATACAACAAAATAGGCTCAAGGAAATCATGCTCCTTCCTTTCACTCTCAAGTAAGTCATTTTCTGCTTTCGCAAATTTCCATCATTCCTTTGCACGTATGAAGGTGTATTTGAGGATGATGGTTGATTTCAATTCCTTTGGGCAGCGACCGCCACATCCTCATCATTCTGTTGCCGAAGGTATCCCAAGCTTTATATTTGGACTTGTACCCAAAGGGAAAAAAGGAGGACTACAAACAAATCGAGAAGCTTCTGAATTGTTGTATCGTCAGGTTCATCATGCGTGGAACCGTGCTCAAAGTCACAAAGCGCAAGTCAAGCAGCTTAGCATTCATCCACCATACCAATTTCCCCTGCCTCAAGCAAGCTGAGAACACTAAGCTTGATGCCTACTACGTCATGCTTCAAATACAAGAGTTTGTAAGGGATCCAGAAAACCTTCGCATGCCATGTGATAAAGAACAATCTCATATCCGCAAATGGTGCAATGACATGGCAAACGCTTCGGCTAAAGTGGTTAGGAATAATCTGTGTCGCATCCAACAGGCGTTTTCGTCAAACATCTACACGGATGTCGTTCTACCCAACGGAATGTTTCACGCCAAGAAATTAACAAAGGCGGAGGTAAAAGAACGCTTAGAGGGACAGGGCGACATGAGGCCATTTGCCCCATTAGGTGACATTCTTCCGGAGCGGCCGCCAAAGATATCAAACTAAAGTGCAAACTTTTTTTTGCTTTACAACATGAACTTCTTACGTTATGAATCAGGCATGCTTTTAAATATGTTCATTCTCTTGCTAAAAAATTTACTCTTGCGCTTCGTTTGCCTTATGTTTATGTTTCATACTTTTCCTGACTATTCGTTATGGCACATCTTTGTCACCCGTAGGTGCACAAGTTCTCGAGCAACATTCACAAGTCGTTCATAAGCAAGCTACTTGGAGTTCTTAGCTAGAGGGAGGTGGAGAGGATCGGGGGTTGAAGAACTTCATTACCGTTGTCTTGCTACTAGTCATTCTATTTCTCTTGTATCTCATCATGCTTTAGATGATGAGCGAACTACTTGTACCTTAGGATGAAAACTCTTAATGTTTGGTGACTTTGTAAGCACATGGATGACTTAATTATGTACCTATGTGAGACTTTCGATGCATACTTACTTATCTGTATCGTTGTATGTTATTACTGCTATTTCGTACACTTTATATGCTGCTGTTAATTTACTGTGCAAATGCTGGAATTAAATAAATTATTTACGAATTATATATATTCAAAACAGAGGTAGCAACGCGTGCACAGAAAACGTTGCTGCTACATATCCTAAATTGGCAACGTGTAGCTCCCGGACGCGTTGCCGATATGTGGACTATAGCAACGCGCGCGATATGGACACGTTGCCAACGTTACGAGCTCTGGTAACGTGCCCTATCACACGTTGCCAGTACAAATAACAGCAGCGTGACACTGGAACGTGTGCCCACACGTTACCAATGAGCATATGTCGCATGTTGCCAATGAGCTATTCTGTACTAGTGTCAGTGTAATCTCAACTCGTTTTTTACATCTTTTGGTAAATTTAGTATTCGCAATTTCGGATTGTAATTTATCTTAGTTTTCATCGATTCTTTGGTTGGTGGCTTCAGCTTGGTGAGAAATAACCAGTGATGATTGTTTATCGATTGCTATGGGGTACAACTTTATACCCTTATGTACGGCATAATGGTCGATCGTCTTCACCAAGCTCCAACTAATACATGTTTACCCGCACTTATCAATGAAAAGGTCCACCGTCTCTAATCCCCACTTGAAACATTGAGGTGAGGAAACACAAATTTCCAATGAGACCAAGGTAATCTTATCTATATCCATAGGCCGAAAGTTCTCTATATTCTTGCGCTGATTGGGCGTGCAGCCACCCCCCATTGGATGACACCTCATGGCTCCAATTTGCACATAGATTTTAGCACAATTTGCTTGGTTTAACCCAGGGTATTGACGGTTGTCGTTTCTTTACTAACGAATATTTAACGAAAATATAGAAACCTTATATCGTTGTATGACTTTCAGGATTAAACATTTTTGGAAGGAAATGGAGCCACACGTGGATGACTGAGAAAGAAATGGATACCTTTCCAACTGGCAAGATTACCATTTCGCGTCAATTGGAACGTTTACGAGCACGCCTGCTCGTAACAGAGGTTGTACCAGTCACATCCGCTTTCACCATATTCAATTTTTGTGAATGTGGGAGGCGAAGAATATATATTAAAACATGACAAATAGAGGCCAACGCGTAGGAAGAGAGATTCGGTGGAGAATTTATTCACTTAGATCCATCCCGTAGTCTTCTACATCGAGACCCTCCATCCCACCATTGAGATCTTCACCATTAGAGAGAGATACATACTTGTAAGGCCAATGTTGTAGACTCTATTTATAATTTGGCTCAAAGATCTGGCTCCGGTCAATCATTCATCTCATTGTGGCTTCCTCTGGTAATACCGAGATGATTCTAAATTTCCAATTTATCCGATCTATGTGTTCAGTTGTTATTCTTCTCTCATGTATGAGTAATCCTCTGACATTGGAGATGGAAGTGATAAGTAAGATGTGTTTGTGCGATACACTTATTTATTGATTTACTTATTTATATGTGAGATTGTCTGATGATTGACTATTTGGTTGAATATTCATGGTGTTCGTAATACTTGTTGTCCAATTTAAGGGCACATACAACATGATCTGAAGACCTACATGGGTAAGAACTTATTGTCCAGTATATCTAGGACCTCCATGTGACAAGTATTGATATCAACGAGGAGCAAAGAAAATAAGAGTAGCACCAGGAGCCATGATGCTTAGAGCGTTGGTTCGGTCTAACAATCTTAACTATTGAACCGACGATTGATGATGGTAACAAAAAGGCAAAACAACATATGGTCAAACAATCATAATGATATAATTTAGATATTTAAGGGAGACTCACCTACCGAACAATCACCATAAAGCATAAAATTACATTATTGTTGCACAAAACCACATTCCTAGCCACCATGAACTAAATCTCTTTGTGAGCGACTTCTGTACCGCAGGAAACATCGTTTACTTTCATAATTCCACTTCCACTATCACGATTCTTGCAAATATCACAATGACCAATTCACAAGTGACTCAGGGCACCTTGAGTGTGATTGAAACAAAGTCGATTCACTCGAGACTCATGACACCTTGAGTGTAATCTAAAAAATTACAATAAAAGCTCGCCTCTGCTCTTCGATGGGAACGATGTATAACGTTAGATAGTACTTCCATGAAAGTGTGCTTAAACCATCCTTGTGCACTTGGCCATCATCACCCACTAATATCTCATAAGTCTTTGCAACCCGATATACAAACTGAACCAGTTCTAAGTGAAATGGAACCAATTCTAATATCTCATAAGTCCATTTTAGCTAATGTAATATGAGAGGCCACTGCAAATGAGTATCTAAAAAGAAGCTCATGCTTGATGGTACTATTAAAAAGTAGAATACACGACTTGTGGCCATGAGCTATACCAAAAAGAAGAAGAAAATTTAACAACTGACTATGTGACCGTTTCCTCCTTGCCACGTCGGTTTGATATTAGGGTCTACCCGTAAGAACCCTGGTTTGACAACGTAAGCTCGATTGTTATATTTTCTGTTACAAATTAGCTCAATGTTGGCGGTTTTTGTAATTTTCCGTAATACCGGTCTTTTTTTACCTCTGTCGCGAATGTGGTATTTTTTCGCAATTTACTCCGATCCAAAGGAATCCAACCGCTTAGCTATTTAGAATTAGTTATTTCACATTCAAGATTCAACTAGTGTAAGCTGAAGATATTTTCATCGTCCTGTACTTGCACCAATTCTAGTCGCAAGAAACAGGAACACCGTTTTTGAAAAATGTTTTTTTTATAAAGGGATTTTATTACTTAAAGAGTATTAAGCATTACACCCAGCCTCTGCATAATTAGGATGCACCCCAACAAGTTCCATAGTTCCGAAGTATGTGAAAAATAAAAAAGGCGAATTACATATCATGATGAGAAATTGTAAAGACGCCTATGGTGGTGGATGGTCGATCCGGAGATTATGTGGCCATCCATGCAGGGAGAAAAACTCCCGCGCCGCAGCCTCCAAACGCAACGACACCTCCAAAAACAGCTCCCGGTGCTCCACACGCTGCAGGGCCGACCATGATCAAAGCGTAGCTGTGCATCGGTAGATAACCTGCATAACAGAAGAATTTTTATCATTAAAAATCTTGTCATTTCTACATAGCCATAGCGATCATATAACGGCAATCGCTCCCACCCTAATAAGTAGTTTAAACCTAGAATCAACCCCGTTTAGCCAATTGCCGAAAATGTTTGCAACGCTACGCGGGGGATATAAGGTAGAACCTATCTGGATGGCTGACCATATAGATCTAGCAAACTCGCACTGGAAGAATAAGTGTTTAATGGTCTCGTCATGACTACAGAAAACACACTTTCTACTTCCGTGCCAATTGCGTTTGGCAAGGTTATCTTTGTAAGAATTACACCTCGACGAAGATACCACGCAAACACCTTCGTTTTTAGCGGAATCTTCATCTTCCAAATTTTCTTATTAGTATCGACTGAGATTTTAGGCTGGATTAAAGCTCTATACATAGAATCAACCGAGAATTTACCATTCTTAGTGAGATTCCAACGAAGTTTATCTGGGCCTTCCGTCAACTGGACAGAGTCCAACCGGAGAAGCAAAGCATTCCAAGATGCTTGTCTAGGCCCTAATAGACTTCTTCTGAACGATACATTTGGTGGGGAAGTACCCATCACCTTAGCGAGTGTGTCGCCTTTGTGTCGCACAATATTGTACAAAGCCGGATATTGTTCTCGGAGAGTGGATTGGTCAAGCCATTTATCCTCCCAGAAGCGAATTTCCGATCCATTCCTAATTGAGAATGAACCATGTGGGAAAAAAAACTTCTTCGTAGCCATGAGGCCCGCCCAGAAGTGTGAATTACCAGGCTCCATGTAAAGTTGTAATCAAGTGATGCGGGTGCATGTTTCAATACAGTATGGTGCACTCCAAGTAAAAAGAAACACCAACATATGAGTACTGACAGCATATTTCTTGAGAGAACTTTGATCGAGCAGGTTGAAAACGAGAGTACTCTGGGTGAAAACTCGGCGATGTCGGTGGGTGTCGTTACCCTGTTGGGGGTGCCGTTGTGACTATCTTCTTCGTATCAGGGCCCCGGGTGAATTTTTTGACCGCGGTCTCGACAGTGGCGGCGTGAGGCGTTTGTTAGTGGAATTCCGATTTTGTTCGGTTTCGTTCTATTGTCAACAGTGCCAGGTTTGGTTCTTCTATACTTTTCTAGTTATCCTTTGATCTGCTCATAAGGGCCCGATTGGTTCACAGTTTTCTAACCGATTACGGCCGTAAAGTTTACGGACCCCTACATGTCCCGCTCAAAATCCTGCGACAGGCCCGAAATATTACGGCTCCGCGATATTAACCGAGAATCCAAGCGGGGCGTAAGAGAATTTTCTCAGTTATTGGTTCCTGTTTCGAGAAAACTAGAGCACTGTATTTCGTTCGATCTTCTTGGTCGACAAAATCAGAATCGGGCGCCCATGCAGATACCGAACAAGAGAAAAACATGAGTCCGTGTGCCTCACGTGGGAATGCCGAGGCCACGCACGCACGTACCCAACGGAAGCAGCACGACGCGGTGGCGCCGCGATCACGAGGTAAACGAGACGCGCGCGGACGACCACCGACCGACCGACCCAGCCCACGCCACCACGCTCAGGCAGGCCCCACGAAGCCCACTCACTGACTCACCCACGTCGCGAGCCGCACAGCCGCACACGGAAACCAACCAGGCCCCACTTCCCCTCCAACGTGTCACCTAAGCCGCTGACCTGGCCTCCCCCGTCCGACCTGGGACGGGCAAACCCCCTCCTCGCCTCCCGCCCGCCGCGTGCCGTCGCGTGCCCGGCCCTGCGCGCCGACGCGCCCCACGCTCCCTCCGCCCCGCATCACACCAAACACCCACCGCGACCACCATCCCACCACACATCGCGCCGCACGGAATGCCACGGACCCCGCCCCGGCGCAGCGGATCCCGAAACCGCGTCCACGTCGGACGCCACGGGGGATAAAGCATGGGAAGCGGGGGAGGAAAGTCGTTACGGCTCGGACTCCTCTACCGTGTAGGCTTCCACTTCTCCCATCTCACCGTCTCCTATTTCTACGCGCAACTCTCGCTTGACGCCGCCGCAAAGCGCGAGCCCCGTCGATCAAGTCCAGCTGCTATTTACCAGGGGACGTCATTAGCATCACCTGCGGCTAGGCGAAGAGGAGGTCCGGTCGGTGGTGCGTGCACTGGTCGATGGCGGCGATGGCGGCTACCTCCGTGAGGGGGTGCGGCCCGGCGTCGGCGTCGTCGGCGGCTTTCTCGCCGCGGCGGGTCGTCTCCTCGTCCTTCTCGCCGCCCGTGCCGAGGCGATCATCGGTGCGCGCGCGGGCCGTGGTCGCGGACGTGCCGCTCCGGCGGCAGGAACCGGAGGTGGGGCTGCTGGAGTCCGTGTTCGGCGAAGACGGCGAGATTGAGGAGGAAGAGGAGGTCGGGGAGGAGCGGGTGGAGGGGTGGATGCGGGACTCGATCGCGGAGATCGTGCGGCACGTCGGGGAGGCGCCGTTCCTGGTGCACCTGTTCCAGGACGGGGACGGGCGAGAGGGCGTCACGGTGCGGCGCGAGTCGGCGTCGTCGGAGGCCTGGCCCGACGTGCGGCGGCGGTGGGGCGCCGGCGGGGGCCAGCGGCGGCCCGACGGGATCATCCTCGTCGAGCGGGTCGCCGCGGCGGCCGTCGAGGACGGCGCGGAGGCGGCGAGGCAGGTGTGGGGCCTGGTGGTGCAGGCCCGCGGCATGGAGTGCGCGGCCTGCTACGTCCTCGACACCTGCCGCGTCCGCTCGTCGGCGGGCTTCTGCACCCACTTCTGCCTCGCCCGCGCGCAGTGCTTCGGGGAGCCGCTTGAGCTGCAGCTCCGTAACGCGTGGCTCAACCGCCTCTCCGGCCACCACCGATAGCCGACTCCGCCGCCCGTGTACCATTACTAGCATAGAACCTCCAGATTGACGACGCCAATGCGATGCCTCCTCTTTCGGCTGAAAGAACGAACCGATCGAGGCCTGAAGATCGATCAATTGGGAAGCAATCAGGTTTCCCCTGCGCGCGAGGATACACCGTGATCGAGTAATCGAACGATCGATCATACTCGCGTGGATATGTACAGATTATTAATTCATTGTATTGCTTGATTAAGAAATGAAGAGCAATTGATCATGAAATTTGTCCCTGTTCCCGAGTTTCTTTGATTCCGTGCGAGTTCTTGTGATTAGCTGACAGTGAAGGTTAGGTGCGTCTCTGTTACGACTTGGATAGTCGAATACCATTATGAAATCAACGCGTCTCCGCTACGGCAAGTAAGATTAGGCTGCTTGTGACGACAGCAGATTCCGTACGCCCCACACTTTTCCGCCATTTTTTAACTTACCAATCGAGACATGATTTGGGGAGTAGGATTTGGGGAGGCATGATTGATGCCGTGAACGCTGCAGGCCCCATTGCTCGTGCGCGGGATCGATCTTTTTCTCGCTTCAGCATTCGCAGCCGGCGGCCGCGTCCAGACCAATGACGACGACGACGGGCTACTCAGTGCTCGGCGTGTTCCAGTTTGACGTGATCGAGTACTGTAATCTTCTTGGCTCGCTTGTGACACAAAGAAATGGTCAAATTGGGAGGAAATTACCACCAGTCTGCTAGGGATGGTGGATGAAGACGACTTGCCAGTTGCGACAATCGGTTGGAGTAGAAGACTTCTCCACCAAAGGGGGCCTTTGCTATTATCTCCTACTAATATTCGCCTTGGGTGGGTGGATTAAAAATGCAGAGTTTATCTTGTCACCTCATGTCTCCATTCAAGGATAACTTTTTTTTGGGGCGTTGTACTGATAGCTACTCCCTCCGTTTTTAATATAAGATATTTTAGCATTTGTCCATATACATGTGTACACAAATGTATGTAAACATGTTTAAGTGTGTATGTTCACTCACTTTAGTATATATCTAGACAACATGTGCAACACCTAAAACATCTTATATTAAAAAACGGAGAGAGTAGATTCCAAGGAAGAATAATGCATACGCTCATCCCGAAAATACCATGACGGACATGGGAGCACATGGATCTGAATTTCAAATCATCTCAAAATCATATTTCAAAGTTTTAGACAGAATTGAAACAAACTACGCACGTACACATATGAACGTACATATCCGTTCGTATGTGCCCTACACAAATAAGAGAACATGGAATTTTGTAATTCTTTGTACGGTAAAAATCGTGTTTATTGTACATGCGTTGGACACTTTGTGAAAATATCGGTAGGGTCGACTAGAGAGGGGGAGGGTTGTGTATACGCGACATATTTTTTAGTTTATTTTCAAATTAAGTGATACAAAGTAATCACAATGTTGTGTACATGGTAAGCTTGTGACATGTTTACTATTCAGAAAATTGGAAGAGAGAGTAACAAGGCGGCGCACACTCTAGCAGCTTTAGCTAGGACTTCTTTGATCAGCAAATTCTGGCTAGGGTCTATCCCACCGGAAATTGCTCTTATTGTGGCCGAGGAATCTGTAAACTTTGATTCTGATATGGAATGATAACTCTCTTTTCCCGCAAAAAAAAAACAATGTTGTATACATGTGCAACTAGGTGAGCAACATATGACAAGGTACAAGTTATACAAGTTATAACAGTAACGAAATCACCAAGAGTAAAGACACGAGATAACTGCAAGGGGGGACAAGGATGCAAGTTATTTCTTGTTATTTTTAATAACAAGTATAGATCCTTAAGATATTGTCAACTTATTACTAAACCCATTAGAACAAGTGATCATGCCAACTGTTCAATTTATCCTCAAAAAATTCCACACATTTGTTGACCTGGCCATAGAGTACACATATTAAGATATTTGTTTGGCCCTATTCTTTGTAATCTCTTTCAATATATTGTATAATATTTAAAATAAATAAGAACATTCCCACAATAATATACATATACACTATTTTTTTTTTTTTTGGAAGACTTGTCCAAAGAAGTGTGCGTTTTTTAACATTTATGGTGGCTACGTATTTTACTAATAAAATGTCATATGATTTTTTTTTGTACAAATCAAATATTTTTTTGATGATATGCATTGCAACTGTAAGTGTAAAACACAATAATATATACATTGAGAAACCTGCAGCTATAAGTGCAGAACACAATGGTAAACTTTGAGAAACTTGCAGCTATAAGTGAATAACACAATAATAAATATTGAGAAACATTATTGTACCTTTAACAATGTTAAATAAATAGTATATAACTTATACTTTTAACCACAATATTACAAAGGATATAAATAAGTATAATAGTTTAGTATAATTATTTAAGTTAACTTGCTTGTGTCGAAATAGACACTGCCCGAAGTTGATTGAGAAGAAGTGTAAAAAATGTTTTGGTAAAGGAGTTCTTTTATGACAAGAAGAAGAGAGGGAGAAGAACAAATAGAGGGTTGGGGGATTATCGGCGACAGCCCTCTCAACATCTCTGTAATATCAGATGACTTGGAGCATGAATGCACTGAGACAAGTCTGGCAGAAAGAAAAGAAAGGACAAGAGAGACGTTCAAGCAAAAGTAAAAAAATGAGTCTCAAAAGATGATATGTTTGCTAATGTTAAGGAGAATGTGCACTTTGAATGTTCCACAAGCATTCATTTTTATTAAGCATGACATGGGAATACCAATGTTTTATTATATGTAGGACCTCAGATGATGTATAATTACTAGGTACGATCAACATCGCTATTAGCTATATCATTCATCATAGAAACAACATTTCTATTCAACCAGTGCACCCATATTAGTGTTTTTTCCACATTGACCCCCTAGAGAACATTATGGAGCTATCAGAGTACAATAAACGACGATCCAATGATCAGTGTCATGGTTGGCATAATTGGGGAACACTTTAAGAAGGCGCAAGAAGCAACTTCGATATCAAGTTTTTGTACAATTGCAACTAAATAGACAGATCTCCATATCATAGTACATGACACCAGATTTAACACCCTAAACATACAAGTCCGACACTGGCAAACAATTCTCAACATTCCAAGTTCCACGCTATTCCAAACAGAGTTCTTGGAGACACATCGTACATTCGTGTGTGACCATTCACAAGTGCTTCTCCTTGATATAATTGCACATATAGGTAACGTTTAATCCAGGAGGCCAAAAGACAGAGATTAAAATCTCTGAGGTTCTGGACCCCCAAACTCATGTTTAAGACAAACAAGATCCCAATTTGCTAAATGGTATTTTATTTTCTTGTCTTCCTCATCACTCCATAAAAAGTGGGACATCTGGTAGTTAATGGCTTTAATTGCCCATTTAGGAAATTTAATAACCGAAAGTAAATACATCGGAATACTGGCAATGCAGGATTTAAGGAGGATAAGCCTACTCTTATAACTAAGAAGCTTCCCTCTCCAGCCAGCAAAACGTTTGAAGGTTTTATCAATAATGGGTTGAATATCTTCTTTTTTAAGCAGAGAAAAGTGCAGAGGCACTCCCAAATATTTGCATGGAAAAGAAGAGATTTGGCAGCGGAAGATCCGAGCAAAAACCTTAGCCTCTTTCGGGTCAATATTAATAGTCATCAAGTCTGTCTTGTGATAATTAATTCTCAACACCCATACATACACTCAAAACAAGCCAAAAACCACTTAAGGTTCCTAGAAAAATCAATATTATTGTCTAGGAAAAGGATGGTATCATCGGCGTACTGTAAACTAATAATCCCCCGGAACAACCTGTGGAAGTAAACCCTAATCAAACCATTAATGGCAGCTTTAGAGAGAATTTTAGTAAAGACATCAGCCGCCAAATTAAACAAGATAGGTGATGCAGGGTCTCCTTGTTTTAACCCTTTACCAGCTTTAAAAAAGGAGTTGTTCATGTCATTTAATCTAACACAAAAGGATCCATCCATGAGAATACTTTTGATCCACTTAACAAAAACAAGACCAAAACCTCTTGATATGAGCATTTCCTCAAGGAATTCCCAATTCACCCTGTCGTACGCTATTTCATAATCTAGTTTTAGAACCAGAGCACTCTCTCCTCTGGAGTGGGCAGCGTGGATTAACTCCTGGGCTGCCACCACACTCTCCAGAATAAACCGTCCTTTAATAAACGTCGTCTGGCTACTAGCAATAACTTGGTTACCAATAGGGGAAAGCCTATTAGTAATAGCTTTTGACATAATTTTTAAACTACGGTTCCCCAGACTAATAGGTCTAAACTTCCTCATTTCCCTGGCATCAGGTTCTTTCGGAATTAAGGTGACTATGGCACAATTCAATCTAGCAACATTAAGGTTACCATAATCAAAGTCTCTAACTATAGCCATAAAATCATCCTTAATAAGGTCCCAAAACCTTTGATAAAAAAGAAAAGAGAACCCGTCAGGTCCGGGAGCACCACTAGCATAATATTCAAACACGGCAACCTTAATCTCCTCAACAGAGAAAGGTTTCTACAACATGGCATTTTCCTCTTGACTAATCAATTCCTCAGGATCCCAGAAATGAGACCCACGAGAGATATCCACTTTTTCTTCTTTAGCAAACAGGGTTTTATAAAGATCTGCAGCTACTTTAAGCATTTCAGAATCAGACTCAACTGACCCACAGGGGCCATCAAGCACTGCAATTCTTTTTTTCCTTCTTCGATGGCTAGCCATGGCATGGAAATACAAAGTATTACGGTCTCCTTCCAAAATGAAACGATCCCGAGATCGCTGCCACGCTTTGGTTTCTTCTTGTTTAACAATTTTATCTATGTCCAACTTGATATGAGACATTCTTATTTTTTCAGAGTTAGACAACAGATTGGATTCAACAAACGTATCTAAGATGTTACATTCCAACATAAACTCATTCTTAAGGTTTTTGTTTGCTGATTCAACATTAATACTCCAACCCCTCGCATGTCTCCTGAGGAGCCTAAGTTTAAATTGCCAAATATCCACAGCAGATGTAAATCTAAATGGGGTATTCCACACTTTATCCACGTGATTAAGCCACCATTTCTCGAATCTAAAGATTCTGGGAGGGGCATTGCTATTTGATCCAGTATCAAGAAATAAGGGAGTGTGATCACTAACAGGTTAAGGCAAAGTCCGAACTGAAGCAAGATCAAAGCATATTTATGATATGTGTACCCTTTTCAGATTTATGCAATGTGCGTGCTCTTCATTTTTTCTGTTTAGCTTGCAATGCTAGTCCAATTCATCTGTTTGGCTTGGATTACTAGTCTAGGTCCATCGTGGTCATCAATTATGTTCAACTTTCAGGAAGGCTGATATCGGCTGAATGTTTGAAGCTTTATTCACAATCATGGATACAATCTGGCGCTTTACTCAGTGTCGCTTATTGCTAGAACGAGACGGTATATTCGCTCTGGAACCAAGCGCTCCACTTTCATGACCATACACACACGTGAAAAAGTGGAAACATTCAAGTTTAACACGGTTACACGGCCATTGTCCTCGGAAAACACACGGCCTACACATTTCGTCATCATCACCCTGATCATTATTAAGAGTTCAAAGGGACGCTCGGCGAACTCCGCCAGCCGTACATGATCATAGTACCCGCTCTGGATGTAGGCGTTGAGCCGGTTCAGCTCCTTCTTGTGCTCGCTGACCACCGCGCGGACGATGTCACCAATGGAGACCATCCCCACCATCCCCGTGCCACCGTCGATCACCGGGATGTGCCTGATGCGCTTTTCTGCAGGTAGCGAGTGTGACATGGTTAAGTTCAGTGCTTCACACGGATCTCATATGCACTGACAAAAGGAACTTGTTAGGCTTGCTGGTTACTTGTCATCAGCTGCATTGCTTGCAACACTCTAGTGTCAGGTTTCACCGTGATTAGTTTGTTCTGTCAAAATGATGATTTTGTCAGTGGAGTACATGCTTACAACTAGTAATATTCAGGGTATGGGTGGGTACCTCTTCAGTCATGATATCTTCAACTTTCGTCGACTTGGAGGATAGACCCTGCACAATGATTTTTCGGAGATGATCTAAAATGCAAGTGTCAGAATTAAGTGTTAGTCGCATAGGTCAACCTTGCTCTCAGCAACATCTGCATATATCTTACCAGGGTAGGTACTGATGCTGGTTGATACTATTCATGGATATTGTGCATTAGGACGATGGCTCAACGAGATACTACCTCCATTCCTAAATATAAGATGTTTTACATGTTTCACATTTTCTCTAGATTCGTACTAAAATGAGTATATATATACACTAAAACGTGTATAGATACATGTGTATACATATGAATGTGAAAACAGGATAAAACATCTTATATAGTGGAACAGAGGGAGTAATAGACAAATGACAAAGATCTCTATGACTTTGTGAGTGTCGTAGTGGTGGTCCTGAAGTTGGCAAACCTCAAGGGTTCATCTGACTTCGAAGAAGTTATGGATTGATCCGGAACTTTTCCACCGAAACCTCATGTTCCTTTAGAGTCCCGCCGATTGGCCGGGAGGAGTCCAAGAGTTCAGCGAATGGAGATAAGGGAGTCAAGGATTTGGCACAACCTGAAAAGGTGGAACGCTTGAATTCCACAACGTCTCTTCCAGTTTTACTAGCTATATTTTTGTTTCATGCATAACTTATTGTAACTACCATGAGAATTTTCGATAAAGAGGCACATTACGATGAGCATATAAAATAATCAAAAAAAGTGTGTAAAAGAAGTAGTACCTATAAAAATTATGTTTGTCGGTGATTACAATGAGCGGTGATATTTTTTATAATAATTATATATCCTTAACATATTGTCAACTTATTACTGAACCCATTGTAACATATAAGATACATTTGTCCATAGAATAAGTGATGATGCCAATTGTTCCATTTATCCTCCCGAAATTTCTACACATTTGCTGACTTGACCATAGACTAGACATATTTATTAAGATATTTATTTGCCCTATCCTTTGTAACCTCTTTCAATATATTTAATAATATTTAAAATAAATAAAAAATGAAACAATAACATACATATACATTGTATAATTTTTTTTTGAAAAAATATTCAAAGAAGTGTGTGTTTTTCACATTTAAGGGGGTTATGTATTTTAGCAAGACAATATCATGGATTTGTTTTTGCACAAAGCAAATATATTTTCAATGATATAATTGCACATATAAGTGTAAAACACAATAATATATACTGAGAAACATGCATCTACAAGTGTAAAACACAATGAGAAACATTGAGAAACTTATAAGTGCATATAACACAATAATAAATATTGAGAAACATTATTATATGTTTAACAATGTTAAATAAGTAGTATATAACTTATATTATTTTAACCACAATATGATAAAGATGTAAATAAGTGTAATAGTTTAGTACAATTATATTTAATTTAACTTGCTTGTGTCGATGTAGACATTGCTTGGAGTAAACAAGGAACTAATAAACAAGATTACGTTGGCAAACAAACAAGCAATGAGCAAGAATTTGTAGTTTGCCTAATCTCTCTGCCCGGGCTGACTCCGCCACTATGAACAAGAACACGAAATCACCAGTCTTGTCCATGATAAGAAACAAGATTATTTCGTAATCACTTGTCATTAGTTTTCCAGAACACCAAGTAATCACGGGTGGAGGAGGAGACAGCATTGGCGTTGTGCCATTGGGAACGGCGCTGCCAGAACATAAATAGAAGAGAAAAATTACGAAACAAGAAGCCACATGAGTCGTCCTTGACCGATTCGATGCCTCCGTGGAGGTATTGTCCACATTGAGTGCCATGAAATTTCAATCCCCCTATAGTCTCCATACGCAAGTTGTTCTCAGAAGAAATCGCCCCATCCGAGAGGAAGTTGATCACCGTCAGTTCTTCCTCGCCTTCTCAGTCCACTCCCGACACTTGGCCCTCACGATAGAGGCGGAAGAGCTCGATGTGGCACCCCAACATGTCGGGCGGGAAAGAGGTGGATTTGTTTTGCTGTAGGTGAGGGTTTGGACTGAGATGAAATGGTGTGCCTTGCCAGAGGAAAGTACCGGGCGCCCCTGCATCCATCGTCCAAATCAATCCAGCGGCATGAACCGATTCAGTCCCAAAAGACTCAAGCGCACAGTCATCTCAGCCAGACAGCTTCCCGTGCGCGGGGAGGGGAAATTTGCGTCAAGGTTCAGTTTTGAGTGGATGCAGGATCAAGCTTTGCTCAGAAGATATGCATAGCTTTTTCAGATTTATGCGATGTGTGTGCTCTCCATTTTTCTGTTTAGGTTGCAATGCTAGTACAATTCATCTGTTTGGCTTGCATTACTAGTCTAGGTCCATCATGGTCGTCGATTTTTGTTCAACTTTCGGGAAGCCTAATATCGGCCGAATGTTCAAGTTTCATAACACAGTTGGTAGTAAATACTCCCTCCGATCTGGGAAAGTCATTTTGACTCCTGAGATCCAGTGATCTCGCCATTTAAAAAAAAAATATATATATATATTTAAAAGTTTCAATAAAAACTGGACAAAAACGAACATGTTCTTAATGATATATCTTACTCTCTCCGTTTCTGAAATTAAGGCGTATATTTTTTTTTCTAAAAAGTAAACAACGTAAAGTTTGACCAAGTTTCTAGAAAAAACAGCAAACAAAAATAATATAATATGAACATCGTATAAAATATATTTCATGATCTATCTAACGATATTGACTTGGTATTGTAGATATCAATATTTTTTGTAAAAACTTGGTCAAACTTTACGCCGTTTGACTTCTCAAAAAAATATGCCTTACTTTTTGGAATGGAGGTAGTACAAATGTGCGTAAAGTAATTTGCATTGAGATTTTGCATGTTTATAGGATATATCATTAAGAATAAGTGAGATCACTGGAGCTCGGGAGCACCAAATCTCCACTCCTCCGATCCCAAAAAATTGTCGTGAGCCTAACTGTTGTTTTGTACTCCTCCGTCCCAAAATAAGTGTCTTAGGTTTGCCCAAAAGTGGATGTATCTAGACATGTTTCTTGAGACACTTATTTTTGAACGGAGGAAGTACGTGATTAGGTCTTTTCTTCGACACTTATACTGGATCCGAGGGAGTATTTGTTTGTACATAAAACCCAGATGGACCACTACTGGTGTACTGCATTGCACCATTGCTGCTGCTGGGCTGAATTCCAAGGGTCGGGTTTGGTCAGACTTGCTCCGTGCTGCTAATTCACCCTGCAAACTGTGAAAAGCCGTTGTGTATGTGTATGTTCGACATGAGTTTATATCAATTCAACATTTGACGCTTTATTCACAAACATGGATACATTCTGGCGCTTTATTCAACGATCTCTTGCCGCTAGAACGAGACGGTCTGTTCGCTCGGGAACCAAGCGCTCCACTGTCATGACCAAACCCGACCCACGGAATTCAGTCCAGCGCGCCCTGGATGAAGGCGTTGAGCCGGATGAGCTCCTTGTTGTGCTCGCTGACCACCGCGCGGACGATGTCGCCGATGGAGACCATCCCCACCATCCCCGTGCCGTCGATCACCGGGATGTACCTGATGCGCTTTTCTGCAGGTAGCGAGTGTGCCATGGTTAAGTGCTTCACAGTTCACACGCATTTCGTTTGCACTGACAAAAGGAACTCGTTAGGCTGGTCTGGTTACCTGTCATCAGCTGCATTGCTTGAAACACTCTAGTGTCAGGTTTCACCGTGATCAGCTTGTTCTGTCAAAATGATGATTTTGTCAATGAAGTTCGGCGTCAGATAATGAATTTTCAATGGAGTACATGCTTACAACAAGTTATATTAAGGGTACCTCTTCAGTCATGATATCTCCAACTTTCGTCATCTTGGAGGATCGACCCTGCACAATGATTTTCCGGAGATAATCTGAAAAGTCAAGTATCAGAATCAGTGTTAGTCACATAGGTCAATCTTGCTTACAAGCTGGTCATGTTTGCTGTCCTGTTCTTTGATCATACGTATTGGTTCTGTTCTCAGGAACATCTGCATATATCTTAACAAAATAGGTACTGATGCTGGCAGATACTATTCATGTATATTATGCATTAGGACGATGGCTCAATGAGATAATAGGTAAATGATCAAGATCTCTGTGACTTTCTGAGTGTCGTAGTGGTGGGCTGAAGTTGGCAAACCTCAAGAGTTCATCTGACTTCGAAGAAGTTATGGATTGATTATGGTAGCTGGAGTTCCCAGGTCAGAGTTCGACCATTAAGGTTACAATAACAAGTGGTTCTGATCTAGCTGGAGGTCCAGGATGAGAGTTGGACCATTTAAGGCGCAATAATCAAATGGTTCAAACTTCAAAGCAAACACTTCCTCTTTTACCTGAACTCTCCTTTATACTGTTGGACATTAACCTAAGTCAACTTAGCAAAAAAAAAATATTGGGAACTCACAGTAACCTTGGTGACTGCTATTTCAGCATACGAATACAACCGTAAATACTTGCATGTATATGTTCCAATTACTTGAAGTGGACATGTGCTACAGAATCTGCAGGTTCATGATGCATGATGTGTTAAGTACATAAATGTCAGATTCATTCATCAGTCCTCAGGCTCTTGAGTGCCAAGAATTACGATGCGTGTAAAGAACAAGTGGTGTTATTTTTATCAAGCAATTGCGTCTTTACTGTATAGCTTTTACTCACAGCCCTTCTTTTCCCAATATGTTGTTCATTTTCTCTTTATAGTTCAATATGTTCAGACATTTTTTTCAAAATAAGAAAAGGACATAACCCAAAAATAAATGCATGTCACACAGCACTAAAAATATAAGTTGGCGATAGTATTTATCTTTTAATTCTTTTAGCACATGATTATGTCTTTTTCCATCACACTGAGTTTGGATAGCAGGTTTACCTCTCTCAGTGACGATGCCAGCAATTGATTTATCTTGTCCAGGTTTAACAACCACCAAAGCTCCCACATTGTGTTGTGTCATCTGTTGAAACTCTTTCGTCACTAGAAGCATAATTTTTTGTGCGGGTACCAGAAGCATAAAGATGCCTACACAACGAGTAATATGACCAGCAGGAAACCATACCGATTTGACAGCATCATAGACAGTATCTTCTGTGGTGCACCAGAGCCATGATCCATCAGCACTCTTCCCTTTAGACTTCAGAATATCCGCAATAGTACCGCTCTCAAATCCAATATCATCTATTTGAGCAGATGACACTGACATGCAGCGCGGAAACACAGCCGGAAGCATACCAGGCTTCGCAATACTGATGTGTTTCAGAACAGCAGATTTCAGCACACTGCCATGTGACCCGATAGCTTGAATTGCGCGTTGCATTTTCTTCTGTGTCAGATCATACATTAAAAAATCAATTACTTCATTCTAACTAACGAAATAACTGACTTGTGACCTTTTCTATATCAGAAGTACCTATTAGTTAGAATGTAGATGTTCCAGATAGTTTAAAAGTTCAAATTTTGAATAATACAGATCAACCCATATTCTCCATAGACCATAAAAACTAAACCCAAAAAATGACTAGTAAATAATATCATAAATTGGTTCCTTCGAGCAGATCAACTCTTACAACATGTGACACACATTGTTGGAGAATAGTAACTGGATAGAATGTGAAAAAAAAGGTAAATTAGATGTGGGAAAATATGGGCTATGCTCATGGCATGTAGCTGAAATGTTGGAGGTAGCAGAAATAAAACAGAGGTAACACCAGAGTTAATGGCATCAGCGGTCACACAACTCGTCGTCGATGTGCACTTAAGTCACACTTCTCCAGAACGTGATTATTTGGTCACACAACTCGACAAGTGCGTGCACGCAGGTCACTGACCCCACTTGTCAGTCCGTTTTGGACGGTAAATTTTCAGAAAACCCCCTAGAGTAATATTAATTTTACAAAATGGTCCTCCTAATTTTACAAAATGGTCCTTCTAATTTTACAAAATGGTCCTCCTACTTTTACAAAATGGTCCTTCTAATTTTACAAAATGGTCCTCCAGGGGAACCATTTTGTAAAATTAATATTACTTCAGGGGGTTTTCTGAAAATTTACCGTCCAAAACGGACTGACAAGTGGGGTCAGTGACCTGCGTGCACGCACTTGTCGAGTTGTGTGACCAAATAATCACGTTCTGGAGAAGTGTGACTTAAGTGCACATTGGCATCGAGTTGTGTAACACCAGCACGACACCCAGGCTAAAAGTAAGTTTTGGCTAACATCCGTCATGGGTAAGCAGCAGTAAGAAAGAGATGTTCAGAAATTAATTTGTATCACACATTTTTCCTTCAGGGAACTAGAGCCATAACCACAGTACGGAGTAAAATCAAAGCCCAATAAAAGGAGGAATGATCAAGAACATGATTTCAAGAGGTGGGCTTGGCTAAAACTAAGGATAATTTTAGACAAAGCAAATACATTCGCTTACAACCACTTGATAACGATTGTGTGCTGCTTTTATTTTTGGATAAAGGGCACTTTATTAAACTTACTAGGTAGCATCAAGCTGATACAATTCAAACAAGCTTAAACCTGGCCTCAATTGTGTGCTGTTGACCAACACAAGAGTAAATAAACAAGGAAGGATGTGAAAAAATGGATAAGCTGAAGCATTTGATCAATAATGCAGCAGTCTCACCATTCCGCATAAACAAACAACCCTATCTCAATCCCACAGGGAAACACCACACCAAAGGAGAACTAGTTTTCATTGGGCTGATGCAGTGAAAAGGATGTCTACCATTTTGTACTCTAGCCAGTAAGAGAGATAATTAGTAGTGCTACTGGAGAAAAGCAATTTATGCACAAAAAATTCGCTGAATTAGTCTCCAGTTATTTTATTGGCCGAATCATCTGTTAAGAACTGAATATTTATGCACGTCAACACAGTCACATGGCATGTCCTACCTATTAATCAGTCTTGTTTCGACGTGGTATTTTTCAGAGAAACCCACTAGCAATATGTCCACCCTACGCTGCTTGATGCGACGTGTTAACATAACATATTCAGAGCTCGCAAACCAGGAACATTTATTTTCATGTCACAATCAGAACAAACAAGGAATCACCAACAAACAGAGAATCCAACTGACTGACGCCTTCACCCAGAACTGAACTCTATGCACTCGTCGTGTCCATGATACTCAATTCGTCTTCAAGAACCAAACGAAAAAAAAAAGAATAAACGAATCACTAACCAAGGTGCGAGACGCTTGCCTCGAAGGAATCTGAGAAGAACCAGATGCTAGCTTCTATCTTCACCGATCCGGATCAGTTCACCGTCAACATAAAGTTGTGATTCATACCCAGGAACAGTCCACTATGAAACACTTGCTAATCGGGAGCAGACAAAAACAGGAAAAAACACACAAGGGAACAGATCAAGAACTAGCATGCAGGAAGAAATCAAGCAACTGCGTTCAATTCCTTACTCGCCGATAGCAAATTTGTCGTCTCTTTCGAACGGTTCGATCCTGTGCTGAAAATCGAAGGTGTACAATAGGAAAACAACAGATCGCGTAGGAACCAAGAGAAACAAACCCCAGAAGGTCGTCAGCGGAGGGGAGCCGCCGGAGGCCGGCGTCGGAAGGCTGGAGCGAGAGCTAGATCGCTTTTTTCTACCCTGGCGGCGCGAGAGAAAAGAAGTTCCGAAGCCTGAAACAGAAAGCCCTAAATGCAATTTTTGTCCAACTTTCGGGAAGGCTAATATGGCTGAATGTTCAAGTTTTGTAGCACTGTTGGTAGTAACTATTTCTTGTACATAAAACCCAGATGGAGCACTACTTCATTGCACCAGTCGTGCTGCTGTACTGAATTTCCAAGGGTCGGGTACCCCTGCAAACTATGACAAGCCGTTGTGTATGTTGGACATGAGTTTATTCGCTGCATTCGACCCTTTATTCACAATCATGGATACATTTTGGCACTTTATTCAGTGTCTCTTTACTGCTAGAACGAGACGGTCTGTTCGCTCTGGAACCAAGCGCTCCAGTATCATGACCATACAAACGCACAAGTGAACAAGCGCAAACATTTCAAGTTTAACACGGCCATTGTCCTCAGAAAAAAACACGGCCTACATTTCGTCATCATCACCCTGATCATTATTAAGAGTTCAAAGGGACGCGCGCCCGGCGAACGCCAGCCGGGACATGATCCTAGTACCCACCCTGGATGAAGGCGTTGAGCCGGTTCAGCTCCTCCTTATGCTCGCTGACCACCGCGCGCACGATGTCGCCGATGGAGACCATCCCCACCATCCCCGTGCCGTCGATCACCGGGATGTGCCTGATGCGCTTTTCTGCAAGTAGCGTGATCGGCAAGGTGCGCAATGGTTAAGTTCAGTGCTTTACACACATCTCAAAGGAACTCGTTAGTATGGCTGGTTACCTGTCATCAGCTGCATTGCTTGCAGCACTCTAGTGTCAGGCTTCACCGTGATCAGTTTGTTCTGTCAAAATGATGCCATGTCAATGCAGTTCGGCTTCAGATAGTGATTTGTCAACGGAGTACATGCTTACAACCAGTTATATTCATGGTATGGGCGGGTACCTCTTCAGTCATGATATCTCCAACTTTCGTCGACTTGGAGGATAGACCCTGCACAATGATTTTCCGGAGATAATCTGAAAGGCAAGTATCAGAATCAGTGTTAGTCACATAGGTCAATCTTGCTTACAAGCTGGTCATGTTTGTTGTCCTGTTCTTCGATCATACGTATTGGTTCTGTTCTCAGGAACATCTGCATGTATCTTAACAAAGTAGGTACCGATGCTGGCAGATACTATTCATGGATACTATGCATTAGGACGATGGCTCAATGAGATAATAGGTAAATGATAAAGATCTCTGTGACTTTGTGAGTGTCGAAGTGGTGCGCCTGAAGTTGGCAAACCTCAAGGGTTCATCTGACTTCGAAGACGTTATGGATTGATTATGGTAGCTGGAGGTCCCGGGTCAGAGTTCGGCCATTAAGGTTCCAGGATGAGAGTTGGACCATTTAAGGCGCAATAATCAATGGTTCAAAGCAAACACTTCCTCTTTTACCTGAACTCTCCTTTATACTGTTGGACATTAACCTAAATCAACTTAACTAAAAAAATATTGGGAACTCGCAGTAACCTTGGGGACTGCGATTTCAGCATACGAATACAACCACAAATACTTGCATGTATATGTTCCACTTACTTGAAGCGGACATGTGCTACACAATCTGCAGGTTCATGATGCATGATGTGTTAAGTACATAAATATTAGATGCATGATGTTGTTATTTTTATCAAGCAGTTGCGCCTTTACTGTACAGCTTTTACTCACAGCCCTTATTTTCCCAATATGTTGTTCATTTTCTCTTTATAGTTCAATATATTCAGACATTTTTTTCAAAAGAAGAAAAGGGCATAACCCAAGAAAAATGCATGTCACACAGCACGTAAAAATAGGAGTTAGCGATAGTATTTATCTTTTAATTCTTTTAGCACATGATTATGTCTTTTTCCATCACCCTGAGTTTGGATAGCAGGTTTACCTCTCTCAGTGACGATGCCAGCAATTGATTTATCTTGTCCAGGTTTAACAACCACCAAAGCTCCCACATTGTGTTGTGTCATCTGTTGAAACTCTTTCGTCACTAGAAGCATAATTTTTTGTGCGGGTACTAGAAGCATAAAAATGCCTACACAACGAGTAATATGACCAGCAGGAAACAATACCGATTTGACAGCATCATAGACAGTATCTTCTGTGGTGCACCAGAGCCACGATCCATCAGCACTCTTCCCTTTAGATTTCAGAATATCCGCAATAGTACCGCTCTCAAATCCACTGTCATCTATTTGAGCAGATGATACTGACATGAAGCGCGGAAACACAGCCGGAAGCATACCAGGCTTCGCAATACTGATGTGTTTCAGAACAGCAGATTTGAGCACACTGCCATGTGACCCGATAGCTTGAATTGCGCGTTGCATTTTCTTCTGTGTCAGATCATACATGAAAAGGTCAATTACTTCATTTTAATTGACTTGTGACCTTCTTCTATAGCAGAAGTACTTATTAGTTAGAATGGAGATGTTCCATATAGTTTAAAAGTTCAAAATTTGAATAATACAGATCAACCTATATTCTCCATAGAGCATAAAAACTAAACCCCAAAAAATGACTAGTAAATAATTCATAAATTGGTTCTTTCAAGCAGATCAACTCTTATAACAGGTGACACACATTGTTGGAGAATAGTAACTGGATAGAATGTGAAAAAAGAGGTAAATTAGATGTGGGAAATATGGGCCATGCTCATGGCATGTAGCTGAAATGTTGGAAGTAGCAGAAATAACACGGAGGAAACACTAGCACGACACCCAGGCTAAAAGTAAGTTTTGGCTAAAATCCGCCATGGGTAAGCAGCAGTAAGAAAGAGATGTTGACAAATTAATTTGCATCACACATTTTGCCTTCAGGGAACTAGAGCCATAACCACAGTACCGAGTAAAATCAAAGCCCAATAAAAGGAGGAATGATCAAGTACATGATTTCAAGAGGTGGGCTTGGCTAAAACTAAGGAAGCTGTCAGGCAAAGCAAATACATTAGCTCATAACCACATGATAACGATTTTGTGCTGTTTGTTTTTTTTTTGGATAAAGGGCACTTTATTAAACTTAGTAGGTAGCATCAAGCTGATACAATTCAAAAGGCTGAAGCATTTGATCAATAATGCAGCTGTCTCACCATTCCGCATAAACAAACAACCCTATCTCAATCCCAGAGGGAACACCTCAACGAAGGAGAACTAGTCTCCATTGGGATGATGCAGTGAAAAGGATGTCTACCATTTTGTACTCAAGCCAGTAAGAGAGATAAGTAGTAGTGCTACTGGAGAAAAGCAATTTATGCACAGAAAATTCGTTGAATTAGTCTCCAGTTATTTTATTGGCAGAATCATCTGTTAAGAACTGAATATTTATGCACGTCGACATAGTCATATGGCATGTCCTACCTATTAATCAGTTTCGTTTTGACATAGTGTTTTTTGGAGAAAACCCACTACTAATATGTCCACCCTACGCTACTTGATGTGACGTGTTAACATAACATCTTTAGACATCTCTGGAAGGCCATATTCAGAGCTCGCAAACCAGGAACATTTATTTCCATGTCACAGTCAGAACAAACAAGGAATCACCAACAAACAGAGAATCCAACTGACGCCTTCACCCAGAACTGAGAGCACTAAACTCTATGCAGTCGTCGTGTCCATGATATTCGGTTCGGCGTTATCAACTCGCTTCCGCAGCGAATAAACGAACCACTATACCAAGGTGGGACACGCCTGCCTCAAAGGAATCTAGGAACCAGATAACTTCTACTTTTACTTCTGCAACTATACAAAACTGTAGGTTTCAAGCATCCGGAGCAAGTTTTCACCGATCTAAAGTGCACAAGCAGCCCGCTAGCAGAAATGAGAGGAGAACAACAGATCGTGTAGAAACCAAGAGGAACAACACCGGACGTACAGTCGTCCGACCCTTGTGCTCACTTCAGGAAGGCATCACTACTGTAGACGCATACCGTCTCGTATTTCTTTCGGAAAAGAATCAGCAGCAGCAGCAGCGTCGCGTCTCTAGATCAGTGAGTGAGCGGTGCAAGGACGAACTAGGAAGGAAGCTAGTATTAATCGATCCACGCAAAGGGGGGAAGAAGAAGGAGGCCTCTTTACCTGCGTGGCCTCTGGAGTCTGGACCGAGCTTCGCTTCCGGAGGAGCTGCGTGGGGGAGGAAGAAGATGAGGGAGGGACACTTGTTCTGCTGGGAGGCGATGGTGGGGGTGACGAGCTCTAATTAAGGCGACACTCCTCGCACTCGCACGCTCTCTCCCGGTGAGGTGGGGTGGTGTGGAGTCATGTGATGAGTGAGTAGTCCGGTCTTATCCACACTGGCCTGTCTGCTCTTTTGTTCCGATATTTTAACATCTGTGTTTTGGACTTTCGAAAAGTGAAGATTTCTAGCTCCGCTCACTCTATTTAAAAGTTTCAAACAAATCTGAAAAATCATGCCTGTTCTCAACGTTGTATTTTACACGCGTGCAAAATCGTGATGTGAAATACTTTACACTTTGATCTACACAAAAATGAGTATGTTGCTCACAATATAAACAATTTCGCATAGTGACGTTTGTAGTATACATCATTAAGGACATGCCGAATTTTTTCATATTTTTTTTAACGAAGGGAGAGCACTGTTACTCAGGAGTCAATGTGACTTTTCGACTTTCGAAGCTCTTCCCAAGATGGGTGTACAAGTTATTTTCTAAGCAGTTAATCTGGCGTTCCAGAGATGACATGGTACACACCGGGATTCGTGTGTACTTCTCGGTCTCTTTTACCAACAATCTCACTTTATATCCCCGCCAAAAAAATCAAATTAAATTCGAGACAACAACAACAAGAGCTCCAGGTACAAACAAGAGTTCTACCGATTTTCAAGCAAAGTCGTCGTCTCTATCTTTGCCGTTCATGTCCTGATGTTTTATCATGCTTGAGGAACAACTGCAGTATTATTTTAAAACAAGGAAACTGGACTAATCTCGAAGATTGACGATCTAAAGATGTGAGAATCTCAAACCCGTTATGAGGGAAAAAAACACCCCCGAGAGACTTGTCGTCGAGACAAAAGAGCGGCAACATAAACAAAGGTCAACGTGTACTTAAACATAAACGGAAAACAATGCGACACCGCAAAACATGGCGAAGACAAGCTAAGGGAAGAAATAAATATCTCCCAAATCCACATAGGACCTACAGGTGAGTAGACGTAAACCTAGATTATGGGTGCAAAAACTTTTACAAAATGTACGTTTCGTTTCAATGATGAGCATCCACGGATCTTTCTTTTTTTTTGGTATATAAGCTAACCGTTTTTTGAAGTAAAGTGCAAAGGAGAGGGGATGTAGCACACGTACGCTAGCAGATGCATGTGGTCTCTCTCACCGGCCATGGTTAGAGCTCGTAAACAGTTAACTCTGGCTGCCAAAACGGGGTGCTACCGTCTGCCTGGTATCGCTGGTGACAATAATTGGGAGGCAGGGTTGCAGCAGCTGGTGGCGAGTGCGGCAGCGCCGGGTGGTCAGGTCGGCGTCACGTACGCACGTAAACAAAACTGCCGTCGCCATCCCGATGCCCTTGCACCGTCGGCCCGGGTCGCGAGCGGGAGGAGGAGGGCAGTGTGATGCGCGACCTTCTGACGCCGACGTTTTAACTCACCTGTACACTGATTCTTTATTTTTCGATAGGGTGGATTGGATTGGTGGGGTTTGGGTGTGGATTGGATAGGGTGGGCCAATGTCACGGATTCCCGCATCTTTTCGAGTCAAGTTGGTAAGTTAAAACTCCTGCCCGTCGTCTCCCGCTACTTTGATGTGCATCTCTAGCAGAAACGGAAAAAATAATCAAATTTGTTTATTTACAGTTTTAGTTGAAAAATAAGTATCAAAGGGAAAAAAAATCAGCTACCCGGATATTATCATCTACATACCCCCGTAGAACCAGTTTTGGAGTCGATCTTTGGTGTGAAGGGGAAACGTGAAGGGGAAACGGAGTCAACGCTCCCGTCGGCGACGGCAACTTCCGAGCTCGATTCCACGACGAGGAGATTCAGATCTGCCATCAGCCTTCCATTCCCGACGAGGAGACTCGATTTTGACCGATTTCCTGCGAAACTGTGGCCTCTTCGAGTACCTTAGTGGCCAAGCCCCCCATGGGAGCACCTTCAGGGGAAGAGGCGGGTTGTGGCGGGGGAGGCCAACGCTAGGAGAGTCAAGCGAGGGCTTGAGTCGGGCGGGGCCGTTCTCGCAACCCTATGTAATCACCTCCATGGCCAAGCTCCTCCATGGGAGCACCTCCACGGGAGGAGTCGCGTCGAGGCGGGGTGGTCAGCGCTAGGAGGGCAAGGCGAGGGCCGGCTCGGAGCAGGGTGGCGATGGGAGCCTTTTCGTCCAGCGACGCTCAGTTCGGACGTAAAAGATATATTCTTTGGCCTCGGAAGACGGAAAAAAGCAAAAGAAACGACATTTTACGAGATCTGCGCACGGACCTACCGTAATATCGATTTTGGGGAACTACAAACGTGTTTTCTGGTTCTCGTTTTTCCGTTATGTGCTAGAGATGCTCTAACCTTGTCCATCTCCCTCCTCTATCGAGCCAGGACAGTTCGTTCGGTGTGCCCCTGCTGGCGGCGGCGCCACGGATCGATGCCGCATGAGGGACAGGGGTATGTTTCTCCATTGAACGATTGCTTTGGGATGTGCGGGGTGTCAAAGCCGGCCGCCAACGATGCCAAGGGCCATATGCCACAAGCAAGCGGTGTTGAAGTTAGCTTAACCGGTGTTGTCGCCTTGGTTGGTTCCCCGCCCACAGAGGGGGTTTGCCACGCGCATGGTTTTCTTCTTCACTGCATCAACGCATCTCTCAACAGGATTCAACAAGTAAACTAACTACTGCAGTACTGCCAGAAGTACGAAGTTGTGATGTCAATTTAAAACTATGATGTCGAATACATGTATTTGTATGAAATTTATATGTTTTTGTATAATTTTAGGCTAAATATAAGTTTTTGTCAAAATGATGCGGTCTGCGGTGTAGTCAGCTGGCTACACAGATTAGGCGTGGCTCCGCAACTGGCAGTACTGCAAATAGTGGTACTAGGGTGCCACGAGAGGGCTCGGCACACAGAAATCAAACAAACAGTCAAAGGACGACGAGGCCTTGTCCGTTATGAACATCGTCTGATACCACCACCATGTCCATTTTGGATCCGGTGGTCTGGACGTACCGGATGCTATCCGTTCTGTCGTGTTCCAGGTTGCCCACTCATCGTCACATACTACAATGCATCCGTTCCAAGTTGCCACGTGTCGTCATCAATCGGGATACAACACAAACCACTTCCAATGTTTTGTTCCTTGACAGTACACAGAACGCACACCCCCACAAACCCTTCTCGCCTGAAGTTCTCGGACAGGAATGTCTGAGTGAGAGACCCCATAAACGAATCTAGCACTAGCCGAAACGAAAGGGTTTAATACCACAAAATTCGACAATCATGTTCTCAAAACAGCGCGTGGACTAAAGCAAATTCTCGGTACAACAAGTCTGCACCTTCTCATTTTCTGGCTCCCTTACACATCATCGCTGCGACCATGGCGGCGCAAAAATTTCCAAGATTGTTTCAGATTCACACTCAAACACAGAGGCGAAAACAGATCCATGTTACATCAAGGGGGCTAGAGAGACTGCAAATGCGAATGAGCTATCCCCTGCAAGCAAGCGTGTTTGAGATCCTAGGATACCAGTTCAGAGGGTCTATCATCTTCTTGAAAATCTCGGTCGCCGTCGGGTGTTGAGGGAAGCTCCACTCTCCATGAACCCACCGGTTCTTTTCTCGTCCTCATCTTCGCTAGACTCATCAGATCTCCACCTTGACACACCTTTGCCGGCTGCAACTTCGCCAACTGAAGATTTCTTCCCCAAGCTTCAAATAAGGGAGAAAACATGGTTATTTTTAGAATTTTATTCATGAACGTATCACACATAAATGTCTGGCGAAAGAAAACCTTCCACCAGTGAAGGCCAACTATGACATCAATGGCAGGCCATACCAGTTTAGGTCAGTATCCATTATTACCACCAGAACTATATGAATCTATGTTGAACTGCGTTAGGTCACGTGTGGGTGTTTTACACCAATCCAGCCATCTGTGCTAGGGCCTATTTGGCTCACTGCAAACTTCGATTCAGTAAGTTTAGCAGTTTGAAGTTTCGTGACACGGTCTGGTTCTAAGCCACGGCACCTACCTTTTTTAGCCTTCTAACCACTTGTGATAGACCTATTTGATAGCCAACTTTTGCCAGAATGTAGCCAACAATTTGTCCTCATAAAAAACTGTGATTTGCCAAACTAGTGACACGAAATGTGGCAAAGTATGGGCAGTGACCAAACAAACCCGTAAGTCCATGGTTTTAAAGGTATCCAGATTCTTCTCAATTGTCTTGGATACTAGTGGACTAGCAGGCATGATGTACCAAACTGCCCACCTTGACAGCCCAGGGACAAGGATCGACACAACACCAGGAACCACCCATCACAGTCAGCTCCAGGTAAGTTTAAAGTAAAACCGTCAAGATATTTAAATATCAAATCAAATGAACAAACAGTAAAACTGACACTACCAGACAGATAACGGTGTCAACTTCAAAATTAAACTTTGCAAGGAAAAAACCGTTTCCCGCAGGAACCGCCCATGGGCTATGATTTGTTCCCTGGAACTGCCCTTTTTACCAACCGGTGCTACCCAATCAAGTACCAGTTACTCTAAATCCTTGGTCCATGCATCATATTAGACCTCAGAAGTTACCGTGTCAACTAGTACTAGTAACTAAATAAGCAACATCAAGTAAAGCAATAACAAAACATATTGCCAGATACAGAATAATGATTACCTGAAAATGTTCGGTGTCGCTGCAACTTTTGTTTTTTCCATATGACCTTCGCGAAATCCAGCACTCTCATATACCTTTGTGTGGCCATTTTGACCAGCATTGGTACCACTTAAGATAAAAGGCTTCTCAGCACGTAAACCGAAGTCAAACTCTCCCTTTCTGACAGAATCTTTTCCTTGAAAGAAAGTGGTTTTGTTACGCTCAGTCTTCAACACACTTGTTCCTTGTTTTCTCATAGGTGTATCAGCAGCACCCAAGTTGAAATACATAGGAAGTGAGTCATGACCAGCAGGTTTTGTTCCTTTTTTTAAACCTGACTCTCCTTTCATAAACCCGAGTTCTTTTGTCCCTTTTAAATATGGATTCTCGCCATTTTGGCCCACAGAGGGGAACATGATCCCTGCAGTCGATCTCATATTTGATGTAGGCGTCCCTGGGGGAACTGGCCTACACTGAAGAATAGATGGAACCTTTCTGCCAAACTCTGAACGGACGCTACTGATAAGAGCACCAGAATCAGTCGATGCATGGATGTCCTTGGGGGGGAGAGCGGTTGACTTGTTCTGAAGAGCGGGAGTGAAGGATGAGCTCAATCCAATGGCAGGCTTAGGTGATTTAACTGAAGGATTAAGTGGCGAAGACGTTTGCATGGTTCGGATGGCAAATTGACTTTGGTCTCCGCTGCTGATGGCCCTGGCATCCTCCCTCTGGACCTCAGGAAGCATCTCAAGGCATTTAGCCTGTAATTGACATATATACAACAATACTGAGTGTTGCATTTACACCTAAAAAAAGCATGCGGTAGAGCAGATAACGTGTTGAAGAAAATAGGCTTCTTCCATTCGTCCAAAAGGACTACTCTCTTTATTCAACAATATATGACATTTGTGACTTTTGCAGTCTTCAGCATAATTGCTACTCGTCAAAATATATTTCACGAAAATCTATTGATACTATTTTGATGTGATCAATCTTTTAAGCTTTTTATATCTTATTAATCAAAGTTAAAGCTGTTTGATCAGACGCTTTCTAAATGCATGTATCTCGAAACGGAGGCAGTACTGTATTAGTTGCAGTATATCAAGTTTGGAGGTCCACAAAGTGGCCCGATGGGTCATGAAAGATCCAGCTATTCCCCATTACATTTAACAAAAAAATCATGACCAACCTAGTAACAACATTTGTGCATGTCAATTCCTTTTTTCTGTACATTAGCTGTCAAACATTTAAGAGGTTGACTACACATACTCTAAAACGGCAACAGAGAGAGTACTCGTCAAAACAAGTCTCAGCAATTGCCTATGTACATATTGTGAAGAGAACAAATCACAAATTATTTTCTTGACAAAATAAAGCATAAGAACAAGACATGCATGTCAAAACAAAGCCATAGTAGGGAAGTACTTACAACTAAACCTTCTCTCCACTGAGCAATTGTACTGATTTTGGATGCAACCTCTTCACCAGCAGATTCCAGCGCATTTTGCTCAAAGCTCTGAAGACTGCGATGAACATCATATGCTTCCAAGTACCGATAACGCTAAAAGAACAACCAGAAAAACAGAAGTCCTCAGATAATTAGCTTCCAATGTTTTTCCTTGTGATGGGAGCTTGGAAATATATGCATATATCACTAGCTCATTGGTAGTACTTTAATTGAACTGACAACGCTAATGCTTAGCTTTCTATTAGTCTAAATTCAATTTAGGCTACAGCAATTAGAAGCATAGGGTATATTACGCAAATAATAGTGAGGGCACAGGCAACATAAAAAATGTAAAGGCCATTTACAGAAACCACAGTATAAAAATCATAAAATTCTTTTAAGTTTTAACAAAATGAAGATTGCTTTTACACACTAAATGTTAAGATATCCATGAAGCATGATAACAAAAACTGTACGAGGCAAGAAAAACTCCTTTAGACAAGAGTGCGAACTTCCAGTTTAGCATTTCTTCTAACATCACAACGCCACTGATTAATAGTTTACTTATTGTATTATTTGAATGCAGATAGTATCTCTACATGTACAAACTACAAACTAGTAAGCATCATTTTGTCATCTTTGGCGTACGTACATTAATAATAGGAAAAGCACATGTACAGATGCTTAAGTTTAAGGTTTCAGTAACTAAATCTAAAAAATAATTCTATAATAGGTGTTTATTATGTTAGAACATGTGCACCTGCAAATAATTTAAACAAATTTAATACAAAATGCAATGCGCAGAGTAAAAAGGACAGTGGTTGTAATAGTCTGTTCAAAAAACATAATTTGAATCTTGTGAATTTTTTTCAGGCACTCTGCACGGTTTTTTTGCAGTGCACAAGTTCTAACAGGGTACACATTTATGCTTCTGAGAATTTTTCAATACACAAGTACCTAAAACTCAAACTACTACAGCACCCACCCCTTGCATGTACAAAATCCACTATCTAGTAGCATACAGAAACTTCTGTATCCGTGAAAATATGCTACAGTAGCTAGGCTTTACCGCTTTGAATTCTAACTGATATGTTTGTTCATTTGACATCCGAAAGATGTACGTGGCTATTGAAATATGGAGTAACATGAAGTAAATGAGAAATGAATCAAATGACAATTTCATGACACTAGGATATCATAAAGCTACAGTATCATGTAAGCATGACCCTGAGGACCTTAGTTCTCAAGCATACAGACCATTTACCTGGAGGTAGAAAACAACGAGCAGGCTACCACATGGCCCTGTGGGCCTCTCACACGCAGAATCAAAGAAGGACTTGTGAAGATGTTTCTCCTCCTCGGAATCCCAAGGCAGATCAATCATTTTCTCGACAACGTTTCGATCAATGCAGATCTCACAAAACTCAGTCACCATCACCTCCACATGATACATCCAAGAATTTCTTGAGCATCTTCAACATGAGCCGTATCTGCTGGCCGTTGCTCTTTTACCCTAGAGCAGTAGCTCCTAAGGAACATAAATGCTTCTGTTACATGGCCGTATTCAATTCTTACACGGAGTGCAGTCACTGCCTCACTAAGACATAACAGCCCATCTTTCTCAATGTTTGCAGCAGTGGAGAAGCTATCACGCCCTGTGCACTTTAACACGACTAGTGCCACATCAGGTTTGTGACGTTCCAGAAGACTTGTGCTATCTTTGGATGTGTTTCCTTGCTAGAAATCTTAGGAAGAAGAGAGCATGCCTCCTGCACAGAGTAGATGAGCATCACAACTGATAGTTAAACAAAGAAAGATCAGTAGCAAGTGAATAAGCAGGCTGCAGTATTTACAAGCAGAACTCAGGTTCTGATGCCACTGGCACCATAAATGGAGAAAGGGGGATTCCACAGGAATTCAGAAAACAAATGATTGTTCTAAAAACTTAAGTAGCATACATCATAAACAACACTTCAATGCAAGGAACAAGGATAGCTGAAAGGCAAGGCAGCAGCTAAGTGAAAGTTCCAATGCAACACACCTCTCCATTTACATGCTTATTCAGTACTGTAAAAATATAAATCTGTACGTGTTGCTAAATTAATTGACAATCCTAGCAGAGGCATCATTTTTGGTCAACGGTAGCCACACCACCACAACAGTACCAATCAAGAAGTTCAGATCATGTATTTGGTACAAATAAGCAAGTTATATTCCAGGGGATTGGACTTCAAAAGTGAGTGCAAAACTGTACAAGACTTGCATTGCATCTAAAAAATGAGAGGGGGAAAACAACCCAAATACTACAGGATATACTAACAGGCTCCCTAGATGTATGCTAAAATAGCACCCTGACAGCTGAATTACTGAAAGCCCTATTCCTCCCTTTCAAATATTGTCCTCCAAAGCAGCTTCATAGAACAATAAAATGAACATATGTAACAGCGGCTTTTTAGTGACATTCCAAGTAAATAATCTGATTCATTAAACATATATGACTAATAGTTCTACTTTACTTCAGCATTCAAAGAAGACTAGGAAGCCCAATCACTCCAAAAGGGTCTCTCTACAAAAGACAAGCTTGAAGCAATTGTGACCAAGAAAGTTATAATGTGAATAACTTTGGTCAAATAGGACAGGCAGGTGATTCGGAAAGAGGTGTTCATCACTCAAATAGCTGTTAAACTTAAAACTCCAAACTCTCAAGCACAATAGGAAAATATAAACGACTTGGAAGCAAAGACAACATTAATAGATCAAATATTTGCACGACGCATGCAGCAATACTAAAAACATCATGTCCAGAAAAGACGGGTGTGAATAAGTTACCTCCAAAGCCTGTGAAGAGTGATCATCCAAAAGACAAAACACTAGGCATTCAAGCAAAGTTCTACTAGAGATGCCAAATGTAGCAGCAAAATCATCCACAAGATACCTCCATTCTGAATCTGGTCTGGTCCAATGCCGATCAAATATGTAGTATAAGAACTAAAGAATGTCAAGGAGAAATAAAAGAGTAGCATCTTTCAAATGTTTGCAAGTAACACTGTAAATGTAAAATAAGCTAATCTGATAACAGAAAAGGATACAGTTGCTTGTTTTGCAATCACCATGTCAGATCCTCCGTGCAGAAAGAGTACGTCAACTGCCTCGCGTAAGTTTTTAAATGGATAACTATTGACTTTAGACTGATCGATTGTGGAACGGAACATAGACGATGATTGTTCATCCTGCAAACAGGTTATTTCCCCTTCTTCCTCATTATCTATATACTTTGTTGATTCCCAAGGTTTTGTAGCGCCTGCTCGATAAAAAGTATACCCTGGTCGGCTTCGTTGTAACCTGATGTTTTACCAGAAACTTCAGGCCATTGTCGCTCCTCTGCAGATGTTTTTCTTTTAATCACATCAGCATTCCAAGTTGCAAAACTAGCATGGCGTGAGAAAATCTTCTCAAGAAAATCATGCCTGATGCACCAAATCATGGCTTCCAAATGCTGTAGGAAAAGCTCCAAAATGAGCACTTCATGAAGAAATAACGATAGTGTAAGAAACATTGATTACTTTTCTTTGTTGTAGCTGTCCATATCCAGTCTTGCATGATCTATGACTATGTTTCAAAATCCATTCGCAGGACACCATAAATAGAAGTAAACTGTTTAATGAATCTACACCTCCCAGCAAATCATCTTATAGCAATTCCCAACTACCAAGCTTAGAATAACTTGTTATCTACTTTGTTTTTTTAGGGTTTGTTATTTGGTTTGTTGACAAAGAGTCAGTGACATAAAATTCCTAATAGCAACTGAGTTAAGAAACAATACCTGTTTTGCCTTCATTGTGTTCTCAATAAGTTGATGCAGGTCATTTACGTGAGCTGCTTCCCTGAAAGATGCTATCATAGCTTCAACAACGCTGGAAATTCCTGCTAACTGAACTGCAAACTTTTGCAGCTGGGGTAACTTAGACTTCATCATCTCTAATCCAGATCTATCTAAGATGTGGTTAAGGTGTTATCACCAATATAAGAATAACCCTTAGCTCCCCTCAACAAGCGAGCTGTGCTTGCATGAAGAGATGCAAGGCTCGTAAAAAGACATAAATTCTGTAATTAGAACTAGAACCGATTAATGAAATATTGGTGGATACAGATCATGACTATCTCTGATATGAGTGCAGTAACAGCCCTCTTGCACCAGTCCTTGATGACCACCTCATCCAAAAGAAAAGCCAGAAGTGGATCACTTGACACAGCACTCTCATCCAAACACACATCGGTAATATCTGGTCTGAATGTCAAGGTAACAGAAGGAAAAAGAAGGCACCACATAAACAACTACGATGAAACTGTGTTTAACAGATTAAAGCATAAGTAACCTTCTAAAGAGGATACAGTGGCAAATCAGGGAGACCAGGTTATTCTGAAGCGCAACATCAAACAAGGAATGCAGCCGCTGGACATCCATGTTAACAGGATCACCATGGCCTTCTTTCTCCTGAAACCTTTCATCGTGCTGCTTAGAGATAAGCCCAGCTTCCAGGCATTTGTGGTAAAGGCGTAGCCGCACCCTATTCCCATTATCAGGTATTGGACTTCTGCAAATTGGGCAGACATCGCATCTCTGGCTACACTCAGCACATAAGGAGGCGTGCCCACATGAGTTGAGCACGTGCTGGACATAGCGGCTGCAGCTACTCAAGTCCCTAGTTGCACGGCAATGCTCAATTCTTGCCTCCTTGCTTAGCTCAATGAGATCAATGGACGCCAACTGCTCCAAAGCATTCTGCCAACATAAATTTCATTTTTCAGCAACTACGCACCGCATTTTATCACATAGAAATGCACTTATGTTTCATAAACACTATAGTGGGCTCATTCAAGAATCAAGAGACAGACATATAATAAAAGTAAAACTTGATATTTCTATCCATTGAACTAACTGCCAACATACAGATTACTACATGAGCATTATGAGAAAAATAAGAAACAGAAATGAAACGTTTAAAGTCACATGCACACCCACACAGTTGAAGCACCTGGCTACTTGGCATGTGAATGGAATCGTGTGAGACTGTGTATCCGCAGCAGATCAGACACTATGCCTTCGGGCAAATCAAATGATGAGGGACACTCACCATGACTTAAACAAGTTATTCCCTTTGTAACAACTAGTCGCACAGAAAATGAGCTCAGCGGGTGGTGTCTACTATCTACCAAGTCATAAAACGATTATGTCCAGGTTTTATGGCATAGCCACACTAGTATAGTTAGATAGCCACGTTGTTGCTACACAAGATGAGCTCTGTAATGCTAAAACTATATTAATGTGCATTCCTTTGGTACTAACTGGTACATTTACCATCTGCCACGATGTTAAGCTATAGCACAAAATCCTTCGGTGCTGACCAATGCAGTTTACCCTTGACCAACTCGGCGCCATAACATGTAAATTCCGAGCTCGTTACAGTGAGACGAAACAAAGTCTGCCCTGGATTGGTCAAGACAACAACTAATTGGCTCTGGGACAGGATTCAGAGCGACGAACATACAGCTGGCTCGAGACGCTCGTAACTAAATCCACGAACGAGGGGAGAGGGAGTTTCGAAGAGGTACGGACCTGGACGGCGGCGCTGCCGTACTTGGGAGGGTGCCTCGGCGACGAAGGGAGCGCCTCCATCCCGCGGAGCTATCCAGCACCCAGGGCCCGCGCCGGCCTGCTACCGCATCAACTGGGGACGAAGGGTGGTTGCGGCTCGCGGGAGAGGGAGTACCCCGGCGAGGGAGAGGAAGAGGGGGGGAGCCGGGGAAGGAGGAGGCGGCGAGATCGGCGCGCCGAAACCCTACTGGACAGTCTCAGTCGGGGAGGCGGCTGTCAGCAGGCGAGCCGAGTCGGCGTTTACGCGAGGGGAACGAACGGTGCTATGGGCACAGGGCACTGCACCGTGGTCCGTGGCCCGCTCCGTAGCACCTAGGTCTAGCCTAGGGGTTTGGGTTTTTGTTCGCTTTTTTTTATGGCTGGGTTTTTGTTAGCTTTTTTTTAGCACGAAACCCGTGCATTGCTAAAAAATTAGTCCACACGATGTGGTGTTGCGGCATGAAAAATAGGCCAAAAGATAGGGATATTGGAGCAACTAAAATGACCATGCATAGGTAAAGTTTTGAAGCCAAGCGTAAATTCGAATTTTGAAACACGAGTTGTTAGGCGGGAGATGTGACACGAGGACAAGGAATAAGCGTGATTTTGAATTTTGAAACACGAGGAGTACGCTTATCGCCTGACATTCTATCCTGGCTACTGCTATCATGTAAATTCAGCGGGATACTTGAGTGCTAGTTGTGCAAAAAGTCTCATGTTTACAATTACAATCCATGTGCATTGAATCTTATCACGTATTCATTTGCATAGGTGTAAACGATGCGAGAGCAAAACTGACCACGAGAGAATCCATAAGGATAGGGAAAACTGAAGATTTTCTCACCCCGGTCGTGCTCGGCTAGTTGGGGAAGACATCGGAGACATCGCCATCGCCATCAATGGAGGACAGCGAGGTCAACCGATGGGGTGACCTCGATTCGGAGTTGGTTGATTTCGATTGCCAGCACGAGCTGGTGGAGGATGATATGCACTTATACTTTCTTTGCCCACTCTCCAAGCCTGTTTGGTTGTGCCATTCTTGGTCTATTAGGTTTGAAATCCGTAGAAATTCAATTTGGCTCCTGAGGTCATATACTCCTGTTATATTAAACCAAATTTAAAACATAGTAAATCATTTTTAAAAATTCTTAATTTTTTTGGAGACGAACATATATCAATGTCCATTATACGTGTCAAGTTTCGTGGTGAAATGACATTTGGTATGCCCTGTGCAAAAAAGACAAATCAGTGGTCGAAATGCAATTTCAACAACATACTTTTTAGAGCACTAATTTTGTTATTTTGCACAGAGCACCATACATGACATTTCATCACGAAACTTGGCACGTATTTAAAAAACATGTATATGTTCATCACCAAAAAATTTAATAATTTTTGGAAATGTTTTTCTATTTTTTCAATTTTGCTTAACATATCAGGAGCATATGAGCTCGGGAGCCAAAACATCTCTCTCTTGCTTCCTCTCACAAATTAGGAAACTTTCAGCACAAATTTTTATGTTAGCTTATTGGCAGGAATTTATGGCATGCCTATATTTTGCATATAGTAATTATAGTATGCATCATCTTTTCGGAATATGCATCTAATGTTGCAGATTTAGCTCGAGTATGAAATCATGCAAGTTAGGCTAAATCTCGAGCATGAAATCACGCAAGTTAGGCACCGGTTTATCACTGCCAGTTGTTCTGTTTTCTGTTACCGTGGAAACTCAATAATTTTGGCAAAAATGTGAGTACATGGCATCCATTGTTCTTGGGGACAGACATCGATCGATGGACAAAGCAAAAGTAGTAAATTCTTGCTTCTATTGACTTCCGTTCGTAGTTTGCCTGAATAGGAAAGTGCACCTAGCATCGTGGTCAAAGTTTTTTGTTTGTTTGCGGGTAGCATCATGGTCAGTGTTAACTTAAACTGGAACATGTTGTGTCTTATTTACCAAAATAATTTTGATTTCCTACCATAAAGAAAATATCCATGGTTGTATAAAGCTTCTAAATTATACATTTGGTAATATTTTCCTTCTCTATCTAAAGCAAATACTACTACATTTGAGTAGTAGACATAGCTGCTTACATGTGGGCCCCTCCAGCAGAAATAACACTCAACAGACCGGTGCTCCCGGTCTTATCCCCAGCCAAATGGAAGCCTGCACCTCCACGAGCCGCGTCGTCCTCCCGCTCCGCGCCGCGCCGCCGCGATCAGCAGCGGCCGCCTGCTCCAGGAGCCGATGGGGTACTGGAAGAAGAACAACCCGGCTAGTAACGGCTCGCGCGTCACTCGACCGCGCCGCCGTGCTCCTCGACGCCGCCGTCGGGACGGGGTACTCGCAGGCTAGTTACTACACGTCGCTGGGGCTCTTCGTGCTGTCAGTGCCTGGGCTCTGGTCGCTCATCAAGCGCTCCGTCAAATCCAAGGTACTCCTCCTCCACACTTGCTTCCTTGGCCTCCTCCTCCTCACTTTGTTAATTCTTGATTATTTAATAACAATTGGAAAGCGATTGAAGTAAGTGTGGCCGGCTGTTAATGATACTCTTTGGTTCATGTGTTTTCCGTTTGGTTCTTTAGACAAAGATAGTAGTAACACTTCTTATCATCTACTCCAAATTTCCCAACGCAGATCGTGCAGAAGACCTTCGTTAAGGAGGAAGGGCAGCCTATGTCGCCGAGTCTGGTGGCTGGGGAGATCCTCTCATTCTTCACGCGCAACAGTTTCACCGTCTCTGATCGTGGCGAAGTCATCACGTAAGTAGTAGGACGCTGGCTTTCTATCTGCGATAGTATCTAACAATGCTCTGAAAGTGCCGAAAATGTTGCTAGTATTTAGCAGTTGTATATGTCTTCCATTTAGTGAGAAGGAAGCTGTAATCTTGCACAAGATTTACTGATTGTACTTTTAAATTGGCCTCCACTGTAAACTAACGGAGTTTCGCGTCAAAATAGCTTTGAGGGCACAATGATACCAAGCAGAGGACAAGCAGTACTGCTGACCTTCTGCACCTGCATTAGCCTCGGGAGCGTTGGACTTGTTCTGTCAATTGCAGTCCCAGAAGGTGGCAACAACTGGTTTTGGCTTATGACCTTAAGCCCCTTGGCGTATGTCTCTGCAACTCTACTAGCAGAAAATTTGTAATGTCACTCACAGTAGAAATGTAGTAACAGTCCTTTCTTGACGGTTTAGGGGAGTGTACTATTGGACAAAAGCATCAAGGAAAGAAGAGATCAAGGTCAAGATGGTCTTAGCGGATGATGGGAACGTATCTGAGGTTCTTGTGCGAGGCGACGATGTGCAGGTTGAGCAGATGAGGAAGGAGCTCAAGTTCAACGAAAAGGGGATGATATATGTGAAGGGAATATTTGAATCATGAGTAGTGGCGTTATATCTAGTAACAAAACAAACAGCTGATGCAAACTCAAGGCGAGAGAGGAGGGAGGGCGGGTTTTGGATAATCCACGGACAAATCTGTATCTAGGCTTCAGGAAAAAGAAATGATCTGTATGTGAGACTATTAAAATTGTAAGAAGTGTTGGCCATACTTGAAAAAAACACCCTAACCTGTCTGGAGGCGTTTTCTTTTGAAAGAAGTTAAGATCCTAATGACAGCCGATAAGTAAGTTGTCACAGAAACGAGAAGGATTTTGATTGTGTGATCACTTGCACGCCTGGAACATTTGGGGGTATAGAAACAACAATATTTTTCAACATTCTTACAATGATATGAAGGAGGTTGCCTTCTTCACCAAACAGGCGATCACTAAGAGGAAGTTGGCCTTTGCCATTCCTCTTGGCAAAGCTAGGCTGTCATTATGGTTCTTCTTCTAAAAAAAAGTCACGAGGAATAGCAATATATTCAATTCAGGAAAATACAACATAAGTTGGGCAACAATCTTCAGCACTGGCAGTCAAATGGTTCCAAATTTATTTCCTGTGACAAGGAACCAAACTACCACGAGTTTTATGCAGTTCTATCCTTTCCGAAGTCATCCTTACCCTACTGTTCACGAACAAGGGCAATCAATTACAAGAAAGACAAGTTTTGTTTTTCACAAGTATCCGCAAGCCATAAGTTTGCCTTTTCTGTTGTTTCTACTTTTACAACATAAGGTTACTTGTCTTGTGGTGCAGCAGAAGGAGCAGCAGTAGTAGCGAAGTTACTAAGGCCCAACTTGAACATGTCAAGATTCAATCCGTTGTCTACCAGAACACTTGTAACTCCCATTTTCGATACCTGAAGCAAAGGATGAAGATATTAGTTAGTCAAGATCACCCAGAAACATGAAAGTTTGTATAAAACAATTCACATGTGTGTAATCACTGGCTATAATAGCATCACAACATCAAGACCAAGACCATTAGCTAGAATACGATAGTAGAAGGAGCCTCAGAACTGGCTCGGGACTAATCTAAAAGGATTCAGTGAAGGAAACAGTCGTACTGAATGATAATATTGGCCAGGAAACGATATGGATTTCCCGGAAAGTGAGCATGGGAAACACCTTCCTCGAAAGCGACATTTTCCATCTTACATGTTTTACGTAATTTTGAAGTTAGCTCACAAGACTTCTTTTGAACCATACTTCCAACTAGAAGCCCACATACATTGAAAATTCGAAAGGATAAAGCAGATATCAAACCACAGTAAGCTAGCTTATCAAACAAGCCTAAAACCAACTTAAGAGAAACTTCTGAAGTTTATAACAACTACTAAATTAACTGACTAAGAACAATGCCAGTTTTAAGAATATCATGCATGCTCAGTGAAATTTCGACAGCAAGATATCAACATTTTCTTTTCGAAAAAAAATCTGATAAAGTGAATGCAGTAAGAATTAGCACATTACCGATTCAATATTTCTGTCTTCGTCGTCAAAGAAGAGCATACACTTGTATGGAACCCCAGTTTTTCTCTGAATCTTTTGGAAATGCTCTGTCTTGTGAGTCCAGCTGGAGAATATTTCCTGCATACAATGACCAAGAGTAAGAGATGTTTTCCTTTATACCACGCATCATCGGAAATGGCTGCACACAAAGTTACTCCCTCCATCCCAAAATACAAGGCGCCCATTAATTTCGCTGGTTAACGACGTATAACTTTGACCCTTATTTGTATTTATAATATGACCACAACATTAATATAAAAAATTCCCTCCAAAACATTAATATAAAAATATATAGAATGAAAGAATTTTGCAAGACGAATCCAACAGTACCATTTATACATTCTCGATCTACATGATTTATTATATATGAATGGTCAAAGTTGGGCACCGAAGACCAACACAAAAATAACGTGCCTTATATTTTGAGACGGTGGGAGTATATTTTAGCGACGCTTTCTGTAACTTATAGAATAGAGCATACGAAATTTCATGCCATACTCTTCTACTAGATTAATGGGATGTGCTTCTTTTTCGACTGTGTACAAAAGTTAAAATGAACAACCATTTTTCCTTGATACGACACTGAATTTGCTGCAATCAGATTATAAAGGAAAACATTATGTAAATTGCCAGCTCCCAATTTTCTCACTCAACAAAACCCTAAATGTGTGCAATTATCACAACGCAAATCTATATTATATGAACCTTTCAGTGGATTGATGAGATTTGTGTCTTGCGCACTAAACTTAGATGAGGAAACAAAGACCCTCTTCACACATTCTTGATTCTGCTTCCATCCAGCTAATGGTTTTCATTATTTTAATCTAAAAGAAGAAAAACATAAAGTAACTGTTTACTGCAATTATAATTTTAATTAGTGTGGGAGCCAATTGCTAACAATTTTGGTGCATTTCCTTGTATGCATGTACATGAACAATTCTAGTCACTTAAATCAAAGGCCGGTTTCTAGAACTACAAACATCCTGAACCACGTACATGTAATAATCTAGCGCATGAACTAGCTAAGTATGGTGCGAGCCGGCTGGACCTGAAACTCTTATGGCCGGAAACGCTACCAGATGATGTACGTGTTGTGGTGGCCAGCGCATCTGCTGAGCCAGTTGATTAATGGAATCAGTGGAGTGCAGGTCGTATGAGAACCAACGGCCGGCCAGACGGCGAGCTTTACCTGCGCGACGAACATGGGCTGGATCTCCAGCTTGTCGATGAAGACCGTGGCGATGTCGGCGGTGGATGAGCGAGACGCAATCGCCATGTCGACCCCCTTCTCCTTGAGCGCGCACATGATGCCCTTGGCGTGCCGGTATAGGCTCTGCGAGTCCCTCTTGGAGCGGCAGTCGCTGACGAATCAAAAAAATCCAATCAGACGGTGTTCAGTCAGTTACCGGCCGAATTTTCTCTGCTCCAAAGTAATGGAACATACGTACCAGTAGAAGGGCCAGAGGGTGTGGTCGAGGTCGAAGACGACGAGGCGCGGGAGCACCTGGAAGAGGCCCAGGATCTGCAGCGCCTCCGCCTTCACGCGATCGTCGCCCATCCCGTCTCCTGGCTACCGCTGCTGCTCTTCGGTGTCAGTCGCCGGTGGCTGGGAGGAATTGGTCGTGGAGCAGGTAAGAATGGATAATGGCGACGAGATCAAACCGCGTGGAGGTCGCGTGGATGGTGAAAATAGCAGATGACCAGGCCCAACTCAGTCCCGGCATGATATATGTCAAGGGAATATTTGAAGCATGCATGACCGGTGGCGTTATATCTAGTACAGTAACAAAACAAACAGATGAAACGAGGCTTTGCTTGATGCAAACTCAAGGTGAGAGAGGAGGGTGGGTTTTGGATATCCACGGACAAATCTGTACCTTGGCTTCAGGAAAAAGAAATGATTTGTATGTGAGACTATTAAAATTGTATAAGAAGTGTTGGCCATACTGGAACAATACACCCTTGACATATGATGAGAAGGATTTTGATGGTGTGATCACTTACACGACCTGGAACATTTGGGGGGGAAGGACTGTTGCCGTCCTCACCAAACAGGCGATCACTATGAGGAAGCCGGCCTTTACCAGAGTTGTAAACGATGATGGCGGCTGAATTTCTTCTTCGTCCTGGCAAAGCTAGGCTGTAATTATTTTTCTCTTTGGTTTTCCCCTGTATGAACCTTTTCGTCTCCTCTAATAGAATGAACCTTTTCAAATAAAAATAAACACGACATGCTCGTCGTGGAGTAGCAATATATTCAATTCGAAAAAATACAACATAAGTTGCCCAACAATCTTCAGCACTGGCAGTCAAATGGTTCCAAATTTATTTCCTGTGACAAGTAACTAGTCTACCACGAGTTTATGTAGTTTCTGAAGTCATCCTTACTCGACTGTTCATGAGCAAGGGCAATCAATTACAAGAAATACAAGTTTTGTTGTTCACAACTATCCGCAAGCCATAAGTTTGTGTTTCTGTTGTTTCTACTTATACAACAAGTTTACTTGTCTTGTGGTGCAGAAGCAGCAGCAGTAGTTGTTGTAGCGAAGTTACTAAGGCCCAACTTGAACATGTCAAGATTCACTCCGTTGTCTACCAGAACGCTTGTAACTCCCATTTTTTATACCTGAAGCAAAGGATGAAGACATTAGTTAGTAAAGATCGCTCAGAAACATGAAAGTTTGTATAAACCAATTCACATGTGCGTAATCACTGGCTGCAATAGCATCACACCATCAAAACCAAGACCATTAGCTAGAATCCGACAGTAGAAGGAGCTTCAGAACTGGTGCGGGACTAATCTAGAAGGATTCAGTGAAGGAAACAGTTTTACTGAATGATAACATTGGCCAGGAAAACGCAAGTCACAGTACGATACGGATTTCCCTGAAAGTGAGCATGAGAAACACCTTCCTCGAAAGCAAGAAACAACATATCTCCAGCTTACACGTTTATGCAATTTTGAAGTTAGATCACGAGACTTCTTTTGAGGCATACTTTTCATTAGAATCCAAATAAATTGAAAACTCAAAAGTAGACAGCAAATATCAAACCAGTGAACCACAGCAAGCTAGCTAACTTATAACACAAGCTTGAGCTAGGACGAGCCTGAAACCAACGTAGGAGAAGCTTCTGAAGCTTATAACAAATATTGAATCAACAGACTAAGAGCAATGGCAGTTTTAAGATATCATGCGTGCTCAGTGAAATTTCTACACCAAGATACTCAACATTTTTTTTCTGATAAAGTGACCGCAGTAAAAATTAGCACATTACGGATTCAATATTTCTGTCTTCGTCGTCAAAGAAGAGCATAGACTTGTATGGAACCCCTGTTTTCCTCTGGATCTTCTGGAAATGCTCTGTCTTGTGAGTCCAGCTGGAGAATATTTCCTGCATACAATGAGCAACAGTAAGAGATATTTGATGTTTTCCTTTATACAATGCATAGTCGCAAATGGTCGCACGACAGAGATATATTTTAGTGACGCTTTCCGTAACTTTGTACAGAATAGAGCATGTGAAAATTCATGTCATGCTCTTTTACTAGATTAATGGGATGTGTTTCTTTTTCGACTGTGTACTAAAGCTAAGATGAACAACCAATATTTCTTGATATGCCACTGAATTTTATGTAATTAGATTAAAGGAAAAATTATGTAAATGTGTGCAATTATCACAGAGAAAATGTATATTACGTGAGCCTTTCGGTGGATTAAAAAGATTGTGTCTTGCGCACTAAACTTAGATGATGAAACAAAAATCCTCTTCACGCATTCTTGATTCTGCATCCATCCAGCTTATGGTTTTCATAAATTTAGTATGGTCGAATTCAAGGAAGGAAAGCTGCCCGTGGCCAAACTAAAAGAAGAAAAACATAAAGTACCCGTTTACTCCAATTTTAATTTTAATTTGCGTGGAAGCCAAGTGCTAACAATTTCGGTGCATTTCCTTGTACGCATGTACATGAACATTTATAGTCACTTACACCACAAGGCCGATTTCTACAAGCATCCTGAATTCCGGTTCGTGGAGGAAAGCATGGAGTTGAGAGAAAGCTAAAGGTGCAGCTCCAGCTCGTACGAGAACCGACGGCCAGACGAGCTTTACCTGCGCGACGAACATGAGCTGGAGGTCCAGCTTGTCGATGAAGACCCTGGCGATGTCGGGGGTGGGCGAGCGAGACGCAATCGCCATGTCGACCCCCTTCTCCTTGAGCGCGCACATGATGCCCTTGGCGTGCCGGTACAGGCTCGGCGACTCCCTCTTGGAGCGGCACTCGCTGCAAAGCCAATCAGACGACGGAGTTCAGTTACCGGCCGAACCTCTGCTCCAAATTAATGGAATGGAACCAGTTACCGGCGGAGGGGGACGGGCACATACCAGTAGAAGGGCCAGAGGGTGTAGTCGAGGTCGAAGACGACGAGGCGGGGGAGCACCTGGAAGAGGCCCAGGATCTGCAGCGCCTCCGCCTTCACGCGATCGTCGCCCATCTGATGCTCTTCGGCGGCGCCGGTCAGTCAGTCGCCGGCGGCTGGGAGGGAGGGATTGGTCGTCCGGCAGGCTGGAGCAGGTAAGAATGGATAATACGACGAGATCAAAACGCGTGGATGGTGAAAAGAGCAGAGGACTAGGCCACCTCGGCCCGGTACAATACTGGGCCGGCCCACTTGCGTCGAGCGGGCCGGGCTCTTCGTGAACCGGGCCGTTTCAGGTTCAGCCCGCTCAATCGAGCTCCATAACACCAGACCGGAGGGGTCTCTGTTCCTAAGGATGGCAATTTTACCCACGGGTATGGGTACCCGCGGGTACCGTACCCGTATGGGTAGGGTATGGGTATAATTTTAAACTCATGGGTAGTACCCGTACCCTACCCGTTAAGTCGTGAGTAGGGCACGGGTATAGACTTGTATCCGTGGGTATACCCATAGCCTACCCGTTTATATTAACATGTGGACTTTACCCCATGGAGTTTCAATATTTATTCTCGTGAGCTTGTGAAGCTGAAATAATTGTCATGTACTCATTGGATAAATGTTTTTCTTTTGTGAAATGTGCTATCGATGAATGTAAAATTATGAATAACTTGTGTAATATTTAATCTACCCATTGGTACCCAATGGGTATGGGTACCCGTCGGGTATGGGTACGGGTAAAGTTTTACCCATGGAAACGGGTATGGGTAGAATGTTTACCCATTGACTACGCGGGTATGAGTATGGTATTGCTCTACCCGTCCCATACCCTACCCATTGCCATACTTATCTGTTCCCCAGCCGGCGCCACCCAAAAAACCCCTTCTTCCTTCTCCGCGACGGCCGGACCGCCGCTGCCCCCTCACCGCGCTCCGCCTCGTCTCCGCGACGGCCGGACCGCCGCTGCCCCTCACCGCGCTCCGCCTCGTCGGATGTCGGATTTCCAGACCTCCTCGCACCGGGAGCGGTGGATCTTCCAGCCTCAAGACCTGGTGACCCTTCCCGATCCATCCTTTCTATTTCCGTGCTTGCTTGGTGCCCAGGGTTTCTTTGCCTTGGGACAGCTAACCTATATTGCCTACTCTGGACGTGGTATGCTGATGCATTTGATTCTGCTTCGCAGTTGGATAAGTGGGCGGCGGTGAACCAGCGCTCGGCCCCGCGTCACTACATTCATTCACTTGTTTTACTTGTTTTGATGGGATAATGGCTGCTCACTTTCCCTTTTGTTCTCTTTGTGAAGTATGGAACGACGCGCTTGATTGTGGACCCTGTTGACGGGTCGATATCGAACCCGGAACCTGCGCCTGATCATGGTACACACCATTTGATGGTTTCTGCTGCCTATATTATTATTTTTGAAAGGATCTACATCTGCGTATTCAACACCGAATACAAACCCGAAAACAAAGAAAGCACAAAAATACGCAGACATACAGGCCAAAGAAGCCCAGAACAACAGCGACGAACGCTGAACCACCGCCGAGCTTGGAGAAGAACCTCATCGCCGGAGAAACGCCGGAGAAGAAGATCCCAAGCTGCCTATATGTCTCAATGATGAGTACACATGAGCGTCAGTAGTAATGTCCAAGTGCCAATTTCACTTCAAAGTCTTGCTCTTTTCATAGTTGTGCTTGTTTTCCTTGTCGGCCGTTGTTCATTGTAAGTTTGTGCCGAGTTTGTCCGGAAACTTGCATTTAGATATAAGTGTTTAACCACCGTTTTGAATTCAGTTGCTGGGAGCACGAGTCTGAAGCCTCTATCCTGCGAAGAGGAGAAAATGATGCGGATATATTATGAGCAGAAGATTCAGGAAGTGTGTCAAGCATTCAAGTTCCCCCACAAAATTCAGGTAAAGCACTCCTCTTCCTGATACAGTGCTTTTCCTAGCTTAATGATCGTGTGCTAACAGTAAGTTGTTGCTTTGCAGGCTACGGCAACAATATATTTCAAGAGATTCTATCTACAGTGGTCTATAATGGAGCATCACCCAAAGCATATTATGTAAGCAACATTGCTAAAATCAGAACACACAAAAACCTGTTGTATCAATACTTAGCTAAGATTTACTTATCTCTCAAACATTACTAAAAGCTTTGCAAAAATGAAATCATTTATACTTCTGTGAAAGGCGATGATGTGTGTGTCCTATAAAAGTATGGGCGTTTGTAGTGTTTTATACTCCTATCAGTAAATGTATTTCCTTGACCTGTTAGTATGTTGCCAGTGACCAAGTTAATCGATTTTAATTTGACAGGTTAACTTGTGTATATTCTTCTTGCAAAGTGGAAGAAAATCATGTTTCTGCTGAGGAACTTGGCAAAGGGATTCAGCAGGACCACCAGATTATTCTAAACAATGAGATGATTGTTCTGAAAGTATGCCATTTCCATATGCGAGTTTTTTAACGCCTCCAAGCAAACAGAATGTGACACTAAATTTCTTGCTTTCTTCCGGTCTTTAGATTTTGATCTGATCGTTTATGCTCCATATCGTTCGATCGAAGGATTTATTGATGACATGGAAGTAAGTTCCGTGTGAACATTCCATGATATTCAGCATTATAAATTGAGTGAAAGGCACCAGAGGTCACGAAGTTGCGCGAAAAGTAAGGATTGGTCACCAAGTTGAAAAACCTCAAAACGAGGTCACGAAGTTGTGGAGTAGTCAATTTTTGGTCATTCCGTCACGGTGGGCGTCAAGTTGCTGACGTGGTAGTGTGTTTTTTTTACAAAAAACACCTTGAACTTTTATATATTTACAAAAAACACCTCGAAAATAAATATGGAGAAGGACCTAACAATTAGAATATATAAAAGTTCAAGGTGTTTTTTGTAAAAAAACACACTGCCACGTCAGCAACTTGACGCCCGCCGTGACGGAATGACCAAAAATTGACTACTCCACAACTTCGTGACCTCGTTTTGAGGTTTTTCAACTTAGTGACCAATCCTTACTTTTCGCGCAACTTCATGACCTCTGGTGCCTTTCACTCTTATAAATTCATCACATTTTACCTCATTCTATGGCTCCTTTGGCTAATGCCAGTCCTTTTTTTGCACGAAGGCTTTTTGTAGGGCAGGTAATGGCGCACACCAGCGGTTGAAGGTCATACATTTCTTTGACCCTTTTGCCACACTTTTCAAGAGAAAATCAACTTAATGTTTACTGTGTTAGCCTTGCCTGACATGTGTAGGAAAATTATGCTCTATATTTTATTTTATTTTTCCACCCTAGTATCTTATGAATGGCAGTTACACATTCTACGTAAACCTAATCATTGAGAAATAATATGAGTTCATGAGACACGTCTGGTTTGGTTAACTCTAAAGGCCTAAACTTGTAGGTGAAGGTAATTGAGAACAGTAGGATTTTTACTAATTGCTAGTACCAAGATCGTAGCATTAACTTAAGAATAAGGAAAAGATTGAATTATTTTATCTACAACCTCTTCTACAGTTCTACTAGGTGACTATCAAAACATCGATGGCATGAGGGATGAATGTTAGTTGTGAAATTAAGTTGGTGTCAGAATTGCTTTTGGGATTGCATCAACAAAAGGATACAGAAAACATGAAGCGTCAAGTCTATGAACTTTACTATGTCACTCTGGCGTGCTGAACCTAAACTTTTTTCACTTATTTGTAATAGACAGTAGTTACGTTTATTAATATCACCAGTTTTCCACATAAGCAAATAAGGCAAATAAAATTGTGAACTTATACGTGTGACTTGCTCAAACGATAACTCAATCACCCATGGAATGAGAAGTAGCTCGAATTTGAAAATTTGGTTCGATGTCAAAAATGCTCTTAAAGCTTATTTCTTACATGAAAGGAAAGACAGGTTCATGAATAATAAAAACATGCAAGTTGTATGACTGCCCTGCTTATGCCCCAGATGCTTGTATTGTAGGATTTGCATCAAACTGCGAATTCTTATGTTGACAGAATGATGTTGACTGATGCACCTCTTCTCTATACTCCTGGACAGGTAATCTTAAACTATCAATAATATGTTTAATCTTCAATTCTGCTACATCACTGCCATTTTATAAATTTCTTTGTTAGTTTGTATTTAACTAAGAAAGCTTACTCCTATGTATTTAGCTTGGCGTATTCAAACCTCGAGTTTCGACTGATATCTTATATGATCTGATTAGATATTGTTCCTATTTTTACAGTTGGCTTTGGCTGCTCTTTACAAGTCCAATGATGCACTTAAGGTCCTCGATTTTGAAAGGTGGTAAACTTCTTGTCTGTCTTTATTATGACCTTAATGTGTCGGAATTTTGTGTTTCATGATGCTATTTTTTTTCCCATTTACTCATTGCTGATTTTACTAAATTCATTGATTGTTCGCAGATACTTGGAAAGTGTTTTTTCAAGGCAACGCTTTGATTGTCCAGTCGAACAGTTTGTTCAGATAATAAATACAATTATTTACTTGGTGAGAACTTCTACTTGGCTTGTTACTGATACAGTTTAACATGATCATGTAAACTCCTACCTAGAATTGTTTTTTAACTGCTCGTTTCATTTCACCGGTCTACATGAACACACTGTGTTAACAAAAAAAAAGGATTAGATATTGTGGCGGTTCTGTGCTTTGTTTAACATATGTGACTGTTCAGGAAGGTATTAATTATCTGACCTGACAGAGAGTACCACCCGTTGCTTGCATCTCTGATTGCATAGCTATCTATATAGTTTTTATATGGATGATACGTGAGGTGTATATTTTTATACATCAGAGGGTTACCCCACATTCTGGAACACCCAGTGCTGTCGATTTGATGTGCTATATTATTTCCGTATTTCTCCAGGTCGACCGGCTTCAAACACTTGGTGCCGATGACATGAAACATGCTGATCGCAAGCTGAGACATTGTTTGGATGAGTAAGCTCTCAGCATCTCTACAGGCCTGCATGTTCTCCATTATTTACCGTATGTACTCATGCTTGCCACATGGAAATTTCTACAGGCACAAGAAGAAAGAAAAGAAGCCAAAGCACAAATCAAAAAGGACTAGTGATGCCCGGCAGTAAGTAGCTTGCTTGCATGTCAACACACGTTTTTGACAATATTGTTTCCAGTTCTCGGATCTCAATCGCCATATAATCTTTCTCCACAGCAACAGCTAGGAGTTGTACGGTCGGACAGCTATATTGTGTAAGAACCATTCTGGAAAAAAATTGGTGGTAAGGACATGTGCCCTGGATCATGTGTTAGCTTTATCTTGCAACCAAGTTATCATATAAGTATATTCATCTCCACAGGCTCTTCCAACTTCGGTGTGTGCTTCTCCAGCCATTGCTTCAGTGATGTTGAGCAGAGCTGATCTCCTCACGAGCCTCTAGGTCTTGGGCCAAGGACAAGCAATTTTCAGAGGAGGCGCCTTACCGTGACCTTCCAGGCCCTTGCATGTCCGGTGCAACGAAGCAAAATGCTTTTTTTTTTTTTTGAAGGGAGTTCGTGTACAAGATCAGCAAGAGAAAGAACAAACACACACGAACAGAGGCAAGATCCACACCACGCACGGCGAACACGGAACCACCAAGCAGCACACCACCTTCGACCACCAGCAGCACGCCGCCGGGAAAGAAGGAGGCGAGCTCACCTCGCACCGAAGCAGCCGGCTCGAACAACCTTGTTGAGATGCCGCAGAAGCCATCTGACGCAGGCGCCAGAATCTGAGCGCTGAACGAGCATCGGCTCCGAGCCGCCGCCAGATCGCCGTCGCCGTCTCACGCCGGAGACGAAAACGACAGCGCCAGCAAAATGCTTATTTGTTACCTAATTTATTGGAGTAACTTAATTCGTCGGCGCGACCAGCAGAGAAACTAGAGTTGTCGAACATTGGTTGGATGCTATTTTGATGTGAATTATACTCTTGGGCGCATGGGGGGTGATATAACCTTGAGGTGTAAAACCTTAGATGATATTTTGTTATATACATGAATGATACACAAGGCGGGCTTGCTGCCTCTCTGTGTCGGCCAAGATGCTAGAGTTCATTAATCCTCACTTAGTGTTTCTCGTTTACCGGTATCTCTCTGCTCCGCAGGGAGGAGAGCTTTCTTCTCCATCTCCGGCGAGTTATGAAGCACTCAAGTTTTGATACCAATTGTTGCCCCGAAACAGGTCTGATAGAGCTCACAGTAGGAGAAAAGGAAGGGAAGTGAGTGGGAATGGTTTGCCTAGTTTTCTCCTCTTCTATTGCTCCCTTTGTATGAGATGTTAGCGTATATATTCCTTGTATAGTTGTTAGGCAAGTTTATTAGACAATCTCCTCAAACCGATCCTGTATATCTCGGTTTTGGTAGGTTTAGATTGCTTCCTTGCCTTGCAAGGCACTCTTGTATTTGTGCTATATATTCAACACGAGCTGATCGCCCCTGGTGTGGCGAATCCCTCCAATCTCTCCCGTTCTCATGGTATCAGAGCAAAAACGCATCTGACCAAAACCCTAGCCCCCAACCCAGCTTCCGCCGCACCGCCATGTCTTCGGCCGCGCAAACCTCCTCGTCCATGACCTCCTCTGCTGCCGCGGCCGCCATCGTGCCAGCCGTCTCGTCGCCGGCCTCCCTCGCCGTGAACGTCGCCAGCGTGAAAACGCATGTCCCCGTCGTCCTCGACCTCAAGACCTCGAACTTCTCCAAGTGGCGCATGCTCATCAGCGTCCTCCTCGGCAAGTACGAACTCACCAGCCACGTCTCCGCCGACACCCCGCCCGCCGCCCGCACCGCCGAGTGGACTCGCCAAGACTTCGTCGTCCGCTCCTGGTTCTACGGCTCCATCAGCGAGGACATCCTCGACATCATCATGGCGGAGGACCAGACCGCGTTCGAGGCGTACACGCTCATCCGCAACCTCTTCCTCGACAACCAGATGACTCGCGCCGTCTACCTCGAGGCGGAGTTCCGCTCCATCGTCCAGGGCGACCTCACCATCACCGCCTACTGCCACCGCCTCAAGTCGCTCTCCGACGCGCTGCGTGACGTCGGCCAGCCCGTGTCCGATCAAACGCTGGTTCTAACCTGCCTCCGCGGCCTGAACTCTCGCTTTGCCGATATTACGACTCTCGTCACCATGCAGGTCCCGTTCCCCAGCTTCCTCCAGACGCGCTCTCTCCTGCTCCTTCGCGAGACGCAGCTCGGCACACACCGCTCCGCCGTCCTCCCAAGTCGCCCTCTACGGCAACTTCACCGGCCCCTCCGCCGGCGGTGATCAAGGCAACTCTGGGGGTGGCAGCGGCAACCGCAACCCCGGAGGTGGAGGCGACAACGGCAACTTCCACCGGAGGAAGCGCAACGGCGGCAATGGCCGCTGGAACGGCGGCGGCAGCACGCCATCCTCCCCTGGCCCGTGAACCTGCTTCAACCCCCACACGGGCCAGGTCCAGCAGATGCCGCCCACCTGGCGCCCGCGTGGCCCGCCTCCTCCCACCGGCGCCCCCGGCATCCTGCCCCCCGCCCGATCAGCCAGCCACCGACGCCCTCCTGGCGCCCGCAGACCTGGGTGCCGCCGGGCCAGCAGGCCTACACCACGATGCTGGCCCCTCTCCATGGCCAGCCGTTCGGCACCAACCCGCCTCCTCCAGCGACTCCGTACGGTGCTCCCGGTGCCGGCGACGCCTCTCCTGCTTGGGACTGCTCGGCTCTCATGGCGGCGCTGAACAACACTGCTGGACAACCCTCGCATGGCGGCGAATGGGTCATGGACTCCGGCACCACCTCGCACATGGTTTCCCACCCCGGTATAATCTCCTCTCCTTCCCAACCCCTCTCTCCTCTCATGTCACCGTTGGCAACGGTGGTTCTCTCCCTATTTCCCACACTGGTCATACGTCTCTCTATACACCACATCGCACGTTTTCTTTACCCAATGTCCTAGTTGTTCCAACATCATCAAAAACCTGATTTCTACTCGTCAATTTACCACTGATAATTCTTGTTCCGTCGAATTTGACCCGTTTGGTTTCTCTGTTAAGGACCTTCAAACCAGGCGCGAGATCATACGCTGCAGTAGCTCCGGCCCTCTTTACAAGTTCTCCACCAGCCCAAGCTCACCATCGCCGTACGGCCTCCTTGCGTCCTCCGACTCCACCGAGCTATGGCATCGCCGTTTAGGTCATCCGGGACGTGACACTATGTCACATTTATCTAGACAATTTGAGATTTCTTGTAATAATGCTACCTCATTGTGTCATGCGTGCCAGATTGGCAAGCACGTTCGTTTACCGTTTTCTCGATCCAAACTTTTAGTGTCATTCCTTTTCAGTTAATACATTGCGATTTATGGACATCTCCGATTTTGAGTAATTCTGGCCTAAAATACTATCTTGTCGTTGTGGATGACTACTCTCATTTTATGTGGACTTTTCCTTTACGTCATAAGTCTGACACCGCCGATGTTTAATCAACTTCGTTGCCTATGCATGCACGCAATTTAACCTCCCCGTAGTCTCCCTCCAAACCGACAATGGCACGAATTTGTCAACTCCACCCTGGTCGAATTTCTCACTCGCCATGGCATCCACCTTCGCATGTCCTGTCCCTACACCTCTCCCCAGAACGGCAAGGCCGAACGCGCCCTCCGCACCCTCAACGACATCACCGCACACTTCTTTTCCAAGCGCACATGCCTCCGTCCTATTGGGCCGAAGCCCTAGCTACCGCCACTTACCTCCTTAACCGACGTCCATGTCAACCTATAGGTTTCTCCGTTCCGTACGAACTCCTCCACCAGCAGCCTCCTTCCTACTCCGACCTACGTGTCTTCGGCTGCCTATGTTACCCCAACCAATCCGCCACAGCACCCCATAAACTCGCCCCTCGCTCTAGCGCCTGTGTCTTTCTCGGCTACCCTTCCTCCCACCGCGGCTATCGCTGCCTAGATCTCACCACTCGCCGTGTCTTGACCTCACGCCATGTCGTGTTCGACGAAACCCAGTTTCCATTCGCCAAAACTGCACCAGCTCCGTCCGCTGATTCTCTTGATTTCTTGATCGATTTCTTAGCCTTCAGTCCACCACGATTGTCTCCCCACCGGCCCAGCCCAGCATGCATGCCTCGGCCCCCGAGCGATCCCCTCCCGACTCGCCTCGCCCAGCTCTCCTGCGCCGTCGAGTCCACCCGCTAGCTCACCAGCGCCTCCGAGCCAGTCGCCTCCTCCACACCCCCACCCCCGCCACCACGCCGTACCCGCCCTACTCCAGGTCCTCCATCCCACACCATGGTCACGCGAGCCAAGCACGGCATCTCTAAACCCATTGATCGCCTCAACCTTTCCGCCATCCACTCTTCGATTTCTCCTGTTCCTAAAACATACCGGGGTGCTCTTCAGGATCCACATTGGCGCGCTGCCATGACCGAGGAGTACGATGCACTCATGCATAACCACACATGGACACTTGTTCCTCGTCCTGTTGGTGCTAATGTTGTTTCAGGAAAGTGGATTTTTAAGCACAAGTTCGGCTCGATGGTGGCCTCTCTCGGTACAAGGCGCGATGGGTCGTGCGTGGCTTCTCTCAGCAGCATGGTGTGGACTTTGACGAGACCTTCAGCCCCGTTGTCAAGCCCGCGACCATTCGCATCGTCCTCGGCATCGCCACCTCTCGCGCATGGCCGATTCATCAGCTGGACGTCAAGAACGCCTTTCTCCATGGCAATCTTGATGAGGAGGTCTACTGCGAGCAACCGTCCGGCTTCACCGACCCGACACGTCCGCAACACGTCTGCCGCCTCCAGAAGTCGCTGTACGGCCTCAAGCAGGCTCCGCGAGCGTGGTATCAACGCTTCGCCCACTATGCCCACCGTCTCGGCTTCGTCGCGTCCAGTCTGACGTGTCCCTCTTCGTGCTTCGCCATGGGGACGAGCTCGCCTACCTCCTGTTGTACGTCGACGACATCATCCTCACTGCTCGACGCCCCGCCTCCTTCACACATCACGGAGCTGCTTCACCGCGAGTTCGCCATGACCGACCTTGGGGATCTGTCGTACTTCCTCGGGGTTTCCGTCACTCGCTCCAAGTCCGGGATGCTCCTCTCTCAATGCCAGTACGCCATTGACCTCCTCGAGCGCGCCGGCATGCTCGCGTGCAATCCATGTGCCACGTCGATCGAACCAGGTGCAAGCTCTCCGCCGACGCCGGTCCCCTCGTCTCCGATCCTACGGAATATCGGAGTTTTGTCGGTGCTCTTCAGTACCTCACCTTGACGCGGCCCGACATTGCCCATGCCGTCCAGCAGGCGTGCCTGTACATGCATGCACCACGTGAGCCCCATCTCAACTTGGTGAAGCGGATCCTTCGGTACATCAAAGGCACCGTCGACCTGGGTCTTCGTCTTCATGCGACTTCCTCGGCTTCTCTTACGGCGTACTCCGATGCTGATTGGGCTGGTTGCCCGGACACGCGACGCTCCACCTCGGGGTTTTGTGTCTATCTTGGCGACAACCTTGTGTCGTGGTCCTCTAAGCGACAGGCCACTGTTTCTCGCTCTAGTGCTGAAGCGGAATACCGTGCCGTTGCTCACGCCGTCGCCGAGTGCTGCTGGATACGGCAGCTCCTTGAGGAACTTCATCATCCACTCCAGGCTGCGACAGTTGCCTCTTGTGACAATGTTAGTGTTGTTTACATGGCGTCGAACCCGGTGCAACATAGTCGCACCAAGCACATCGAGATTGACATCCACTTCGTGCGGGAGAAGGTGTCTCTCGGCCAGATACGGGTTCTTCATGTGCCATCGTCTCAACAGTTCGCCGACATCATGATGAAAGGCTTACCCTCTCAGCTGTTCCTGGATTTTCGGCACAGTTTATGCGTCCGCTCTCCCGACGCACAAACTGAGGGGGGATGTTAGCGTATATATTCCTTGCATAGTTGTTAGGCAAGTTTATTAGACAATATCCTCAAACCGATCCTATATATCTCGGTTTTGGTAGGTTTAGATTGCTTCCTTGCCTTGCAAGGCACTCTTGTATTTGTGCTATATATTCAACACGAGCTGATCGCCCCTGGTGTGGCGAATCCCTCCAATCTCTCCCGTTCTCATGAGAGCATCTCCACCGGGACCCTCCAAATGACCCCTTAAGAGTATCTCAAGTCGGAGGCCCCAAAATCGGCCCCCATAGTGTCCGCGGACGCGGGACACCGACCGGACAACCCCCAAAACTAGTGTCCTACAACCACAATGTTCAAATTTTGACACCCAAATACATGCAAGCCATGCACGTCCATCATAGAAGTAGTTTTGATGTCTAAGCACCCAAATAAATAGTTCACATTACGTTATTACAACAAATAATTGTATCTAAACAAATAAAAGTAGCCGGACATAAAAGTTCACATTATTCGGACACAAATCAATGCAAATTCAAATTCACTCCTTCCCCATGAAGACATACATATACTCCACCAGATCATTGAGTAGTTGGGTGTGCGTTACTTCATCTCGAAGTTGTTGATGCATCAAAAGGAATTGCATGACATACTCCGCTTCTTGTTCAGATAGGTGGACATTTTCTCCAGGCTTCTCAAAATCAGTGCGAGCTGCCCCTTCTCCCTCATCCTCCACAATCATGTTGTGCAAAATTACACAACAAGTCATGACCTGCCATAGAACCTCCGGATCTCACATCATTGCGGCTCCATGGACTATGCCCCAACGAGCTTGCAACACACCAAATGCCCTCTCGACATCTTTCCTGTGTAGCTGCAAATCCACATTTTTTGGGACCAGTGGGATTACTGATAGTCTTCACAAAAGCCGCCCACTGAGGATATATACCATATGCAAGATAGTATCCCATGGTGTAGTCGCGTCCGTTGACGGTGTAGTTGCATGGTGGAGCTTCCCCATCACAGAGCCTCTTGAACAGTGGAGAGCGCTGAAGCACATTGATGTAGTTGTGAGAACCGGGCATACCAAAAAAAGCATGCCAAATCCACAAGTCTTGAGATGCCACAGCTTCAAGTACAATAGTGGCCACCTTGCTATGACCCTGGTACTGCCCACGCAACCCCGTTGGATAGTTTTTCCATTGCCAATGCATGCAATCCACTGAACCTAGCATACCAGGAAATCCTCTTGCTTCTTCTAGGGCCAATAGCCTTGCAGTGTCCTCGGCATTAGGTTCTCTCAGATATTTTTGGCCAAAAACCTTCACGACAGTGTATGCAAAGTGCTCCATAGCCTCGATGCATGTACTCTCTCCCATCCGGACATACTCGTCTATGGCATCCGCGGCTTTTCCATAAGCAAGCATTCTCAAAGCAGCGGTGCATTTCTGTATAGGAGAGAAGGATAGTTTTCTGCAGCAATCATACCTCAACTTACTTTGTTACTTGCTCTTGTATGTGCTCAAAAAGTCTTGAGCTCATCTGGAACCGACGTCGGAAAAACCCCTCATTAAAGACCGGCTTAGGACGCTTGACGTAATCGTCATAGAGATCTCGAGCTTGTCATGGGCGACGGTGATCCGCCCCTTAATTGATCCCTTGAAGTTAAGAACATGCTCCTCCTTCTCCATTTCCTCTTGAATGCTCATCATCGACATGGCGGCCTCTTCGTCTCCGTCGTCGAACATGTCTTCATCACTAGACCCGTCGATGAACTCCTTGTAAACCAACTCCATAGCCGAGTAATCGTACTCCTCGTTGGACGAAGAATCCATGGCTACATGCATGAAAACTTAATCAAAATCCGGTGCCGGCATTTACACAAACACTTTAAGAGCGAGGTGGATGTCGGGCGATGCAAAACGTACCGGGAACGGAGCGTCAAGATGAGGTTCCTCTAGCGACGGGCTCCGGCGACCGCAGAGGACTTGGCCGCGGACGCTGTGACTTCGGGGCGACGGCGGTAAGTCGAAGGGGGGCAGCGGCGGAGCAGAGTGGTGCGGCCAAATTGGACAGAGCGGGGGAGGAAGAGGAAGAAGCAAGGGATTCCTTCCGATTTAGGGGAAAATTGGGCAGGCCCGTGTTGCCAGGTCCGACGTGGCGGACGCGTCCGGGCGGCCCCAAACCCGCCCTACCTATGGGCTGGCTTTGGGGTGTGCCGGACCGCCCGGACGTTTGGGCTGACCATAGGGGGTGCGGTTGGGTGGCGGTTTTTGGCCCAAACACCGTCCGGGCTGTCCGCCCGGGCGTTTGGGAGAGTTTTAAGGGTCATGACTGGAGATGCTCTAAAGACCCAGTGGGGGTTCGGACACCAAAATCGGCCACCAGTGGCACCCCAAAGGGTCGCCCCGAGCGAAATCGTGTCTGGCACCCCCGAGAGGGCCTCCAGGCTTGGAGGCCTCTCGGGGGTACCGGACACTGCTCAGACACACCGTCTGACAGGTGTGGCCCACCCATCATAGAGACACGCACGCGAACAGGTGCTCTAATGGCGTCGTGCAGGAGGCTGTTCCGCCCGCGTTAATGGTGACGCGTTTCCGCAGTGACGAAGCGACGGGACGGCGATGCGTCTGCGGCGGCGCCTGTTGAGCGCCCAGCCTTTCCCGGTTTCCCAAGAGTCGGCGTGGCTGATTCGTGTCGCCGCCAATAACTCTGACGCGACGCGTGCTCACCCACCCGGCGCTTCCCGCCCAGCGTCACCGCTTCCCGCCTCCGTTTCCCGCCTCGATCCTGGACGGCTATAAAGAGGCCCCCGCCGTGCAGCCATTTCACCACATCACCACCGTCGCTCGTCGTGTAGCCATTTCACCACGCAACGAGCCGTAGCCAGAGCAAACCATGCCTCGCCGCCTCGCCACCTCATGGGCCACCCTCACCCAGGCAGCATGCCGTGCTCACGCCATGGCGCGGGAGGACGCTGCCGATGAACAGCCGTTCGACTGGGCGGATGTGCGACGTGGATGAGCAGGAGGAGCAGGAGCCATAGCCGGCGCAGGAGCCGGTGCAGGTGCCGTACCCTGGCCAGGAGCTGCCGCCCGAGCTCGATGAGGTCCCGCTGCCGCCGCAGAAGGAGCCGGAGCAGGCGCTCCCGCCGACGCTGTGGCCAGACCAGGTGGTTGCCGTCAACTCGTTCGAGAGCTGGGGCAACAAGCAGGCAAGCCGCCAGGTCAGGCTCAGCTACAAAGCGGCTGGCGACGCCGTGGAGGCCTCCATCCGAAGCACGGAGCGGGATGCCCGTTGTCGCGCCTTCATGGCCGCAGAGCGGGCGGCGTACGAGCAGCTCAACACCCAGGCGGCGGCGCTGGAGCAGCAACAGCTCATAGCCCTGGCGGAGGGGTTGGCGCATGACGCCTCCCAGCTGCTCGCCGAGCGGGCGGCCCACGAGGATCTGAACCAGGCGCGCGCGGCGAGGCAGGCGCAGGGGAGGGCGGCGGCAGAGAGGGATGCCATGCGTCGGGCGGCGAGCGTGCTCCGGCAGGAGATGCGTGTGCGCTTGCGCTTGGCCCAGAGCCAGAAGGCCGCGCACGACGAGGAGGCTGGCCCGAGTGGCGACGTTTAGATTAGGGTTTAGTTTAGTTTAAATTTGTGCCGTTTTAGGTTTAAGTTTGTATCGTTTAGTTTAAATTTGTATCGTCTTAAGTTTAACTTTGAATCTAAAAAAAGTGGTCGCATTTATTACACCGACACCGGAGCTCGATGTGCAGCAGCCAGCTTTAAACATCGTCGTCGTTCGAGGCACCAACGATGCAGTGATTATCCGGCTTCCGAAGCGGCCTATAGCTTTATACGACGCCGGCGCATATAAAACGTGACCGCCGTGCTGCTTGCCTTCATCCTCCTCGCCTTTCTTCCGCTTCTCACCCCCTAGCACGCCTCGCCACCATGGACGTGAACACGAGGTGGCTAAGCTGGCACGAGGCTAAAGTGTTCGCCGAGCATGGCATCATGTGCTCGCCCAAGGCGAAGTTGCCTAACGGCTTTGCGATTAGCTTGGGCGGGTGTCGGTGGCGCCTATACCTAAAGCCAACGATCCGTTCTCCACCATCCATATTGGCTCACGTACTCCGGCGACGAGCGGCAAAAGGCGCTCTACCGTTTCGACGGCGAGCAACCACCGCCAAATGAGAACGTCGAGGGGCGGACGAGGTTCTGGTCAGATCCCGGCCGCACCATTAGAGGCGAGTACGAGGCCGCCCTGGCACAAAATGCCGCTGTCGAAGCTGCAGCACGTGCCTACGCGGTGGACGAGCCCGCTGCAGAGGAGGCGCCGCCGTGTAGGCGTCGTAGGATTTGGATTATGAAGGTTTACATTTAAATTTGTTTGAGTTCGAGTCAAAATTTGATTTCCATTTAAATGCCCACATGGTGTTTGTACTTTGGTCGGCATCTCGGACCGATTGGGGGGCACCGCTGTGGGCGGCCTCCGAAACTTGGGCGGACACATGTCCCTCGATTGGGGATGCCGATCACCGATTTGGAGACCTTGATGGAGATGCTCTAAGGCCGAATTTACAAAGTCAACTAAGACATCACACCCTGACTTGATGTGATGGGTCCTATGACGTCAATGATAACCCGCCATTGTTGGTTGTGGACTACCTCCAGACACTCGGAACCACTGTACATGATGCTAGCTCGTCCTATCTAGGTACTCCTATCTAGGTACTCTGTACTAGACATCTAAGACTGTACGGGTGCTCACACAACACTCAAGGCCACCTGCCTCAGGACAAAGAACACGTCAACTTCCTAATTACACCGCCGGCTCCTGTAGAAGCCGGCTAAGGGCACCTCCAACGGGCTGGCGCAAACGGACCAGCCCAGTCCCCTTTTGTCTGAACGGACAAAAGAGGGGCTCCAACGGCCAGGCACATACGGGCTGGTGTCCGCCCGGACACCAGTTTCCGACCCAAACTCGGCCCAAGTTTGGGGCGGCTTTGGGGCAGGACGGACAGCGACTCTGTCCTCCTCTTTGTCCTCCCTGTCCGCGTCGGGCCCAAGGGCCAGCCACACAGACCCTGCTACCTCCCACCTCTTTTGGCCCCGCGACCTCGCCGCCCCCGCCATGGACCTGCCCTTCGGCCACCGAGCTATCCTCGGCCGCGTCGCCGTCTAGCCTCCCCCTGGCCGGATCTCTTCGCCGGTCACCTTCTCCATCTTCTTCCTCCCCGGCCGCCCTCGAGCCGTGGGAAGCCGCGGCCTCATCGCCCTCGTCTCCGACACCGGCCGCCTTCGCCATCTTCTTCCGCCTCGGCCGCTCTCGAGACGTGTTGCATCCGCGGCCTCATCGCCCTCGTCTCCAACACCGGCCGCCCGCGTCCTCTGCCCCGGACTCGGCCACGAACTCCACCGCCCCGAAGGTGTTCGACCAAAGGTATGAACACCGGCCGGCCTTGTTCTTTGCATTTGTAGGACTGCAAATGATATTTACAATGTTATTCATGTAGATGGATAGCGATGACGAGTTCTTCTACCACACCTTCATCGATACATCGAATGAATCTTCCGACGATGATAGCGATGTCATGTTGGCCGCGGCCACTCTCATCCACAACTTCAACCAGGATGCAGTGCCCCGGCATGTCGGATCAGTCGTCGGGCGAGCACCCGCGTTGGACCGTGAAAGAGAGAATGGTCACCTCCAGCTTTGGAAGGACTACTTCAGCGGGATGACGCGAGGTTGTTCGATCAAGGGTGGGAATTTCAGGGGCAGTTGATTCAGCCGATCCCAGGGGTAGCGTCGTTCCAGCAGTACATTCATGTGCTTGACGAGATGCAGGACAAGGAAACACACTTCCAGCTCCAGAATGACTTGGTGGACCATGTGTGGGCTCACTTCGGAAACCATGCAGCTCCAAATCTACCTCAAGAATAATTTGATTGAATGACCTATTTATTTTAGTACTTGAACTTTGTGTTGTAATAAATTTGATATTATTTGCTATCAAACTATGTTTGTGAGATTAATTTGTGAATTGTACAAAAAAGGGCTAACTCGGGTTGGGGGGCCTTTTTTTGCGCCAGGCCGTTGGGGGCACCTCCACCCCAAACGGACAAAGGGCGAAAATCTGTCCACGGTCCGCCCCCAAAGGGACAAAAACGGACCATTTGGGCTGTCCGTTTGCACCAGCCCGTTGGAGGTGCCCTAACTGCTACCACAATCTTGAACAAACTCTGGAGTGAAGCGGACTCCTTCGACCTGGGACACTCCCCGAGCCGGCACACTGGGTGACTCATTTGGATGACTAAGGTACATATCTTATGCAAATGAAACACAAGCATGTTCAAACATTGACTAAGGTACATATCTAATGCAAATGGAAGATAGTACGTATGTAATGTTTACTGTCATGTGACCAACTGATTGTTTTCGAATGTGAACCTTCACATGAGTTTTATTAATAAAGCATTAAATCCGGAAATTCAATACGGGTAGTGGGTGCAACCCGGAAAATATTTTTCGAAATGTCAAAAAATTCCAAAAAAAAAAATTTGCATGCAGTTCATGACATTTCATGTTGACACAAAAAGTTTCGTGAAGAAAAAAGTTTTTTTGCAACCTGTGCAAAAAAGACAAATCCGGACACACCGAAACGTATATATACGCGTCAGTTTTTTCTCTTTTTTGTACAGATCACAAAAAAAGTTTATCTTGGCGAGCCGTGCTGCCATTGGTGCCCAGCGCCCGGCGGTGCTACCATATCGTGGCGGTGCTAACACGGATGGCCGCACTGCTGCCATTGACGGCCGGCGACCGGCGGTGCTACCATAGGCGACGCACAGTGCTGCCGTAGGTGTGTAGCGGTGCTACCACGGTGCTACCATAGCAATCTTATTTGTCGTATGATGCATCTTTTTTATGTGGTGCAAATTTCGGGAAGATTTGTAGCAGCCAATTCTTTTGATGCAAATCCTATTCTGTAGCAAATCCTTGTTGGTTTGATGCATTTTTTCCTTTTGTGATGCAAACTTGTTAAAGGTTTGTAGCAGATTTCTTCTCCCTTCGATGCAAATTCACATATCAGTTGTAGCATTTTTCAAGATGCAATCTTTTTTCATGCGGTGCAAATTTTTAGAAGGTTTGTAGCAGAAATTTCTCCCCATGATGCAAATTTACATGACGATAGTAGCATACTAGACATCTTGGTGCGGCACTGCCGCACCCGTTAGGTAAATTTCAAATTTGGGAATGGTTATATTCAAAAGTTTTTGAAATATGAAAATTATTGGGACTCAAAGAAGTTTGCGCTTAAAAAATGTTGTGAATTTAATAATTATCCGTATTGGAATGTAATCAAATGTGAATTATTTTAATGTTTTCAAAATGTTTGGAGTTAGAAGGCATTTGAATTTGTAAGATACGTAAATCTGAAATTTAAGTTGAAGTGATCAAATAGATTTTCAAAACTGTGTACATTGAAAGTTTTGTCAAATTTATATTATTTTAGTACTTATAGAATGATTAGTTTTTTGAATTTTTTTTTTGAAATATGAAAATTGGAATTTTGAATTGGTGTGCTCAAGTATGGGTGTTTTTTTCTTTTTCATAATGTGGTTAGGGGAAAAAATACCGCAGAGTAGGAAATTCAAATTTGGAAATATTTGCATTGAAAAGGTGCTTACATTTGGAAATTGTTGAAGTTTAAAAAAAGTTTTTTGTTCAAAAATTGTTCAATTTTTTTTGAAAGTGGGTAAATTGGAAACTATTTATATTTGAGTTACTTCCACGTTTGTTAAATGCTTAGATTTTGTGTTTATGTTTACATATTTGTAGTACTTGTAAATATCATGGTGGAAAGAGTTTAAATTTGGGAAGGTCCGCATTCAAATTTGTTTTGGTTTGAGTGTACTGAAATTTGGAAGGAGGTTACATTTAAAGCTTGTTATAATTACAAAATTATTAAAATTGGAAAGTTATTCATATTTGTGTTTGGTTTATGTTTTTGAATGTTCAAATTTGAAAGGCATTCGAAATTTTGGAATAAAATATTTGAGTTTGAATTTTGATTGTGTGTTGTAAGTAGGCAGCGTTTATTTTGTTTGTTTATGCTGGTATATTTGTTATGGTTGTAAAAACTATGTTGAAAGAAATTTGAAATTTGATTATATGTTGTAAATAGTCAACGTTTATTTTTGTGCTAATGTTGATATTTTATTTTTTTGGTTCGACGGATGGAAATTAGGGAAAAAAATAGCTAAAATAGTATTGTCTTACATGTCGAGGACATCGTTTAGTGAAATTAGAATTAGAAAATTTTGATATGTAAAAGTTGTGAAGATTTTAATTTATTTGGAATGTGAAGAAAGTTTACGTTCAAAAAATATATTGTAAAGTTTTTGAAATTTAATTAAATTGGGAAGTTATTCAGCTGTTGTACAGGCAATGTATGTAATAAATATATTTTGAAGTTTTGAAATATTCACATTTAAATTTTGATTGTATTCTGTAAGTAATTAGCAATGCTATGGTTAAACAGCATCAGTTAAAAGTTACCGTCAAAGAGGTCAGGTATGGTTGAGAAAAAGAGTTTGACAATATGCTGTGTTGTTAGTGATAAATTTAGTTATATTAACATTTAATCTGAAGGGAAAAAATAGATTAACATTGATGGGACAGTTTGAAAACTTAGTTAAATTGTAGCTGTGAATATCATGTTTAAATTGTTTAAGAAAAATGAACATACATAGTAAATTGTTGCAATGGTGGAAGAGGTAAAACTAAGCTCTAAGATGAAAGATCAAGGAAAGTACCCATGCGCTGCCGCGAGCCAGTGTTGACCACGAAAGTAAATAAAGCTATGCTATTTATATTTCTTGAAACTTGAGGAGGGGAAGAAAAGCATCGTTAGATGCAATTGCAACATCAATATTCAGTAATTTCAGTATGCCCATGCTCAAAGGTAGAATTCAGCCAAACATCAAAATCCAATCAATTGTCATAACCAAAGTATTTCTTTCGTAAGATCATCTAGTTATTGCGATTTGGGAAAAAAATGTGCGTTTGAAAAATGTTGTGAATTTAGAAATTGTTCGTATTGGAATGTATTCAAATTTGAAATTTTTTTCCAGTAATGATTATATATATTTTTTTTAAATGGTGCAAATTGTAAGTTTTTTCAAATTGTAATCTTCGTTGCATATGCCGTGTCTGTGTTGTTAGAAGAAGAAATAGTGCGATGTAAGAAATTTGAATTTGTGATCATACGCATTCAAATGTTATTTAGATTTAAATCTGCTGAATCTAAAAGAAAGTTTACACTTGTAAGTTGTTCAAATTTTGGAAATTGGTAGAATTGGAAGTTTTTCATTTTTTTTGTAACGTTTATTGAATGTTTAGGTTTTGAAGGCATCTAAAATTTTAAAATATTCCAAGGAAGCCTACATTCCAAGATTGTTTAGTGTTCGGAAATTATTCAATTTTAATTTTAAATTTTTAACATTTAAAAATGGCATAGATTTTGAAATTATCGAAACGCAAAGAAAGGTTATGTTCTGAGATTGTTTAGTGTCCAAAAATTATTCAATTTGGGGAGGTATTCAGATTTGAATTTTGTTAACGTTTACAAAATGTGCGGATTTTAAGGGGATTGATGAATTTGAAACAGCTATTTGTTAGTATTTGCATTTGTAGTTGCACCATCTAGTAGTCTTTGAAATTGTTTGAAGAACATAAAACAATGTTTGTGAAGTGGGTTTATATTGTCTAAAGCATGTGTTGTTTCAAATTTTGTTTTCTGATTTAGTTATATTTAGTTGGTAAATAAGTTTGAAACAATTATTTCTCAGTATTTTGATATTGCGAAGCCCATGATATAAATATAGGTAATTGTATTTAAATGATTTGTCAAACTCTAATTAAATAAAATGTTTTGTATCAAATTATTTTATTGGGTTTGTCGTATGGAATAGTATTTATGATTTTGTTTTTTGGATTTTATTTGAGTTTGGAAGGAAATTATGAAATCCATGTTTTATCAAATAGTTTTGTCTGTATTTTTTAAAAATTATTAAGAACTGAAATAATTTTGCAAAAGTTCCCAAAGTATCTAAAATGTTTATTTTGTTGTTTACAATTTCTTGGAAGATGGGCTGAATTGATTTAGAGTTGTATTTGGAAAGTTCTAAAAGTTTTTAAAAATAAAAAGAACAAAACAGAAAGAGAAAGGGGAAAAAAAAAACGGGCCGAGCTAGCTGTCCAGCCCAGCCCAGCAGGCCCAGGCCCGCTGTGACGCGACGGTGACGTCGCCACTGGGCGGAGCTCCCGCGGTGGCGACGGCAACGTCGGCGGCGATTCACGGTGAGGCAGGATGTGTGGGTGTGTGCGTTGGGTTCGCATCGACGCGGGCTATCCAGGAGTAGCGGCGCCGCCTCTTTTTGGTCATCGGAGTGTCGCCGGTGGCCTGCGAACACGGCGGGGCGTCCGAGCATGGCCGCGCTGATTCCGGCGAAGCCGCAGCGTTCCGGCAAGCGGTTGTCCGCGAGGAGAGAGAGGGAGCGACGGCGCATCTTTCTGTATGGTTCGATTTGAATACGGAGCGGCGGAGCGGCGAGGAGAGGCGGCGGCGGTGCCCGGCGAGCTCAACGCCGTGCGGGGAGAAGAGAAGAGAGAGGATGAGATGCGGTGGCAATTTTACACGAAAGTCCCTGTCGTATTTGAAATTTGCGGTGTAGTCCTTTGCGGGGGGTTTCTTGCAAAATTGTTGCGCTAAAAAACGTGCGAGGGGGGTGACCGGCTGGAACCGGCTTCACCGGGTGGTGACCGGGCCACGTGTGATCTTCTGATTGGAAGAAAATCGCCAGTATTGTAGTTTGCTACAGTGTAGCGCGCGGAGTGCGACGTGGTCGCTTCTGGCACGTCCGATCGTGAGATCGTGTGGCTGACAATTGAGGGCGACGTGGAAGGAGCGGTCTGAAGGTGATTCTTTCCACCGTTTATATATAGTATCTATTGTTTTTTCATTAGATGCAAAGCTTTTGTTCAACAGGTGCAATTCATAGTGGGTTTTGTAGCAATCTTTTATGCTTATGACGCAAATCTCATAAGGGTGGAAGCAGTAGTGATTGTGCTGCAATCAGCCGCCGTCCGAGCTGCACGTGATGTCGCCGGAGCTGTGGCGGTGTCTTCTCCGGCAAAGGTGGGGAGTCGCCAGCCGTCCGAGCTTCACGTGATGTCGCCGGAGCTGTGGCGGCATCTTCTCCAACGAAGGTTGGGGAGCGCCGGTCGTCAGCCATCTGAGCTGCACGTGCTGTCGCCGGAGCTATGACGGGGTCTTCTCCGGCGACAGTGGGGGAGCGCCGGTTGCTCACCCGGTGACGAGGGCGGCGGATTTGACATTAATTTTGACTTGCGTGCGGTTGACAACGAGGCGTGCGGGGAAGGGAAACCATGTGAGATAACCGTGTGAGATGCGTGATTGGTTTTCTTTTTCTGAGCGAAGCGTGGTCATACGGGAGGGGACACGTGTCGGGTTCTAATCCTATAGGACCTGGGTCGTACCTCGCGATGGCTGGACCAACTTGTTCGATTGACACGCAGCATAACGAATCTCAAAGCAGCCTGACCCACTTTAATCTCGAACTTCCAGTTTCCTTCTCCATTGTCGCACGGGTGCTAACACTTCCGCCGCCGGAATTCCCCTGCTACTGTATCGCGAATTCACTGGCGGTTGCTGCTCTCCAAGACTTCCATGGCCAAACTCGTCCACGGATCCACCGGTGCTCGCCGCGCTGCCCCGGTCTCCATGGCCACCCTCGTCCCTGGGGTCCATGACCACGCTTCTCGGCGCCCCGGCGGCGCAACTCCCTCGCCCGCGGCGCCACGAACCACCGGCGCTTCGGCCATAGACATGCTCCTCGACCCCGTCCCTCACAGCACCGCTACTAGACTGCACCAGCAAGCTGGCTGTGGCCAAGCCACTTGTCGATGGTGCTTGTTCTTGGTCACTGCATCTCAGCACATTGGAATCGGATACTTGATTTGCTGAGTGCCACTACGTCAGGACAGTATAATCAGTAACCTATTTTCCACGATCTTGTATGCAGCCAAGAAGACACAATTTCGGCGCAACACAGCGGGAAGGAGAATTCCGTCGGCGAGGAGAGGCAGCAGTGCAGCAGGCCGGAGAAGTGAACGAGATTATACTGGAAATTAGAGGCTAATTGGTCCACATTACTTTCGCTACGTGTCAGTCGATCGATTTGGTCCAGCCATCGGGGCGTACGACCCAGCTCGTATAAGATTTTTCTCCGGAGGGATCGGTGGTTTCCCATCCCCGGGGACGCCTAGCACTTCCCTTTTCTTATTGGATGAAGCCAACTGTTAAGCCTGGATCGAGGACAGTACATAGCCTCTATATATATTATATATAAAAGTAGGTCTGATTCTCACCCTGTCCGCTGGCCACATCACCCGAATTACTCTGCCCGTCCGATCATCGCGACCAACGCTCCAGATTGACTCACAACCGCGCGGTACTGTAGCACGCGAATATCTACCAATGAAAAGAAGCCACGTCGCCCAGTACCCCTCCCGCACGAAATTTGACGCAACACTTTTGCAGAACACCGCCCGCAAAGGACCGATACGCAATTTCGCGAAAAGTCAGGGACCTTCGTCTAAAATCGCCACGAGTCCATCCCCTCCCCTCTTCTCTCTCCCGCGGCCGCGCCGTCGCCGCCGCCGCCGACGCCTTGGTCCCCTCGCGCGGCCCGTTTCTTCTCGCGTCACCGCCACGAGCTCTGCCCCGCCGCCCCGCTCTCCACATGCCTCGCTGCCCGCGCCGCCGCCACGACACCCGCTCGCCTGGATCCCTAATCGTCCTTTCTTTTCTCCACTGCCTCGCCTCCCCGCGCCGCTCTCCTTCCTGCTACTCCCGCAGCGCTCCTCCGCACCCTCCCCCGCCCCCGCCCCCGGCCGCGCCGCTCCCCACCAGTCCTTGGCTGAGGACGAGGATAGGTCCCCGCCACCGGAGGCTTCCGGAACGACGACTGCGCCGGGCTGGAGACAGTCCTGACCGCGGAAGCAGCGGCGGGGGGAGACTGCGTCTCCTGTTGCTGCGGCGACTGCTATCTGCTGCTCGCCGATCCCTCCGTCTCCGCTGCTCCTCTCGCTGCTTCCTGCAACATCAAGGTCTTCGTCCCACATGCCCACCTCCGCAGTCTCGCCTCGCCGAAAACGGGCGACCGGAAGCAACCAGCACGCCGTGGGTGAGCTCCCAGTCCCTTTCATAATTTTTCCTCTCCTGAAGGCTCAAACCGCACGGTCATGCTTTCTGCGGTGTTCTGGCCAGAGTGGATCCCAGGTGGAGGCGCCTAGAGGGCTTCGATCTGCTTCTTGAATCCCATAAGAAATTTCTGCTAAATATTGGGCTCTTCGTCAGGTCGGGAAGCTTTGCAAGGAATTGTAAAAGTTCGCATCTTTCTTGGATTTACAATTTTTTGGCTGGATTTCATCTTTGCTGATATATATGTGTCTTGGTTTCATGTGGTGTTTATTGTCCAGGGACGAAGGGAGGACCTCCACAGTCGAGAATGACTGCACATGTACTGTGATTGATCGCTGCTCCTATACGACGGGAGGACCTGGGGGTGATGGTGGCGAGGGGCACGTTAGAGGCCCGTATGTGGATGGAGGGGACAGACTCAGCAGGGCAACCTCGGAAGCGGAAGTCCTCAATGTTGTGCCTGACATCATACCGCCAAGGCTTCGCCTGCATCGAAAACTACCTCCATGAACTGCAATATCTCTCTCTCCTTATGCGTGTCTTCACTCAGTATGTGTTGGATCTTTATGCTTTTGTCCGATTTCAAAGCACCCCATTAATTTCCTCTGTACGATGTGCTAATTCAGTATGGACACTTGGTAATATGTGCATGCTATGTGTTCGACTAAATGCTTAGGGAAACAGAACAACACATATTGGATAGCTTGATTTTATGTTGGTATGGATTATGGTCACTCTCGCTGCATCCTCCCTTCTATGTTAGTACACGAGAAGGCATTATAGATTTTAACCAGATAGAAAGTATTATCTTCCCTTTTATGTTACGATACTAGAAACTATAATTCTAATGCATATGTACTTCCCGATAAGCCAATTGGTAAGATACTAGCAATATAGATCCTATACTGTCCATGTGTTCTTACTTTACCTCCTCCAGCTGAAAATAATCAGATGTTCTAGCAAAGTATTCAAATGTTTAGTGACGGAGCTGGTAAATCTCTGAAAATAGTCAGATGTGTCAACACCATAATTCTCAATTATCTTTCAACTCTCAAATAAAAATAGAGAAAGCATCAGTTCTGTGTTAATTCTTTGTGTTGCTGCATTGTATTTAACCTTTATAAATCTCTCCATCTATATCTGCCTAACAATCAAATAAACATGGCATAAATAATTGCTCTCTTAATTTGTTCAGCTGCGTGCTTTTCCCTTTCGGTTCATGAACATCTTTCTTCCTTGCAATTTCTTCTGGTTGTTTATCTTTTAGTTGTGATCCCTCATTGTGTTTAGTTCATAGGCTTTTTCAAACATCTGTAGGGTATTATCGATGATCAAGTATGCAGGTATGAAATTACCATCTATGCAATAGGTGTTTACATGGTTTTGTACTCGGTCAGCGGACTTCGTGAAGACTGCTCACATTCAGTTTGTAATTGCCGCCGACCCGTGTTCCCATTTCTCTTAAGCATACATTTTAGGTACAATTGTAGGTACAAATTTCAGATAAAGCAAGCAATATCATTTCCAAGAAGGTATCAACTATATTTTCTTTCCCAAATGTTCATATATTTTACACGTTGTTGTTGTTGTTAAAAAGTCTTCTTGATGAGGAGGTTATGTGATTGATAATAAGTTAAAATAAATAAAGCTAGCTAGCATAGTAATGGTTCAGGTTTTATCTTTTAGTAACTTAAAGTACACACTTCTTAGTTGCCCGTTCATTTTCCACTACAAGTACTACCAAAATATGTTGGAGATCACACTTCATACTCTTGGGATGTTTTTCTTCCATTGTAATTCTTGCATTGGAGTTGCAGCTCGGGATAAGCATGTAATGAGCCTGTTGTGTACATATTCCCGGCAACTAAAAAGAAGCACCTTGCATTGAGAGGAACAGAGAGAAATTGACAAATAAATATAAGACAACTAGGATCTGATTTTTTTATTATATGGTGGCTACAATCTGATTTCATATTGAATTACTTCCATGTCGTTTTCAGAAGGTAATATATATGTTGTCTTTATAGTACCTCAAATACTTTCCATACATATCGGAGAATATTATATTTTTTTGAGCTTTAATGATATTTATATAGCTTCCTATTTTTCTACAGTATAAATCTGGGCTCCAATGGCTTGACTAGGAGTTTATTATCTGAAAGATATATGATTAATTCTCATTACTTATTAGAATAAGTGCAACCTACTTATCAGAATATATGTTTCCATTGAGCCCAAATGAATATTCTTCTTAATGATCTACGGAAACCTATCGAAGTTCCAAGAGGTCATTTATTCTACAATGCACAACACAAATTGGTACCTTTTCAGATTATACAATTTGATCATTGTTCACGTACCTGTGTGTTCGCATGGGACTGGGAGACATCGATATTTCAGCAACGCAGAGAAAATTTATGTATCACATCAGTATATCTCATGGTTCTCTTTTACGTACACAACTGTATTGAATCAGATTGTTCCTTTCAGCTAGGAAAAAATTGAGGGATTAAACCATGACTGCATACCAAGCAGCAACATGGACAGCAAACAACTGGTAAAATGAGACAATAATCTTTATTATCTTTTCTATCCAATGCATGCGGATTCTATTAGAGCAACTACATGATCAAATGAGTTGAAATTACGCTATGATTCTTGCTTTCGTAACTTTCAGCAGCTATTCGACAGATCTGCTGTTGTCAGTATCTGCTCCGACTCCAGGTCTCACAGGCCGGAGGTGTGATCTCCTCTGCCTTCTCTCCTTCCCCATCTTTGCTGGGTAATCATGATCTCCCATTTGTATTGCCAAATATTGCCCTCGAACTGTGGCTGCTCTACGATTATTCTTTTTCCTGCTAATTTTTCTGGCAGTTGTTAAAACTGTGCAAGATACAGATTTCTTCCAGTCTAACAATTTGTATTTGGTGAGCAGTTCGTGAAGACATTATGTTCATTAAAAGTTGTGCTAGGATTTTATTAGAATAACCATCTATTCTCCACATAGTGGCAGATCCATTAGCCTTGCTGTAATTGAGGAGCAATTCTATATGCCTAATTGTGTGTCATTGTGGATGATACTTTGTAGTTGTCCGGTTCTTCTCAGCTAATGGGTTTAAGTTATTTGATTTCTTACATATGTTTTCATTCGTTCTTTCCCCATTGTAAGGGAGATTCAAGTGAAGCATAAAACGAGAGAATTCATGTACACTAAATATTGTCAAATGGGTGAAATTATTTTTTTAAAACATTTACTAGCAATGTGATGGTGAGATGTTAGGTGCTATGAATAGACATGTAATAGTCCATTATTAAGTACTCGGTTGTGCTAAGAATAAGATGTAATGGTTACATTCTTGAATCCTTTGAAAAAAAATTAGATGCTCATATTGATAGTTTGCAATTACTTTTCAGTAGCACTGAAGTCAACTGACATTTAAATATTTCATTATTATGAAGTACGATCCGCTGTAGTCGTCAGTGTCATTCATTAGCCAGAACCTAAATTAAACAATTTCTATTTGGGCTACAGATGGTGACTGAATTAGTAGTGCGAAAATAGGAACTTAGGCTGCACTATGTGAGTATAAGTATTTTTTTCTTGGTTGCATGACATAATTGAATCCTTACCGGTGGTAAAACAAAATTTCTGGTAGAGTTCTGTACTTGAGGATTTTCAGAAAATTTTATTCTCCTCTTTCAACCGAATCGCGACTTCATTACAATAATCCATGCTATTCTAGAACTCATACTCGCTGTAAATTTTTGAAAGTTTAACTCATACTCTTTGGTCTTGATGCCAAATCGATGTTGATTACATTCAGTTATAGTTCAGACTGCGCTGAAGTATTGATGCTATCATGGACCTCTATACTCAATTTAACTTTTCGTAAAATGTTGAACTCATGTTCTTTTAACCCAGTGCCAAACTTTGTTTTGCTAACAGTTCACCTAGATTTCAGAATTAAGGATCAAAATTTTTTTATTAGGATTTCCCACATATCCAGAAACAAAAATACAAGTGTTTATTATGTCATCTCTCATGTGACACAAGTCCATCTCAAGCTTATATTGGAAGAGCCCTCTACCAAAAGAAGTTTGTGTTATAGATGAGGATGATGGTGCCAACGCTCCAAACAGAGCTAGCAATATTCCGGGAACGAGAAAGTTTACCGACTTGGCTTCACTGTAAGTTCTTAACCTATACTATATGGACCTGTCCAGAATTCCAGAAATGGCTTGCATTCATCAACGTAGCCAAGAACATAACGATTGGCCGTTAGTCTATTGCTTATTATATTTTTTTGGTAACAAGCAAATATCTGCAAGGATTACCTTAGTTCACCAGAGAATTGCTATGGTTCACAAGAAAATTGCTATGGTTCATAGCTATTGTTGGAATTTGGATCACATGTCATAATTTGATCTTCGTAATTAATCTGTAGGACCATGTTCTTTGAACCTTCTCTACTGTGTATAAGTTTCGTAAGGTTATATTTTGCTTACTACAGAGAGGTCCCAGCTTTGATCTACTACTTGAAGAAGATAATGGAGGTAACATAATACTAGAAAACACTACACCTGTTGCATTTTACTTGCACTCCTGTCAACAAGTCTGCTTTATTTACTTTGCTAACCAAAGTGTCGATAACCCCATGTGTAGATACTATGCAAGATGTATCGTTTCCTGAACCAGCAGAAGCAGAATGCAAAAGTGCCACCAGCAACACAATTTTTGATCACATACGCAAGAAATCCAGAGATTTTCCAACTTTGATGCTGTCGAAGTCCATGGATAGCTCCTATGAACCTTTGATACTGAAGAAGATAAGGACATCGGGGGACCAGTTTGACTCAGATCACGGGAGCCTGCATGCGAATGTGGTGTCACCAATGGATTCTGAACATAGCGAGGTTACAGTGTCTCCACCAATGCAGCAATAAGTGCCGGAAGATCCTGAGCAGAACTTCACAAAAGCGCCGCTCTCTGCAGAGAATCCCGACCAGACCTCCGTATGAAAACTCTCTTCAGTGTTGTGCTGTTTATAGGGACCTTCAAGTTGCGCTGGTTTGTATAGTCTGCAGAGGCGAGCACTGATCGATATGTACCTTTGATTTTAAGGAGTTTGCTAGAAGATGGTCTACATATACCTTTGCTGATGTATAACAGTGTTGTTCCCCTTTGGTGCTAGATTCCGTGTCATATTGATGATGTAGATGAAGCAGCGTGTAGATGTATTTGAGCAATACCTTTGTCCTGGCCTGAGGGGTTTTAAGGTTTGCTGTTGCGCTATATCAGTAATTGTCTTAAAACCATTTTCTCAAAATTTAGAAATTCTTTGCTTAGACGTTTTTCTAGCAAATGGTTGAGTTGCAAAGAATTTGTCTTTGTGGTTTTGTGGCGGTTTATTTTTTAAGGACTGTTCTTGATTCCAAGCTATACATTAAGCATCGGTTCTAAAAAATCTGGAAGTTTGTAACTAGCTCATAGAAATAGGCCTTTTTCCCTGTAGTGTAAGTTGCATGATAAATATCACTGTCTGTATATTTAGGTATCTTTAACATTGTTGATAGTTCAGTTTTTGGTTCCTCGGTTTGGACCTACTTCAAAAACATGAAGGTGACACTTTGAAAACATAGAAATACACTTTTTGACGGTAACCTTTTGTTACCAAAATTTCGACAAAATTATTATATTAAATGTTAGCCTAATTAAATTGTCACCAAGGGCGCGGCGTGTCGCCGCGCTGTGTTACCTAGTATATATGAACGCTGTAGCATGTGCATAACACAGTCAAAGCTTGCCTAGAAAGATACGATCTGCTGCCAGTGCACGTTCTACCATGTGTGTTTGGCACATATTGCGGATCTCCTTTCAATCGGACCTCAACTAGAGGTAAAGAACCCTACGTGAGGACATAGCTAACCACTCCCAAACAAACCGAGCAACCAGCTGGTGAGAGCAACCATGGCCCTCGCAACGGGGGCCATGGGCAGTCTGCTCCTCAAGCTCGGTGACCTCCTCGCCGAGGAGTACAAGCTGCAGACCGGCGTCAAGGAGGACATCGAGTATATGCAGAGAGAGTTGACGAGCATGTGCGTCGCCCTCCACAAGGTTGGGGGCGGGCCGCGGGACCAGCTCGACGAGCAGGTCAAGAGCTGGGCCGACGAGGTCAGGGACTTGTCATATAAGATGGAGGACATCATCGACAAGTTCCTGGTAGGTGTCGAGGGCGCTCAGCCCGCCGTCAAGCCGCGCAAGTTCAAGCGGCTCATGAAGAAGATAGGCGACGTGTTCACCAAGGGCAAGACTCGCCATGAGATCTCAGATAAGATAAAAGGCATTAAGATTCGTGTCCAGGAGGCAGCAGACCGGCGTGATAGGTACAAGGTAAACGAGGTAGTTGCTAACCCAGCTCGTGCAATCATGGCTGACCCTCGCCTATTGGCTCTGTACAAGGATAAAAAAGATCTAGTTGGAATTGATGGGCCACTGAACCAGCTAACCAACATGCTGAGTGATGGGCATGGTGATGTGCACAAGCAACTCAAGATAGTCTCCATTTTTGGATTCGGAGGCCTTGGCAAGACAACTCTTGCCAAAGCATTGTACGATAAGCTCCAATCCCCTTTTGACTGCAGCGCTTTTGTTCCGGTGGGAAGGAATCCAAGTACGAAGAAACTTCTCAACGACATTCTCTTTGAAATTGACAAAAATAAGTACCCCGAGTTGGATGAAAGACAGTTGATCGATAAACTACGAGGATTACTAGAGAACAAGAGGTACTCACCCTAATAACCAGTTTTCTTTTTGTTTTTCGTTTTTGCGAGTGAGCCTATTGTCCAGTTTGATATACATCAAGTACTAAAACAGGAAAACTTGGCGTAAAACCTCACGAAGAAATGAGTTAGAAATGCGCAATTAATTTTGTTTGTTTCCCTGGATTTAGTAAATGTATAATATCAAGTTCCCTAGCTTCTTCATTTGGGTCCTGAGTGACGGTCGAAAGTTCTCCCATCTCTGGAAGTATCTTAGAACTTCTTACAATAAATATCGACTCCAAATATATATCTAAGATGAAAGTATGGTGTGTTGAGACCAGTGCTGATTCAAATCCAGCCAAAACTGCGAAGTGTATGTTCGTTCATTTTCTTTATTTGCTCACGGTCTAAGCATTATCTCTAGTTCAAACAAGGTTTAGACGGTTTGATGGCAGCAGTTTATGAACACCCATATCAAAGTATTTGAATTGGGATTATAGTAATCATAATTTAGAGTTATGAATGATGAAATGGACTCACGTGCATATATACATGTCTCTCTGCTGGACCTTCATTTCTTGATTTTTTTTATATTGAATAATGTCAGTCTTAGGTTCTTTTTTTTTTCTTCATAGATATCTCACATAATTTGACCAATTTTTAATGGCTCTTACGTTATGTATGTGCACAGGTACTTCATCGTTATTGATGATATATGGGAGACAGAAACGTGGGAAATAGTCAGATGTGCTTTGCTGAATAATAATTGTGCAAGCAGGATAATCACAACTACTCGTATTCTTGATGTTGCTACAAAGACCGGTGAAGTTTACAAGCTAGAACCACTTTCACATGATTTATCGGAGGAGTTATTTCAAACAAGATTATTTGATGGTAATAGCAAACACAGTTCTGATCTACCGGTGAAGGTATACGATAAAAATTTACATAAATGTGGTGGTGTACCCTTGGCTATAATCACAATCGCTAGTCTTCTTGTAAATAAACCAGTGGAGTTTTGGTCTAAGGTATACAACTCAATCGGTTTTGGGCATGAAGAAAACAAAGATGTTGATAACACAAGAAAGATACTTTTATTTAGCTATTATGATCTACCCTGCCACCTAAGGACTTGTTTATTGCATCTGAGCATATACCCTGAAGATCATTTGATTATAAAAGATAATTTGATATGGATGTGGGTTGCCGAGGGTTTTATCCATGAGGAACCGGGGGTAGGATTATTTGAGATTGGCGAGAGATATTTCAACGAGCTGGTCAACAAAAGCATGCTGCTGCCGGTAGAAATCTGGGATGATCGCATCATAAATGGCTGTCGTGTCCATGATATGGTACTTGATATGATTTGCCTATTAGCAAAGGAAGAAAACTTTGTCACTATATTGGATAGTAATGAGCAATACACATCTTCTCATGCCAATGCTCCTAGCTGTTAGGAACACACGACCCTATTTCTGGAACCCTCTCCCTCTCTACTGTTCCCAGAGGCGCATCGGAGGCGACTTCGGTCTTCCCGGCGGCCGCCGGCGTATCCGTGGGATTCCCCACCCTCCGCCTGCCGCTGCGGTGGCGGGAGGGTGGGGAATCCCCGGATCTGCGTTCCGGCGGGTAGATAGGGAGCCTTGGGGCGGCGCTGGCGTGGTGGGGTCGCCGGCGGCGTCCTTTTGGTGCTCTGCAGCTCCCCCGTTCCGGCGTCGTCTTCGACGGCGCTGCCGAGCTGCGGGTGAGTCACCTTCCCTCCGTTGCTTTCTCTGGCGGCGACGGCGGGATCGTGGCGTGTGTACAGGTGGCTGGTGGAGGAGAATCAAGACGGTGGAGGTGCGGGCTTGTGGCGTGCAGGTGGAGGATCTGAGGCGCAGGCCTCGGATCTGGGGCAGATCAAGCTTGGGGAGGCCCCCCGGCCGATTTTGCTTCGTCGTCTTCAGATCCAGCTCCACGGAGCTGGTGGTTACTGCGGCTCGTCAACGCCTTCGGGCTAGGAGCTCTTCTGCTCCCGCGGCGGGTGTTCCTGGTGGCTGCCTTCTTCGGCGTCTTCGACGGTGGAGGGACGGCGTGCCGGGCGACCTGGAGGTTGAAGATGGAGTGTGTCATCGCTGCTGTTCTTGGTTTCTTCTCGTTACTTTCTTTGCTTGTATTTCGATCTGTAAGGCTCCCTTTTTCGTATGAATACAAGTTTGAAAAATCAAAAAAAAAAAATGCTCCTAGCTGTTGGAGAGAGAGAGGAACCTCTGGCTAGCGTGCCCATGCTACAAGTAAGGTCATTAAATGCCATGTGCTCTGTTGATAAGTTGCCATCACTTTCATGCTTTCAAGTTTTGCGTGTCCTAAATCTGTTAATCCATGATGATAATGTGAAGATGACTGATAAGATTGAGCATCTTGGAAAGTTAGTTCACTTGAGGTATCTCAGGCTTGGGGGCAGCACTTGGCAGACCCTTGAGGTCCCACAAGAAATAGGTTATCTCAAGTTCTTACAGGTGCTGGTCTTAGCTAGTAACTACCGTGTACAAAAACTGCCACGGAGTATTGGTCTACTAACTCAACTCAAGTGCTTGGACATATCGAGCGTTGAGATGACAGCGGCGACAGACTGGATTGGGAACCTGACATCCCTAGAAGAGCTACGCGTGTGGAGTGTTGAGGCCTCGTCCAACTTTGTAACAGCGCTCGGCAAGCTCACAGAGTTGAGGAAGCTCCACATTTGTGGACTTTTAGAGCTGAACAGTATGAGCCTGATGAAAGCTTGGACGGAGTCTCTTGCTAAGTTGCAGAAAATCCGGGTCATATGCGTTCATGAAGTGGCGATTGGTGACGTCACGTCGGGAGGCCTCGTCCTTCCTCAACAACTCCGGGTTCTTAGATTCCCGTTCAAGCAATCTGGGCTGCTTCCATGTATTAAATCATCTTGGCTTCCAAACTTGACCCATTTATCTTTGCGTGTGGACGGTCCAGATGTGGAGATCTTTGGAAGGTTTCCCGGGCTTGTTTATCTCAGTCTAGATATGGATCGCCCCCGCCAGGGCCATTCTGTCATGGGCGGTGCAGGTGTAGGGTTATTACCCAAACTGAAGGTTTACAACACGAATGGGGCATTGCCTGGCCCATTTCTACCAGGAGGTATGCCGAGCCTTGAATCCCTCACGTTCAGGGCCGAGGTGTGGTCCTCTAGGGATGGAAACATTCACTTTGACTTTGGTAGCTTGGTGAACCTTCCTATGCTTCAAAAGGTAACTATCCAAATGATGCGTGGTCAACGTCTCAAGGAGGAGGACTGGCGCAAGGCAAAGGAAACAGTGAGGCACGCAATCGACATCCATCCTAACCATCCCGTACTTACAATTAATGATGGATTTTACTTCGTAACTCTTGACGTAAGTGCATTCATTCCCTTAATTTTGACGAGCATCACAGGTTTATTAATTTTTGTCCATGCTAATGTGTACTATCCGATTTTCTCAGGATCCCGACAAGCAAGGAATCTAGCTAAGATAGCTGTGCTGCTCCAACCTATATCAAGGTAGGCAAGCTCCCTATATATACGATCGAATATCTAATATATATATATATACTCTGCAATTAATCATCAGCATGTTATTCCACCTTTTCTTTCTACAATACTAGGTAACATCTAGTAATAAATCTTGCATTCATCAGTTCGTCCTATCTATATGTGCACGACATACTATTGTATACTCTCTCCGTTCACAAAAAGATGTCTCAACCTAGTCCAAATTTGCATGTATCTAGACATATTTTAGTGTGTAGATACATGTACATTTCAGATAGGTTGAGACATTCTTTTGTGGACGGAGGGAGTAGTAGATAAGCCACTTTATTCTACTTCCGTCTTTCGCAATATATACACTACATATCTATCTCCAAAATTTTCCGATCATCTTATACAACCAAGCGTTTATACAATCTATGACACGTTATCTCATATATATAGGTTGGCAGAGTTCAATACTTATGCAGAAGTATGAAACGGTGAGAGACTTTCGAATCAATGTCACTGGCAACTCATTCGTGTAGCTACCTTGATTCTTGGCTCAGGAAAAAAAAAGGTTGTTTGTGTACTTGTAAAAAATGTGTAGCAAAGGCAAAAAAAAATCCAAAAAAAAAAGTTTATCGTCTTTTGTAGCTAAGAGGAAACAAAAACACACAAAAAAATGTTTATTTGCTTGTTGTCTTTTGTAAAACTAGGAAAGGAAATCACAAAAAAAGTGTTTGTTTGCTTTTTGGTGTTAAGTAATATGTTTTCCTCATTGTTGAATTAGGAACAAAAAACTCCAAAAAAAGATGTCTTGGGTTTTCCATACCATTTAGTTTGTGTGTGTGTGTGTGCGTGGGGGAGTGGGGTGTGTGTGTGGGGGGGGGGGGGGGGGGGGGGGGGGGGGGGGGTGTAACTCTGCCTATGCTAATATGATGTTCCAATTCATATTGCGTAGCCGGTCCCAAGCCCGGAAAAAGGAGGAGGGGCCAAACATGTACACATTACGAAATGTCCCAAGTCCGGGGCTTATCATTTTCTTAAAGTTCATTTTGTTTTTTCTACATTTCCTTTCTTCATTTTATCTGATATGAAAAGCAGAGAGAGTGAATCATGGGTTCTCCCACTTGATATGATCTGAAGGCGAAAACATTGAAAACCCTGTTTACCTACTAGAGGAGGGAGGGTGTGTTAAGGATATCCGCGGGCAAATCTGTATCTTGGCTTCAGGAAAAAAATGATGTGTATGTGAGACTATTAAATTGTAAAAAGAGTTGGCCATACTTGAACAATACAACCTAACCCGTCGTGAGACGTTTTCTTTTAAAGGAAGTTGAAGATCCTAATGACAGTGAATAAGTAAGTTGCCACAAAAATGAGAAGGTTTCGATGGTGTGATCACTTACATGACCTGGAACATTGGGGGCGGGTGGGCAACAAGATTTTCCAAAATTCTCAATGATGTGAAGGTGGTTGCCTTCCTCATCAAATAGGCGATCACTATGAGGAAGCTGGACTTTGCCAGAGTTGTAAACGATGATGGCGGCTGAACTTCTGTTTGGTTCTTCTTCCTTCTGCCAAAGCTAGGCCGAATTAATTTTCTCTTTGGTTTCCCCCTGTATGAACCTTTTCCTATCCTCTAATAGAATGGCAGCGGTCATACCAACCTTTCAAAAAAAAAAAAAAAGATACAATGTGCTTGTCTTAAACTATCAATACATTCAATTCAGGAAGATACAACATAAGTTGGGCAACAATCTTCAGCACTGGCACTCAAATGGTTCAAATTTATTTCCTATGACAAGGAACCAAGCTAAAACGAGTTTTATGCAGTTCCATAATTTCGGAAGTCATCCTTACCCTACTGTTCATGAGCAAGGTCAATCAATTACAAGAAATACAAGTTTTGTTTTTCACAAGTATCGCTAGCCATATGTTTGTCTTTCTGTTGTTTCTACTTGTACAATAAGGTTACTTGTGGTGCAGAAGCAGCAGAACAGGGAAACGTCCAGATTCTGCAAATCTGCAAATTTTCGCTCCGGACCATTGGATCCTGTACCAGCGGTCCGGATCTCTTGTGAGCAGGCCCCTGTCATTTTTCAAGAAAACACCCGCAGCAAAAACGTACAATCTGCAAGAAGGCCCTTCACGGATGTTTTCCCATAAAAATCAGGTCCGCTGTTACAGTTCGTGCCCAACCTTCCTGTACCTTCTCCAGTTTTTCCCGTGCCACTTTATTTGTCCGTTGTTGCGACAATTTCAGCTGATTTTTCTTTACGTTACACAAAATTGACTAACACGAGTTTGTGTCTACGCAATAATGATTTGCTTCAGCTACAGTGTATAAACATTTTAGCTAAAGCTAGCACATATGTTTTGGCTCACATTGGATTATAGCACTAGCACTACAGGACAATCTAGATATTTTAAGAAAGTGCATTAATCTTCAGCCCATAAGTAAAAAAAGTATCAATTAAGCATCATGTCTCTTACAATTTCTGAACCATCGCATGGATCAACTAATGGCATGCCATCAGCTGGACAGTACAAAGCTTGCATTCTTATTAGTTGTAGAAATATCAACTAATACATAGGTTCTTGATAATATATATACATATTTGAATTAAGCAAGAGAACTGCTATCACGCAGCAGCATGTGCATCCGAATGAACCTACAGAGTGCATTCTTGCGCTTCAAATTCCTGCAGATAAAATGAATAAGTTTAATGAAAAGGCAATGAGCGGAGACTGGAAAAATCCTTTAAATTCCAGCAAAATAATCTATGCGACTAACAGAAACTAATGTAGATGTTTGGTAGCATGTATTATAAGCAGGAAAGTATTTTTTAAAAGTAGGATAACATGAAGGTTTAAGTTTGCACATCTTCCTCTCCAATCTTTATCACACATTCAGTCAGAGACAATCTACATGACAATCTACATCAGGTCGCTAGTGTCCCATTTCTCTAGTGTACATGTTCATACCTTGTTGTAAAATAACACTCACAGTCTCTGTTGGTTTTTTAGAGGACGAGACATAAATTTTGGGCTAAAAGTTCTCTAGTGTACATGTTCTCTAGTGTACATTTCTCTAGTGTACATGTTCTACATCAGGTCGCTAGTGTCCCATTTCTCTAGTGTACATGTTCATACCTTCTCTAGTGTACATGTTCATAACCATCGCATGGATCTTATACTGACGCTTTGGGCTAAAAGTTCTGGGTACTACCAATGTCATGAATCTTGGATAACCTGGAGTTGAACTCAATAAATTTGTGTTGCTGCCGTGGCTAGAAAAGTTCTTTTATAATTAGGAAAAATTCGAGGTACAAGCTAGGCGAAATGAAAACATACTCATTTATTCCACGACTACACAAAGATATCTGATTCAATTGCATGCAAACACGATAAAATTCCAATCTAAGCAAAAACTATGCAAGTTGTACTTTCAGATACTACATTCAACAGTTGTGAAAAATGCAAGTATTCTTAGAACACAATACCGTAACTGAAGATACTCATTATACTTCCAAGATCAAATAAATCAGCGGTGAAAATATGGTAAAAGAAGCAGTAACCCTACAGGTTTCCAAACAGGATGGTTAAACTAATTTCATCGTGCCCATGGTTTTTAAGGCGTCGCCTAGGCGACGCTTAGGCGTCAGAGCGCCCGGAGACTGCAAGGCGTCGTCGTCGCCTTAGGCTCTTGTCAAAGGCGTCCAGATTCGCCATGTGAGGCGTTCAAGTCGTCGCTTAGGCGGGGAAGGCGTCGCTCTGGTGGCTTTTGGACGCCTTCGTCAACGCCGGACAGGTCGAGCGGGAAGTAGAAATTGGGCGGGATGGGAAAGAAATTGGGGGGCAAATTGGGGGGAAATAGATGGGATCGATCTGAGAGAGAGAAAAGGGAGGGCGGCTTGCTTCCAGAAAAGGGAGGAGAGATGGGGAGGGGAGGTGGACTGAGGAGGCGGGGAGGAGATGCAGCTGGTGCCCGTGGTGTTGTTCTGCGGGGAGAAGAAGCACGAAGAGACACGGTGAAAGGAGATGGGAATATAAGAGAGCAGATGCACGGTCCAGATTAGAGAGAATGGACGTTCAGGATTTTATATGGAAGCTAGGGTTCCATAATGGGCCTATTGGGCCGGTTACCTTCACGAACAGAGGACGAGAAGATGCGTGCTGTCTTCCCAGACGAGTCGCCGCCGCCTCCATTGCTCTGTGAGCTGCTGCCTCCTCCCCTCCTCCGACCGCTGCCTCCTTCCCTCCTTCTCCGACCCCCTCCTCCTCCGACCCATGCCTCCTCCCCCTCCTCCTCCGACCCCCTCCTCCTCCTCCCCTCCACCCTGTGCCTGCTTGTGCCCGTGGTGTTGTTCTGCTGTGCAAATTAACTAAGGCGTCGCCTCACCTTACGCCTTAGCCGCCTAGGCGGTGAGGCGCCCCCCCTCCGCCTTAGGACGCCTCACCGCCTTAAAAACCATGATCGTGCCTGCCAGCACTAAGATTTACGATGGCTGCGAATCCAACTTATTTATTGTCTATCAGATTGTTCTTCCAGATGTCAGATCGAGAAAGGCATTCTCAGGTTCAGCTTGAGTAGTAAAGAAATGTGCTAATCACATCGCTATTCAGTTACCAATCACATCATAATAAAGATACAACTGTATACTATTACTAACGAGCCTTTGAAAAAAAGATTTGTCATTTTTAACTTGCAAAACAAGAACCAATGAAATTAACATAGAGTGCTTTGTAGGAAATTGTGTCTTGCAACATTTTATATGTCTACTACATTGCCCGGAATTAAACTTCAGTGTGGAAGTGTCACGGAAATAACAGGGAATTATTGATGTGCAGTACTTAAGCAAATATACTTAAGGAAGCCGGTACGTCTATACTGGAACACAGTGTACATGAATATGCTGGAATTATACCCGGGAACAGTATAGAGTGGAATGCCAGGTTGTCCGTAGGATTGGCTCTATGGATTGTTAAAACCTGCGAGTTTGATTGTGTATTCAAACTCGGCGCATGACTCACACATGTGTGCTGGGACCTATAATTGTTTAACAGTAATAGGCTCGGTAACTGGCTGTTAGGTATTGTGGTTGTTCTAACATGTCACGAGTCCTATCTGGAAACAGATTGATTTATCTGGAATTTGGAGTCAATATAAAGGTCCCACCCTCTAGCCTCAATATGCATTGTGAGCGGCACCACCGATAAGGCAGAGGAATAGAGGGTAGGCCGAAATTGTTCCAACCCTAATTTTCTTACATGCTTGGCTTGTACAGAAATTAACATAGAGTGCTTATGGACGTAATAAGGTTACCCGCTGCATATCACTTTCCAGCATCACCAATGAAATTAGAATTAAATTATATGGCGAACTTGGCTTGTACAGGAATTCAGAAATGAGCAGGCGAACTTGGCTTGTACAGGAATTAAGAAATGAGCAGCAGAACTTGATATACTCATGGACATACATTGGCCAAATTACTGAGATGGTTATACTCCATGAACTGATTGCACCGCAAAAAATCAACAATACTAAACTCGCATCGTGGTGGAAGGATGAACTGGATCGAAAACCCTAGATTCAGGTGCACACACGTAGATCCTGCTGGACCTGTACTGGGAAAGTACCTAGCAGCGTGCGCCGTGCGGCGGCGGAGAAATGAGGCCTTGAACCGCCCAGCAAGGACCTAGCTGCCCGGCGGCGGCGAGCTAGACTAGGCCGGCTTGGGCAGCGTCGCCATGGTACTCGTACAGGAGAGGAACTAGCTCTGTGCGTCGTGCGGCGGCGGATAAATGAGGCCTTGAACCACCAGCGAGGACCTAGCCGCGCGGCGGTGGCGAGCTGGACTAAGCCGGCTTGGGCAGCGCCGCCTGGTACGGGCGAGCAGAGATGGGTGTGGGGAATTCGTGATCTGTTCTGTTGTACGAGTACAGGGAAGACAGGGACTGAAGTAATAAAATCACAGATCTTTAGGTGTTTTGTGTAAAGTGCACCGTGGCTGAGGGGTAAGACAAGATCTGACCACTTATAGCTGATCCGACGGGTCTGGTGGGCATTTGCAGATTTGCAGAACTTAGGCCATTTTCAGGTCATACGTTCAGCACAGCAGTAGTAGTTGTAGCGAAGTTACTAAGGCCCAACTTGAACATGTCAAGATTCACTCCGTTGTCTACCAGAACGCTTGTAACTCCCATTTTTGATACCTGAAGCAAAGGATGAAGATATTAGTAAGTTAAGATCAACAGAAACATGAAAGTTTGTATAACACAATTCACATGTGCGTAATTACTGGCTGCAATAGCATCAGACCATCAAGACCAAGACCGTTAGCTAGAATCGAATAGTCGAAGGAGTCTCAGAAGTCAGAACAGGCGCCGGACTAATCTAGAAGGATTCAGTGAAGGAAACAGTCTTACTGAATGATGACGATCGTCGCCCATCCTCTCCTGGCTGCGGCTGCTGCTCTTCGGCGGCGCCGGTCAGTCAGTCGCCGGCGGCTGGGAGGGAGGAATTGGTCGTCCGGCAGGCTGGAGCAGGTAAGAACGGATAATGACGACGAGATAAAAACGCGTGGTCGCGTGGATGGTGAAAAGAGCAGAGGACCAGGCCCACCTCAGCCCGGTATGTTAATGGGCCGGCCCATTTCCTCGACCAGGCCGGCTTTTCGTGAACCAGGCCGTTTACGGGCCGATTAAGCCCGCACCGAGCAGGCTGAACAGACTCGAGCTCCATAACACCAGACCGGAGGGCTCTCTGTTCCCCAGCCGGCGCCACCCAAACCCATTCTTCCTTCTCTGCGACGGCCGGACCGCCGCTGCCACCCGTCGCCGCGCTCCGCCTCGGCGTCCTACGAAGGACGCCGTAGTATTGCAGCATCCCGTTCCCACTGACTTCGATCAGGTGGGTGGGGGTGCTCGACTCAGCTCGTGAGGGCGGAAGGGAGGACCGCTTAGGCGGCGCCAAGATGTCGGATTTCCAGACCTCCTCGCACCGGGAGCGGTGGATTTTCCAGCCTCAGGACTTGGTGACCCTTCCCGATCCATCCTTTCTATTTCTGTGCTTGCTTGGTGGCTTTTTGCCCAGGGTTTCTTTGCCTTGGGACTGCTAAGTGCTAACCTTAGCCTACTCTGGCCATGGTATGCTGATGCATTTGATTCTGCTTTGCAGTTGGATAAATGGGCGGCGGTGAACCAGCGTTCGGCCCAGACCCTCGCACAGGTCGGGTTCTCCTGGCGTCATTACATTCATTCACTTGTTTTACTTGTTTTGATGGGATAATGGCTGCTCACTTTTCCTTTTGTTCTCTTCGTGAAGTATGGAACCACGCGCTTGAAGGTGGACCCTGTTGACGGGTCAATAGCGAACCCGGAACCTGCGCCCGATCATGGTATATACTATCTGATGGTTTCTGCTGCCTATATGTTTCGATGAGTACACATGAGCATCAGTAGTACTATAATATCTTAGTACAAATTTCACTTCAAAATCTTGCTCTTTTCATAGTTGCGCTTGTTTTCCTTGTCGGCCGTTGTTCATTGTAAGTTTGTGCCGAGTTTGTCTGGCAACTCTCATTTTAATACAAGTGTTAAACCACCGTTTTGAATTCAGTTGTTGGGAGCACGAGTGTGAAGCCTCTTTCCTGCGAAGAGGAGAAAATGATGCGGATATATTATGAGCAAAAGATTCAGGAAGTGTGTCAAGCATTCAAGTTCCCCCACAAAATCCAGGTAAAGCACTCCTCTTCCAAGATACAGTTCCTCTCCTAGCTTAATGATCGTGTGCTAACAGTCAGTTGTTGCTTTGCAGGCTACAGCAATAATATATTTCAAGAGATTCTATCTACAGTGGTCTATAATGGAGCATCACCCGAAGCATATCATGTAAGCAACATTGGTAAAATGAATAGTTCTTTGGTTTGGAACACACAAAATCCTGGTCTACCGATACTCAGCTAAGATGTGCTTATCTCTCAAACATTACAAAAAAAACTATGCAAATAAATGAAATCAATTATACTTCTGGGAAAGGCGATATGTATGTATCCTAATTGAATATAAAAGTATGGCTTTTGTAGTGTCTTATATTCCTATCATTTAATGTCTTTCCTTGCCCTGTTAGTGTGTTGCCAGTGACCAGGTTAGTCGATTTTAATTTGACAGGTTAACTTGTGTATATTCTTCTTGCAAAGTGGAAGAAAATCATGTTTCTGCTGAGGAACTTGGCAAAGGGATTCAGCAGGACCACCAGATTATTCTAAACAATGAGATGATTGTTCTGAAAGTATGCCATTTCCATATTCGAGTTTTTAACGCCTCCAAGCAAACAGAATGTGACACTAAATTTCTTGCTTTCTTCCAGTCTTTAGATTTTGATCTGATCGTTTATGCTCCATATCGTTCAATCGAAGGATTTATTGATGACATGGAAGTAAGTTCCGTCTGAACATTCCATGATATTCAGCATTATAAATGCATCACATTTTAGCTTATTCTATGGCTCCTTTGGCTAATGCAAGTCCTTTTTTTTTTGCACGAAGGCTTTTTGTAGGGCAGGTAATGGCGCACACCAGCGGTTGAAGGTCATACATTTCTTTGACCCTTTTGCCATACTTTTCAAGAGAAAATCAACTTAATGTTTACTGTGTTAGCCTTGCCTGACATGTGTAGGAAAATTATGCTCTATATTTTATTTAATTTTTTCACCCTAGTATCTTATGAATGGCAGTTACACATTCTACGTAAACCTAATCATTGAGAAATAATATGAGTTCATGAGACACGTCTGGTTTGGTTAACTCTAAAGGCCTAAACTTGTAGGTGAAGGTAATTGAGAACAGTAGGATTTTTACTAATTGCTAGTACCAAGATCGTAGCATTAACTTAAGAATAAGGAAAAGATTGAATTATTTTATCTACAACCTCTTCTACAGTTCTACTAGGTGACTATCAAAACATCGATGGCATGCAGGATGAATGTTAGTTGTGAAATTAAGTTGGTATCAGAATTGCTTTTGGGATTGCATCAACAAAAGGATACAGAAAACATAAAGCGTCAAGTCTATGAACTTTACTATGTCACTCTGGCTTGTGCTGAACCTTAACTTTTCTCACTTATTTGTAATAGACAGTAGCTACGTTTATTAATATTACCAGTTTTCCACATAAGCAAATAAGGCAAATAAATATTGTGAACTTCTACGTGTGACTTGCTCAAACGATAACCCAATCACCCATGGAATGAGAAGTAGCTCGAATTTGGAAATTTGGTTCGATGTCAAAAATGCTATTAGAGCTTATTTCTTACATGAAAGGAAACAAAGGTTCATGAATAATAAAAACATGCAAGTTGTATGACTGCCCTGCTTATGCATCCGATGCTTGTATTGTAGGATTTGCATCAAACTGCGAATTCTTATGTTGACAGAATGATGTTGACTGATGCACCTCTTCTCTATACTCCTGGACAGGTAATCTAAACTATCAATAATATGGTTAATCTTCAATTGATCTGCTACATCACTGACATTTCCATAAATTCTTGGTTGATTTGTATCTAACTAACAAAGCTTAATCTATGTGTCAAGCTTGGCGTATTCAAACCTCCGAGTTTCAACCGATATCTTATATGATCTGATTAGATATTGTTCGTATTTCTACAGTTGGCTTTGGCTGCTCTGTACAAGTCCAATGATGCACTTAAGGTCCTCGATTTTGAAAGGTCATAAACTTCTTATCTGTCTTTATTACTACCTTAATGTGCCAGAACTTTGTGTTTCATGATGCTATTATTTTATTTTCCATTTACTCATTGTGATCTTACTAAATTCATTGATTGTTCACAGATACTTGGAAAATGTTTTTTCAAGGCAACGCTTTGATTGTCCAGTCGAACAATTTGTTCAGATAATTAATACAATTAATTACTTGGTGACTCACAGACCTATGTAGGGGGCAGAACTAGCCTGTAACAGTGAGAAAGAGGCTTGTCATAAAAAAGGTTATTCCCCGCCTACCTTTATTTTATTTTGAATCCTTTGTTTATTCTGAATCTTACCTGGCTTGTTACAAATACAGTTTAACATAATCATGTAAACTCCCACCAAGAATTATTATTTAACTGCTATTTTCATTTCACCGGCCTACATGAACACTTTGTGTTAACAAAAGGATTAGATTAGGTGGTGCTTCCATGCTTTGTTGAACATATGTGACTGTTCAGGCGGGTATTGATTATCTATTGACCTGACAGAGAGTACCACGTTCTTGTTTTCTTGCATCTCTGATTGCATAGACATCTATTCAGTTTTTATGTGGATTATCTTTGAGGAGTGTGTTTTTATACATCAGAGGGTCACTTGGTGCTGTCAATCTGATGTATTTTCTGATATTTCATCATTGATGTGCTGTATTATTTGTGTATTTCTGCAGGTCGATCGGCTTCAAACACTTGGTGCCGACGACATGAAACATGCTGATCGCAAGCTGAGACATTGTTTGGATGAGTAAGCTCTCAGCATCTCTACAAGCCTGCATGTTCTCCATTATTTGTTACCCTTATGTACTCATGCTTGCCACATGGAAATTTCTACAGGCACAAGAAGAAAGAAAAGAAGCCAAAGCACAAATCAAAAAGGACTAGTGATGCCCGGCAGTAAGTAGCTTGCTTGCATATCAACACACGTGTTTGACATTGTTGTTTCCAGTTCTCGGATCTCAATCGCCATATCATCTTTCTCCACAGCAACAGCTAGGAGTTGTACGGTCGGACAGCTATATTGTGTAAGAACCATTCTGGAAAAAATTGGTGGTAAGGACTTGTGCCCTGGATCATGTGTTAGCTTTATCTTGCAACCAAGTTATCATACAAGTATCTTCATCTGCACAGGATCTTCCAACTTGGGGTGCGTGCTTCTCCAGCCATTGCATTAGTGGTGTTGAGCAGAGCTGATCTCCTCACGAGCCTCTAGGTCTTGGGCCAAGGACAAGCAATTTTCAGAGGAGGCGCCTTACTGTGACCTTCCAGGGCCTGGCATGTCCGGTGCCAACGAAGCCAAATGCTTTTTTGTAACCTAATTTTATTGGAGTAACTTAATTCTTCGGCGCGACCAGCAGAGAAACTAGAGTTGTAGAACATTGGATGCTATCTATTTTGATGTGAATTATACCCTTCGGTGCATGGGTGGAGACAACCTTGAGGTGTAAAATTTTAGAAGCTATTTTGTTACATACAGGAATGATACACAAGGTCTGTCGCCCAAGATGCTAGAGTTAATTAATCACCACTCGGTGTTTCTCGTTTAGAGTTACTGCCATCATTGAGCTGACGATCTAGATTAACGTCCCTCTACGTTTTTTTTTTCCTCGTCGAGAGTCACTTTTCGTCTGACAGAGTTTGTTGAGAATCACTGTGTGAGAATTGGCAAATCGGGGCCACATTAGAAAATAAGCCATGCTCTCGAAATTGGAGTTTGTATCATTTCGTGTCGGGATCGTGGAATTCAATTATGCTCCGTTCGGATGTCTATATTGAGGCTGGATCCCGAATATACGAAATCGTGTTGTTCGGATGCGGTAGGTATTCGACCTGGGTATTCGCGTAAGATATCGAGCGAGCGAGGGCTCGGAACGGCAAAAAGAAGAGCGGCGAACCCTCGACATCGTGTGATATTCGCGAGTTAGCGCTGACCCTTCGCTCCCCTGATCCTCCGCTCGGTTCTCTCGCGACCTAGAAGCAGCGGCGGCGGCGCAGCTGCAACCGCCCTCCCGCCGGCCGTTCTCCTTCCCGGCGTGGATCCGTGCGGCCCTCCTCTGCTCCTCCTTCCCGTCGCCCCTCCTCTGCTCCTCCTTCCCGTCGCCCCCTCCCGTCTCATCTCCTTTGTTCGCTTGCAGGGACGGATTTCTTGGAGTTGCTCCGGCGGCCGGCGCACGCGATTCCGGCACTGCTGCTTCCCCGCTGAGGTAAGGATTGATAGATGCCCTTCCCTTCCTGCACGCGAGGCACTGCTGCTTCCCTGCTGTGGCGCACACGATTTGTCATCCGACCCGCCCCGATGCGGCTCTAGAATCTCTCCCCAAGTCTCCCACCGCCTTTCCTAGCTCTGCGTCATCGCCGACGCCCGCCCGCCCGCCCGCTCCCCCGCCAACCCCTCACGCGCCTCGCCGTTCCCCGTTCCACCTCGTCGCGCCGTCGCGCTCCCGCTATCTCCGCTCTCCCGCAGGATCCTCGGACATTGATTCTCGAGGTATGAGCTTGTTCGGTCGTCGAGGACGATTAGCTAGACCCAAAAGTAACCTCTACAAGTAGTGGCGCACCATCTAGATCCGCCCCCGCGGACGACATGCTTCCGCGCGACTCGTGGATGATTCGATGATCTTTTAATTATTTTCCAGTTTTAATTTTGGTACAAGATCACGCTCCAAAATGATTGTCATCGGCCACAACACGCTGGAGCGACTCTAGTCGTAGAACGCTTACCCTATATTTTTGGAGGCAATTGTGTTGTCCCCGGCCTAATTGCTCACTGCCGCACTCGAAATCCTCAGATTCAGCCTCACCTCGCTGTAGCAGCGGTGGTCTCGGTTTCCCTACACGGTGGCATGCTCGCCGCATGGATGGCGTCGAGCCAGATTGGAGAACACACATTAGTGAACTAAGACTGCCTTTATTGATCATCATCATGGCTGGTGATGTCATGTTTGGCCTTCACAGGACGCTGCTTGTAGGGAGGCAAGGCGACCGGTCCAGCAAAAAGCACTTGTGCAGCAATGTGTGATGGTGCGGCGCCATGGGAAAAGACTGCTTGTTTAGATTAGATTAGGCAGTTCGTGCAGATCTCTTGCTGGCCAAGTACAATATTAGTTTAGTATAATCCAACTATGCTGTAACAGATGGCTACCATCTTACAGTGTACTCTAGCATTTTTTTTTCTTATTATTGTGTCTCAGGTTTGGTATTTTAAAATCTATTTAGTGTGTTTCAATAAATATTTCACACAAACTCTTGTCAAAATTATCAGAAAACTACACATCTGTTTTGATTCAGAAAAAACATAGACGCTGGCTTGCTGATTGCCGTCTTGTCATTGGTGTCTCTCACCTCGCATGTGACAATTACACTATGAGATTGGTCCTGCATGTTGGATTCGGTCTCATATAATATTAACCAATGAATGTGAGCGTTATTGAAACATTGTTGCAGAGTATGTGTGCTTTTGTCAAATGCAAACTCAAATGTATAGTTTTCTGATAGTCATTCCAGCACGTTTCATCTTTGTTCAATTTACTCTGACAGTTCTATTTCAGCAGGAAAGCTGGAAGAGGTCTAGTCTTTTCTGGCTTCAAGCCTTCAACAGAGTTGTTGTGTAGATTTCTCGATATTCATTCATTTCCATCACTGGGAGGCTTGAATCTTAAAGCATGAGGTTAGTAGTCTTAGTTCCTCCTTCGAATCCATATAAACCTGTTTCAAAGTTATGATGCATACTAACTTATTTAGATATGCACGGTTTACCTATTCAGTTTCAGACTTCAGTTACTACATTACTTGACTGGAGTTGTTTCAAATCTTTATCTAGACTAGCACAATGATAGAGCATAATCATCCCATTTTTGTATAAGCAAGGGATCATCGCATTTGTTTGATAAGTCCTGACTCCTGAGGAATATAAAATTCATTTTTTAGTTCAAATATGACATGGTAAACTAGAGTTTCTAGAGGGAACTGGTTTACTCCCTCTGTCCCAGCTTTCATGGCATGGTAAAACATAGAGCTAATCTGTGAAGGGCAATACAAAATTCCCAATTTGGCTCTTGCACGTGATGGTACTATGAAGACTTAGAGAACAGCATTGCTCTGTTACATGGTTAAGCAGCTTACAGCCTAACTATTGACTTCTACATAGATGTGGTCTTTGGAAAAAAATGGATATGATACGTAGACTCATTTGCAATTTTATATGGTTTTACATATACACACAAACCATGTTTTTGGCACAAATGCTGCACTATGATCCAGAGGTAAAGAAATGGCCGAACTGACTGCATAAGTGTGAGCTAGAACTCAAGTTGCTTGATTTTGCTTCCATTAATTTGACCCTTTTGTTTTGTCCTCAGCTCTCATCGCGTGAAGTGGAATGAGGATAATCTGTATGAGATTGAATCAAACAAGCCAGTGAGGCAGAAGATAAATGAACCCAAGACACCGTATCACCCTATGATGATGATGATGGTATATTTCCTGTTACTTTTATCCCATCATATCTGACCACCGTTAGTGCTATAATGTGCAAAAGCTGAATATTTCTTCCATTGCTTGCTGTCTAGGGTCAGTATCACCAACACACCCGTTCGACAAGTGTCTAGATGAGACTGTTAACGCTGAAGCTATTTTAACTGCTTTAAATGGTGTGGCTTCTTCGAGTAAAAATGATTCAAAGGATGGTGGTTGGGCATCCTCAGATGATGATGCAGATGCCATGGAAGATGATGATGGTTGGTAGCTTCTTTCTCAATGCCATTTTAATGTGGTTATTCTGCTTACAGTAATTTTCTATCAGATTTTTCTGCTGCATTTGAATGGTTGATCAGTCTTCAATGTAGCATAACGTAGTAGTTCAAGATCACGATGACAAATCGATAATTTATATAGCTGTCATGATTTTATCTTATATCATGATTTATTTGTTTATATTTGAGGCCATACACAAGTAGTATCATTATGATGGGTAGTTAATAAGCTTATCATCAGAGTCCACGATGCTATTTGAACATACAGTGATATGTTTGGTGTTGATGCAGACTCAGAAGGTGACAAAACATCAGTGAGTTTCAAGGAGCATCGCCGTGTTCACTACGATGAATTCCGCAAGGTTAAGGAACTGATGCGCTCTGGATCTCTGGGCGAAGAAGCGGCAAACAACATCCAAAACAAGACTGCGGAAGAAAAGGCAACATGCGATAAGAGTGAACCATCATCGTCACCTCAAGCATGAGCAATGAAGTGTGTGTTGCTGAATCCTTGTCTTTCATATCAGATCGGATGGTTTTCTGTACGCAAAGAACCTGTTCCTCTCCCCCTTATTTCGAGATGTTGTCGTTACCTAAAATGGAGGAGAATTCTAGTTGAACTAGCACTTCTTTTCAGTCAAACAGGCAAGAATCTGTCTGTCTTGGTCACCTTTTATACTACTGGAATTGAGTTATGTGATTAGCCCTTGAGCAAGTTTTCTTCAGGACTTCAACAGATCGTGCTTTAATGTTTTTGCGATTAGGTTGGTGATTATGGATTTACGAACTACGGTATAGATGGATTCAGTAGTTGGATTACTGGAAACAGCTACATGAGAATATGATAGCAGAGAAGGAAATCCGCCTGCTTGTACAGCTCGCTTGCTTGCAAGAATTTAATGCCAAAACAGTCTTGTGTAACATTTGGCAAATAAAAAAAATAAGTCGCTGCCAGGAAGTTCAAAGAAAAGTCGAAACTGCCTACTCTAGTGTTGCAGTAAACCGAAGTTCATCCAAAGAAATACCAGGTAGAACGTAGACAACACATACCACGTACACAGCACTATCATAACGCCTACTGAAGACTAGAGGCACTCACACGTCACACGATACCTACCACCTCTGTCCACAAAGGAAGGAGTACTGAAGATGAATGGAGTAAAAGGAATAATGAGACGCTTTTACGAGGCACACGTGGCATCTAAACGCTTTGGTGAGTACTGTCACGCACAGGGTGTAACAACGACACTAACGGAAGCTAGGGTTGGTTCTCTCAAATTCATCGATAAAATTTATACACAAAGGCTGGCATTTATTGCCAAACAAATGGTTTTACAGCGAATAGTACCAGTCAAGCAAGATGAGAAGATTCCGAGATATCAACGGCACAAGTGCAACAGGTTAAAAAAAAGGTCTCAACATTACAACATTCTCATTTTTTACTTTTCTCTGCAGTACAAGTCATCCTACAATTACATTCCGAACATGATAAAATGAGAAATTGAAAGAACTTCTTGTTCGATCCTCCGTATCTTCACTTCTTGGCCTGGTCTTGGATTCTGGAGCTTCATTCAGCTTGTTTTGGTTGCGGCAAAGTTGACAATCGGAGCCTTAAGCAAATTAAGAAATATTATTAGCAGCATAATATCTCACAGCCAGCAGAAAACCCAACAAACAGTATATGAACTGCCAATATACAGTCTGGACAAATGGAGCAGAATGACCATGCAAAATATTGGTCCCACATGGCATTACTTGATACCCTCTGGACATAGGCAAAATCTCCAGCATAATACTTTTAATGGACATGAGAAAAGTTTCCGACATACTATTTTGACCATTATTACTTTTCAAACGAATATGTTAGTTACATTTAATAAAATCATATTATGGAAATATTTTGTCATGAAAAATCATGCTACCAATGGATTGTTACTTTTCCTTTGATCAATCTAAATACTTCATACGTTAGTATGATAATGAGATAAATCTAGAAAAGTTTGAGCTGCACCCTTTCTAGGGCGTCATCTATTTCCAAACATAAGTAGTGTAAGTGTAAGTGTTATTATATGTAGTACAAGAGTACCTGAGGGGCTTTCTTTGGACAGTTGATGTTGAGGCAGGAGTAGCGCCAAATGACGGGCCAGCAAGCTCAAGTGGCTTTTTTAAAACAGAAGGAAAACACAATTAATATTAAAATACAAGCAAATAATAGCGGAAGAAGCTAAATCACATGCATTTAGAGATAAAACACAATGAGCTAATGAATCGGACAATCGGTACAAGGTGGCATGGCGTAGCTCTGTTTATTATTGATGTTGAATGAAAAATTATTCATATTGAATGCAAAATAACCCAGCCCAACATAAAGTGCTGGTCAGCACTTATTTAAACATGCTGAGGCGATACAAAACAATCTACTATTATCAGTAGCACACTAAGTTCTGATAAGGAAATCAATAAATTATCATCCATCTGCTGTCTCAGATTTCAGAGAAAAAAAGAAGTTGGCATCCCGTGCAAGCTTTACAACTCTAAAGGAAGAACAGAGGAGAAAAGAGGACTTTAAGGCCATAACAGAAATCCTAAATACACATGAAATAGTTTGAAAAAAATACCTCCAGCTCTTCCTCAGCCTTGCGCTTCAACTGATTATTACCATTGCATGTTTGCCCCAGGATCTTTTCAGAGCATCCTTCCAAAGATGATCCATGAGCAGGTGCATGTTTATTATCAGGCTTAGCTTGATACGATACCAGCTCATCAAGCTCATCAATCACAGCTGGAGAGGAGCTCACGAGGTTATTTCCACTAATCCCCTCAGACTCCTTATGTAAACTATTGAAACAAATGTCCAACCCATTTGTTGGGCCACCATTACTTGAAGTAGATGGCATGCTGTTAGTTTGTGTAACTACATCCAACACACAGCATTGTCCCCAGGAGCAGTTGTATTTCCAAGAAAACGCCCTGGATGTTCATGCTCAACAGTTTCTGTGTGAAGATTCAAATGCCCGTTCAAAATAGTTTGGGCTTCTCTACTTGATACAGTAGGTGCCATCAACGAAGTACTTTGATAGCCCCAAGAACGATCTTGAGCAGACTGAGGATCACTCGAACTCTCAGCCCCCAATGGATTTCCAACTTGACCATCAGCTGTAACATCATTCCTAGAAACAGCACGACTGTTCCTGGCTGCTGTTCTAGAAGAACGAGGAGGACGCACTCCACCAGGAAAAACAAACAAGGGGATGTCTTTTCTTTTTACATGGGACACTTCAATATCCATCCCTTCTCTCCGGTGCACATAAGCAAGAACTGAAATCTTAAACTCATTTACGATTCCTCTGATGTCAAACTGCTCAGCTTCTTGAGGTTGGGCAGTTTGTTTTCTCCAAAGACCCATGAAATAAAAGCTATGCAACGGCCTGGATCCATCTGAGAAATCTCTGGGATGAGGATGTGCAAGGAGCATCTCATGCGTATATCGCTCAAACTACATCAGCAGCCAAAATCATATATTAAAGGTCAGCACAGCGCAGACATTACTAAGAAGAATGAAAGTTTTCTTTCAGTTATTCACCTTCAGTACAAGTTGGCGAAGACGAGACTCTACCCACCCTTTCCAATTCCTGAGGTCATCTTCATTTCTCGCCGTGATACTAACCTCTAAATAATTTCTATATAGTTCAAAAAATGGATATGGCTCGAGTAGATCATCCCAGGTTGCTTTATTTTCATCTATTGCCTACAGTTTATTCAAAGGTGAAATCAAATCTGATGCAAGACATAAACAGGTTCCATACCGAACTCAAAATAGAAATTCTAAACGTAAATGCAGAGTTGCTACAGACTAGCATCATACTCACTATATATAGTATTGTATAGATTTTTGTCAGATAATAAAAGTTAGATAACTCTACAACAAATGAATTTGCATAACTCTAAATCCCAATGTAAAAAATACAGATCCTACATCAATAATAACTAATTAAACATTTGCAGACAGAATTACGAAATGGGGAGTTTGCACTTAAGATCAATATTATCACGACTAGACAGTAGACATCAATAACATATCACCATTTGATCTAAATATTATGGCAGTCCTAAATGCATGTTATGATTTTATTTACTTATGATTTCCTGTCAAAGTTCAAACAATTATTCTGAAATAGTAAGTACCTGGCAGATCTCAAATCCTCGTGTGAATTCTTGGATCATCACATACTTAGTACTACTAGATACGTTATAGCTAGAATTCATACAAGGATATGCGGGTGTAATTATAGGCATCTGATGGCCCCTCTCTCTAAAGTTTCTTCTTGGATCCCAAACAGGGAGGCCAAGAGGACCCTCCTCAATATGGCAAAGTATAACAGGGTTGGGCCACTTCCACTGGCTGTAGACTCTGAAAAACCGAGATATCAACATGCTGGGCGACGCATTTGGGTACAATTGACATATACGAGCAACAAGAATTGCCCAATTTATGCCACCCAAAAATCCTATAACCTGGACATGCAAGCAATATCTGAGTATATATTTCATATTCATAGATCATAACATTGATACAGTGATATTATATGCACCATAATGTAAACGTGTAATCATGCACTGTGACGTAGCTAGACAATGTGCCAAGGCTGCCCATGGTGTGATTCGTTTGATTTACCTCACCAGATTTTATGTGCAACAGTATTTTACAAATATCAGTGAACAGCTTAAGTAAATGCTAACTTTTTTTAGTTCTCTTGTTTACTTATCTCGTATTTTTTATCTCATTATACCACAGTACTACTAGAACAGTTGACCTAGAAACAGTACGAAAGCTGATTTGGTTGGTCTATTAGGCAGATTAATGGCAAACAATCAGACAGCATATTGTTACAATTTGGTGCAACTCTTTGCTTAAAACCAAATGAAATGTAATTTTTTTTTTAGAATGAAGCACAATGTTCTCTTGTTCACATTCTCGGTCCTCCCTGATCATGCATATTTGTTCATACTTTAAAGAATACTCTTGCAGCGAGAAGAAGCATACATTTGAGTACACCCCACGGCGCTTTCCCCAGTATCTCATGAACCTTAAGGTTGTGCGGAAACTCTGGATTTGAGAAAACAAATGGGTTTCAGTCCCTTGAATAATATTAACATGTTTACTTGAGGAACAGACATTCGTAAGGACACAAACCGGAATGTTCGGGACCAATCGTAAGATTTGATCAGTAACTCGACACCCATTTAAACTGCGAACAGCCTGTTCATCAACGTTGTGCAGTATTGAGTCTTGAGAAAGATCAAGATCCTGAAACGAGATAATGTACCATGATTAGGAATCTCTATCAAACATCATTAGAACAAGCCAAATAAAACTATGGAATAAAATATTCGGATCTATTTATATGGTCTTCCATTTTTAGGATGAAATTGCTTCCATTTTCTACTCATAATACAATTAGTACAAGATAAATGACATGGAATACTGAAATATTGTTTAAATAACAAATCTGTAAAACACAACTTACTTCAGGAATCACCACATGTGCAAGGTTTGCATATAAAAGGTCAATGGACACCCCACAAAGTTTGAATCCCAGAACAGGCACATGAGCATCTGGTACTGGATGTAACTCAGAAACTTCGGGCATCTCAGCTAGCATATCGTGAAGACACCCAAAGAAGTAGTCCTGCATCAAAGGAAATGCACATTTGACACATTAAGACTGCAATATCTTTGGAATTTCAGTAATAGATCCCCTTACATTTCGAGTTGCATGTCTTGGACCCACGCATAGCGTATCAATATCTGCACCAGGACCATGCACCTGGGCAATAAGTAACAAAATTCACAACAGTTAATTTAGGTTACAGAGATAGAAAACGTCATAAAAGCCGGCAACGATATATATCCATACCAGTACATACCTAACTAAAACCATCAGACTCTACATACAGAACACTAGTATAATTCGATACAAAACATACAGAACAGGCAAACAGCATGAAAATACGGTAACAACTGACAAATAAGTATTTCTTTAGAAACAAAACTACACAAGAAATGGCGTAACAGAGTACCCCAAGGCGGTATGAACCGAATGTGAAGATCTTGGCATTTGCTTCTTGCACAAACTGCTCGCCGTAACCGCTCGCCCTAGTGGCCTTCTTAATCCAAGCTTTCACAGTCTGCCATGATAAACAATAAGTCATCTTGAAACCAGCCAACCCAAATTATAATCCAAGATAGAAGCACATCGACAGAGCATGCCCAAACCTGGTCAAGTTTGCCTAAGACCTCTTCTCGCGAGACAGCCCCCTGTTGACTCTCATACAGGCCCGCTTCAGCGAGAAACTGACCAACACCAATAACAACATACAAGCAAAACGTATTAATCAGGAGAACTACATAAAAATTGCAAACTCTCGGTTATCTAGCAACCATATACCACAGGCACGCACCTTTTCGACCTCCCCTGTCTGAACGACATCCTTCTCGGTCGGCCCGCTTAATGAGATTGGCTCGGAGACACCGAGATAACCAACATTGCTCTTCGCCATAGAGGCTTCCCCAATTTTTTTATTTTTTTTATTATTATTAATTTCGACGAAAGGCCGATGAACAAGCTTTTATATAATAAAGCAAAAAAGAAGGATGCTGGGTACCAGCTTATACAAGGTAGTGTTCAAAACAAAAGCACAAAAATATATTACAGAATCAAACAGAGGCTACACATCAAGCAGGACCGACTCCTTGTCTTCACCGGCGCCTGGCTCCACAACTCGATTCCCAGGAACCGTCCCGAGGAGCGGATCTAGACGGTGCGCCGACCAAAATTGGTGGAGTTCAGTGTTGTTGAACCGATGACGGAAACCTCATACCTCCGAAAACCAATCGCCGAGATTGCGGAAGGGGTCGGGACGGCAGGAGAGCGATGAGGTGGAGCGGAAACGGCGATGGAAGCGGAGGGGCTGGGAGGCGAGGCGTCGGGGGCGACGCTACGGCGGCGGCTCTAGGGCACGGCGGTGGGATTGGAGCTTTGGGTGGGTTGGGGGAGGGGTAATAAAGGTGGGACGGCGAAGGAGAGGAAACCGTCGAGCAGATGGATTTGGAATCCGTTTCTAGTTTGGATAGCACATAATACTTGATTGAATTGAAAGAAAAAAGAACAGACTAAAGGTGTGTCTGGGAGCGCGGCGGCGTCGGTGAGCTCCGGTACGGCGGCGCGGTGAAATCCGGAAGGCTGCGGGGCGGCGGAGGATGCCGGAGACGCGGACGATTTTCACCGGAGATAGCACGCGGCGACGAGCCTAGGGCTGCGCGAGTGGGGAGAGACTGGTGGGACAGGAGGAGAGGAAAAGGAATCGGGAAAAGACGGGGTCGTGGCTGGGGCCGGTTGACAGAGGTTGGCTGTACGGTTTATCCAGGGGCATTACTGGGTAATTTCGCCTCAACTTTACTTTAGGGCTAGGACTAGGAGTGGTAGGGGGTGTGGGACCTGAAATCATCACAGAAAAACTATCACTACGCAACATCACAGGTTGTATATACAATTGTTTTTAATTATTCGGGCATGTATGAAGTAATCGTCACAATGATCATAACAGTATGCACCAACAAATAATATGTAATCGATAAACTACAATAATTAGGAACATAAACAAGAATGTTAGGTACCCACTCTTTTACCGAGTTAAACGAGTATTCAGTAAACTCGTCTTATTAACTCAAACTCGTCCGTTTAAAATAAAAAATCGGCTCGCCTTGTTTGACAACGAGTTCGAACCAAACCGGGTAGATTTGCGAGTTACTCGTTTAACTCGCGAGTTTGAGTTTTAATTCTATACAATGTTTTTTTTTGGAACAAGCTATACCCTGTTTGGTTGCAAGCATACACACCAACAAACCTCGTGGGATACCAAATTATGCTATTTGGATACATGCACAAGAATCTGGTTGGCTTAAAATGTACAACACTTTTTTTTGTGAAAATGACTCTGGCATTAAAAGAAACACCGAATAGTACAAAACATTTCAATAAAAACAAAAAATACAACGAGATACTTGAGATGCCCTTCGTCTTCAACCTCCAGACCGTGTCGACGGCGCGCCGCCGCTGCCGCTTCTCCCAAAGCCGGCCTGACGTTGTTGGTTGCAGACGGAAAGTCGCCGAACGGGTCAAGAAGACCACATCCATCCCGGGGCCAAAACCGCTGGCAAAGCTCCATGACGATCCGAAGGCCACCACCAGAAGAAGTTCTCGAGAACCACACCACTCCCACAAGCTTCTCGACATCACCGTCAAGATGGGACTGAAACCGAGGAGACTTTATTGGAAAAGGCACTGCTGGCACCACCTGAGCGCCGCCCCACCAAACTTTAAACCTAAAACAAGGGAAACGGAGCCCTCCCGCCGACTGGGGCCGAGATCCACCCCGCCTCCATGGCCCGAAGGCCACAGAAGCGAGGCAGGTCGGCGGCGGTGCTGACGGGAGGCGGAGGAAACCTAATCGCCCTTGTGTCTCTCGCTTGGGACGAAGGGGTACGCTAACTTACAACACCTTTTGACCAGCCACGCTAAGAACATCCAAATCGGGGGTTTATAGCAAGCCATATTTGTTTCGTGTAGATAACGCGGCGCACGTGGGTTACTTCGGCGACTCCAACTACGTTTCCTCTACATATCTATTGATCATGTTGACTTCATCTTTCCTGCAGGCTGTGCCCATCCTCATGATGCAGAAGACGGGCTATGCTCCCATTTTAGAAAAAAAAAAATCTTGCCTTCGGGCATGATGACATTAGCAGATTCTGCTATAGAAATCTGCTCCCAGGGGTTCGTTTGTATTTTCTATGTTCTGCAAAGGTTTTTCTGTTTTCGGGACAGTTGTCCCACATTTACATATTTGATGTTTTCGATTTAATCTGTTTTTTCCCGAGGTATTTGGGTAAAAAGGTGAAACTTAGAGTGAACGTGCACGTGCACGTCTCATAATTTATATTATATAGACATGTCTTTTGAAAAAATTCTTTTTTCACTGAGTTTTCTTACCGAGCCACTTAAATACATCTCATATACATTGTCATTGTCGCGTTGCCACAGCCCACAGAATCATATTAAGTGCAGTGAAAGTTATATCATTTGTATACCAATATCATTATATTCTATTTAAATAAAATCCATTGCAAGGTTTACCTGTCCACATCCATTTATCTAGTTTGTAAACAACAGTTAACTACCAAAATTTTAAATGCTGCCAGAATAAAAAGAAAATAAAGCACACAAAACGTAATACATATTTATCTTGAGGAAAGAGCGGTAACACACCATGATTGTGGGAGGAATGCTTGTGATATGAAATATCTTAAGTGATTCTTTTGGCAAAGCAGCCTTGTACAAGTACAATGACGGAAATATGATCTTGAATACTTAAAAATATATTTTTATGCAAAAAAGGTAAGATCTCAGATTGATAATTGTTATAATTACATGACATGGCTCTAAATCATTTGCCATTTTAGGATCTAACAAGGGGCATTAAGAATGTAAAAATACCTCGAGTAAATCATCTGGAATATTATTTATGTATCCCTTCTCCACCAAATTACTTCTTTCTTCATATTGTACTAATTCAGTTGGAGCATTCTCAATATTAGCACTTTCTTCAGAATTGTCAGTAGAGATGTCCCATCAAATGTGATTTTCGGATGTATCACATGGAAGGCCTTCTTCGTTTGCTGATAGAAGGCTGAAACATCAACACCATAATTTTCAGAACCAACCCATTTTATGTTTGTATCAGTAGGTTCATTAAGATCCAAAACCTTTGCCAGATTTGTTCTACATCACCAATGCCCCATTCAATATCAATATCATCTAGATTTGTTCTACATCACCAATGCCTCATTCAATATCAATATCATCTCCAGAAACATTGGACTCAATGTGCTCTACTCTGTCCATAGACCCATGAGCTTTTGATGTGTCTCCAAGGGAGTTATGCACCTCTCTACATACTGAGATATGCAGGGAAGCTCGGACCTGCCAAGGTTTCTGATGAGTTGCACGTCCACATCCACTATCTGATAAGTTGCACGTAGTCATGTTTAAACCTTATTCTCGGTATACCAGTCCTGACAAAAGTTGTATAGTACTCAATTCTTGGGAGACAATATCACTGCAGAATTTCCAAGATTTTGCTAAATGTTAATTTGCAGACTCTATCACTGACGATATTTAAAGCAAGCAGCACATCAGTAAAACACATTAAGCAATATAATCAGCCATTGTCATATAGCAAATCTGCAGGTGCACAGCAAGGGAATCGGCAAACTCGAACTCTGAAACAACTAATCTCACACATGCACTGACCCGATGCCGGAACTCCACACAAGCTGGAACAATTTCGACGATCTGCATTAGAATAGGAGAGCGAACTTTTTATATTAAAAAAATAGGAGAGTGAACAGAGCTAGTCAGTGAACGGCCAGAAGACGTACCTGGTTGTAGCTTCCTTGTAACTTCCTTCTTATGCCGGCTGGGCACGATCAGGAACAACGTCTTCTACTTGCATATTGTCCCAAATCGTTGGTGTATACAGTGTAACACGTAGTTGAAGCCTGATGTAAATCAATTTGTGGGAGTCTACGCCGGTATGCATGCCTCTTGCGAGACAACCGCGGCGGCGTGCGGGAGGACATGCGGCGGCGTGATCGCGATGCTGTGATGTCCCAGAGTCCTGCCCATTGATCTAGTAGCCTGAAAGCAAAACATATATAAGTCGGACAGCTGGAGAAATCTTCTAGTCATGCACGATCACAATCATAGCCGGAGAAATCTTCTATTCTTGCAGGATCACAATCACGGCTGATGTTCTCCGGCGAGAGAAATGCATCTTGTCCTACTAATCGATTCTGACCGGGCCAGGTTGCCATCGATCCTAGCTAATCAGCTCCAGGTCCGCGAACACCGTCACTTCTCGACGGATCGAAATCAATCTTGTCGTAGACCTTGCTACGAAGAGGCTTGTTTGTTGGAAACTTCGTCCGCGCGAGATCGGGAAATTGATCAGGCTCGTTGTAGACTTTATGCAGGAAGAAAACCTTCGCATGTATGCTGTCGTATGTCCAATCCATCGTCTACATCCAGGGTCGATGCAGCTTCGAGATGTGCTTCTGCCGTTGATGGAAACCACAACAATCAGAGACGATGATGCTTGAGAAATTTCACGATCGCTGAGACTCCTTGGCCGTGCAAAACCTAACTTTCAGCAAATATATGCTAGGAATCCATGACCGGCACGAATAGGAAATTGTTTCCAATACGTGAACGTGTAGCTAACCAACGTGCGCTAGCTCTTTCCAAAACCGATCGGAGGCAATTTTCTCCAATAATAGATCTTTAAATCTGAGCCGTTAATACGACTTGGATCAAACGTGAGCTCGCGATTCCTTTGCATCGTTGATTGGAAAATAAACGGACAAGATTTAAAGTGTTTGGTGCTCGACATCTGGACAATCTAGATCGTCGATTGAAAATTGAACGAACAAGATTAAAAGTATCCCAACATGTTTGCTCTTTTAATAGTAGTATAGACTAATTAGATTTTTCAGAGCCTGGATTTACCTTTCTGTTAAGATTCAAGTTTGTTGGTAGATTTAGAGTAGAGTACACAAAGATGACCAACGCTGCTGCCAAGATGATCCCTTATGGTCGGTCAGCATGGCCCTCCGGCCGCCTCCCATCTGCTACTCCTGTCTCCTCTCACCCGCCGACAAAGCTCATGAACACGGGCGTGTGTACCAGCAAACCGCCCATGAACGTCCGTCTAAACAAGCAAGAGAAAATTCAATAGCACTGGGACCTTATGCGTGAACAAAGAAACTCTGAAGAGGCCGAAATCATAGACCCTGCCAACATACCAACAAACCAGAAACGAGGCCTCAACTGAAACCTAGAACAAAAAATGTTCAGGAAAAAGAACACAGCTAGAACACCGAGAACCAACGCCATCAGTAAGCAGATGGCAAATGAAGGGAAGATTACCCTCGGATATGAGATACGTCACTGTTGTTGGTTACTATCTACAGTTGATCATTTCCCCATTATAGACAGAACTATACAGAAAAAAAACAGTTCATCCAATAACTAGCTTGTCACTTGTTAGTTACAACATTTGATTCGGAAGTTGCATGTAGGTGCTCGAGTTAGGCCGGCATCCTCCAACAATCATCCGACCATAGGCAGCAAAGGCGTTATCAGGACTGCCCGAGACACTGTACCCCTGATCAGGGCATTGTACGTGAAAACATTGGGCTTCCAACCTCTCGCCAGTAGTTCTTCGTACATTTTGCCGGCTTCAGCAGCCTTACCTGCTTGTCCCAGGTAGAGAATCAGTGAATTGTAAGTGTACAGGTTCGGAGCGATTCCTTTCTTCTCCATGTCGTCATAGAGGGAGACCGCCTCCTCTAATCTTCCGGATTTACCAAGACCGTGATGAGCAAGTTATAGGTGATGAGATCAGGCTCAACCCCCATATCTGACAGCTGTTTAAAGTGAGACAAACCATCATTCAACCGCCCAGCTGCGCAGAGGGCGTCGATGAGAACTGTATATGATTTTATATCCGGGTTTATTCCCTGCTCGACCATATTGTCAAAGAGCTCACAGACTTTTTCTGTGTCGCCTGCTAATCGATATCCGTTTAGCAGAATATTGTAGATGGCGCAATTAGGTTTGCATCCACACTCCAGCATCTCCTCAAAAAGATCTTCTGCATATTCTATGTTTCCATCTTTTAACAGTCCATCAAGAAGAGGACCGTATGTACATGGTGTGGGAGAGAAGCCTTCGCTCATCAGCTGGTAGTATAAGTTTATAGCCTCGTCCAACATCTTTGATTTTACTAGACCCGAAATGATTGTGTTGTAGGTAACATAAGTTGATTTGTATCCCTTGTCATGCATCTCTTCTTGGACTTTCAACATATCCTCAATCCGCATTGACTTCGCCATGGCATCGAGAATCAAATTGTAGGTAAACTCATCAGGGTCACATCCGAGTCTCTTCATCTCAGCGAACAAACCTTCAGCGACATCAATCTGGTCTTCATCCACAAGGCCACAAATAAGAGCATTATATGACCCAGTTTTTGGCGAGACACCAAAATCTCAAACTTCTTGACGATTTCATGTGCCGCCAGAGCCTCCTTATGCTTGCAGAGATGCCTAATTATTGGGCACAGAAAGAAATCATTCAGGAGAATACCACTTGATGCTACGTTTTCGGCAAACTCAATTGACTTTTCAGTACCAGCCCTATTCAGTATCGCATCCATCAGTGCATGGAGCGAAGATCTATCCACTTTCGAATCAGGTTGAAGAATATATTCTTTAACAGTATGCAGAGCTTCCTTCATCAATCCATTTCTTACAAAACTTGGGAGGATAGTACACATTGTTGCAAAATCTGGAGCAAGAACCTTTTTCATCTGACAAAACATCCTGAATGCCTCATTCAATCTGTCCTCTTTAACAAGGCCATACATAGTGGTGTTGTAAGATGAAAGGTCAGGCATGCAACCTTTCATGTCATACTGTATAGAAAGTCCAGTGCATAGTTCACCTCCCCATTTTTGCACAGACAATCAAGAACTGTATTGTACGTTATCAAATTAGGTGGAAAGCTTTTAGATTTCATTTCTTCAAGCAGATGCATTACCTCCTTGACTTTACCTTCCCTTCCTAATCCTGCCAAAAGTGTGTTGTAAGTACAGTCAGTTGGATCAAGATTCATTTCTTTCAGTTCATAGAAGATTTTCCAGGCTTCATTTCCCCTGCCTGCCTTGTAGAGCATATCAATCAAGGAATTCATTGCAATAACATCAGGAACACATCTGTTTTCAATCATTTCAGAGAAGATCTTCATGGCCTCGTCAGCATTTGATGCCTTGCTGCAGCACTTGATCATCATAGTGTATGTGATAGCATCTGGACAAATCCCCATAGCTTTTAATTCATGGAAGACCTTTTTGCCATTCCAAGCCTACCAGATTTAGCAAGACTGTACAAAACAGCATTACCAGCAACAACATCAGGAACAATCCCTTTGCTCTTCATAAGCTCATACCTTTTAATTGCTTTCAGAGATTCGCCGGATTTTCCATAGTAGTTTATGAAAAGAACATGTGTGTAGCCATTTGGAGTAGGACCATGAATATTCATATGGTTGAACAGCTCCAGAGCATGGTTAAACCTATCAGCTTTCAGAAATCCAGATATCAAGGAGTTGTATGAATACTGCTGAGGTACTATACCCTTTGTTTCATCTCATCAAAATATCTGAAGCTTCATCGACCCTCCCAACTTGGCACAATGCATCCACAGTTGCAGTATAAGCAACAACATTGTCATTGTACCATCAGCTTTCATTGCATTCCATATCTCAACTACCGACCGGAGTCACCATTGTCACCGCACTTGTCTAAGAGAGTAATGTAGGTCACCCGGTCAGGTTTTTGATCACTAGCTTTCATCTTCCAGAATACATCCTTGGCATCAGTGACTCGACCGGCATCACAGAGAATCTGTATAAGCACAGTATTGGTGATGACATCTGGCTTGCACCCCTCTTCCTCCATTCTCCGAAAAATCTTATGCGCCTCCTCAAATCTTCCAGCCTGTCCAAGAACCCGGATGCAGATGGTGTAGCTATACACATTTGGCTTCACTCCACGAGCCTCCATGTCGCCCAGCAACCCAAGAACCGTCTCGGCGTCCCTCCTCTTCCCAACGCCAACATGAGCACGGAGTACGTCCTGACAGTCGGCACGACACCGTCCGCTGCCATCGCCGCGTACACATCCATCGCCTCCCTCTCGCACCCAGACTTGACGAGGAAATATATGAGGCCATTGTATGTGTAGGCGTTCAAGACATCCCGGCCTCTTTCATCACCGGCAGGGCCACCGGCGCGCTCCGGAGGCCCCCTTCGACGCCGAGCGCCCGAAGATGGTGGAGAAGGTGCCCATATTGGCCTTGACGATCTGGCTCTGCATTAGGTCGAACACCTGGGCCATGTCCCCGACCCGGCCGTGGGCGCGCATCAGCTCGAGCATGTAGTTGCACGACTCCGTGGTGTGGACGAGCCTGGGCTGCCGCGCGACGGACCGGAACAGCTCGAGGGCTTCCGCCGGGTCGGCGGCGGCGGCCGACCGGAGCATGTGGACGACGTTCTCCGCGCCGGGCCGGCCCACCACCCGCTCGTCGCAGGTTGGTGGCGCGAGCTGGCGGCTGCCGGCGCGGCTGCTTGGCCGCCTCTTATAGGGGGCAATCAGGAACCCAGGAGAACTCCTGGCCTTCTGGGCCCGAGGCGTCCCGGCACCGGCGGCGCCGCCGCCGCTGCTCACGACTCCAGAGCAGCAGAGCTCCATGGCGGCCGCCCGTCCCCCGTCTTCTTTATGGCAACACCTGAAGATTTCAGAAAGAAGAATGTGACGAGTTGAACACTGAATTGGGAAATTGCAGTGCAGTTCTTGGGTCCTCGGGGATTTACCTCTGTTGCTGCTGGTGGAAATGGATGCTGGGGAGGTGGGTGACGGTGGTCGCCTGCGTCTGGTTGGGGAGATAACGAACTAGATACCGCACCGCGCCGCACCGGGAAGCCACGGAACCAGGATTTTTTTTCCTGCTTGAGAACCCGTATCCTCGGCTCCTAGGCACAACCCAAAACGAGAGGCAAACTTCAGACTTTCTGACGTCCGTGTCTTTGTCTTTAGTTTCAGGGTCGTACTTCTAGTTAGAATTTTTAGAATAGGTGTTCAAATATGCAAAAAATAATCAGTGTAACTTCACCACACAAGAGATCAAAGTTCAAAATATTCGTGATCACACCATGTCAAAATTAATAAAAGCTTAAAATAAATGCTTGAAACCGTACTCAAATTTACTTGAAAATCATGTATACATTTATTTCCGCAAATGTGTTCGCGGTGAGAATCAACATGTAGCTGGGTGGTTAGAAGGCTCCAACTTTGAAGCTCTGTGAATCCAATTTCAGTAGTCATCGTATGAGTGTATGTGGGTGGTGGTGGTGAGCTTGTGTGCGTTTATATGTTGTAGTACTCGATATTAAGATCTGAAAATGATACTCGTGTAGTATATAGATTTATCATATTGTACTTGTACAACAAAAGGTATTAATGGAACCGGATGGAGAAAATATATGCACAGAGAACGTGTCCTTTCCACACAAATTTCTTGTGCAACAGGTGCACCCCACATAAAACACATGCTAAAAGTTCTAAGAAACTAGACATGTCATATATTTAACATGTCACTAAATTTTCAGCTACAAGAATCAACTCATAACACAAGAAATAAAAACACTAAATTTAGTTGTGCACCTTTGGTAGTGCCAATAGTTTTTTTTGTTTACGAATTAGCTGAAACTTTATATTATTTGAACACCAATATTATAAGAAAAAGCCTAATCAAAAATAAAAATACAATCCAATCCTGGGGGAAATCTTCAGCGTCTCCATCCTGCACATGTCGACGGCACGCCGAAACACCACTATTTGTAGCATGGTTTGTCCTTTTTTATTTATTTCTCATGTTGAGTTAAATTCATAAATGAAAGATATATTATATGTATCCTTGATTATTTTCGTAATTTTTAATAAGTCTTATCATAAACATCTGAGTGAATTCCACTTTCTATCCCATAGTTGTACATCTGTGACACATATTACCCATTTAGTGCGAATTCTATCAAAATACCCCATCTAGAAATTTTGGACATGAGTTTTACCCCATTTTAGCATTTTGAATAAATTTTTAGGTAAAACCTACGTTAGGACCATATGGCGCAATAAAATATGTAAAATTAGGAGGGCATCATCGGGGATCCAGACTTTTCTTGTCAATTTATTATGTTCATTCTCAGGCCCAACGGTTGACCAAATAATGGGTATAAAATTATACTCATACTCCCATGCGGGTACCGGGTAAAATTTTCATCCTTATTCTCACATTTTTTGAATCTCGATCATCACCTCACACCTTACCCATCAAATATACATCAGGAAAAGAGGGATTCAAAGTTTCCAAAATAGCTAATCTATATGAATTTTAACTAGATGAGATCATTAGTGTCACAAATGTTTAACTAGGTTTTTTTAAATTGTTGATCAGCACATATGTCAAGTGGTAATATATAACAAAAGGGATAAAAAGTGGAATTCACTCAAAATTTCCAGCTAGCTGTAAAAACTAACAAGCTCACGATTTGTAGTATTCCAGAATGTAGCTTGGTACTTCTTTGTGCTAACTCGCCTTTTGCTTTGCCCGACGAACGGAAAGCTGTCTAAAAGAACCATAATAAACACGTCAAAAGACTGAACCACACGCATGCCCCTAAGCTCCGACAGAGCAAATCTATTCAGCGACGAGCATCAAGATACATCTGTATAATACACCCTCTATCCATTTTGTTGGGTAAAGACAGATCTCAATTTGAAATCTGGGAAGGCAATGTTGGCATTATTCCGCGGCGAACTACAGGTCAGCGTCCAGTTGACGGTGCAGTCAGCCCCTATGCCGACGGAATACCATCACAGGTTTCAGTTGCCGGATCAGTTTGCCCCTGCTCGCACATCAGCCTCGCCGCTTCTTCCAGAGACGCGTGTAGCTCGTCGTGCATACCTGATTTCTGGAAGGTAAACACAGCGCCGTTTATACATGGACTTGATCGTTGTATCGCCTTGTCCTCCAGTATTTGTTTGACAGCCTGCCACAATTCGAGACAAGAGAAAGGACATTAATGTTTCGGTAAATTCGAATAACTGAATTTGAAAACACAAAATCTTTGTTAACTCACTAACACATATGACCCTTATGATCTATGAACCATGACAGTAGGTATATTTTGGGTGAAACCAGATAAGGCTTTACTGTCAGACCAATTACAATACTTGACTGTCAAATATGTGAATTTGATTTATCATACATGAGTAAATATACACCATATATAATTACATTACTGATTTTGTGCCACCCAGTACACCAATTTGCAGTATATATCAAAATGTACGTAACACAAAACACATGGCTGTTAAATGTAAACTGATGCCAAGATATTGCTTGGTCAAACTTGCTGGATAAATGTAAACACTAAGCTTCACCAAGGTTCCAATATTATAGGGAGTACAACACAGGCTTATGAATCCTTGAGGGAACATATTTCCTAATGTGGACTGTAAGGTACCACTAGGAAAGCCATGTTGGGTACTTTTCTGGTACTTCAATAAGAAATACTCCTCCGTCCCAAAATAAGTGTCTTAGATTTGCCCAAATATGAATGTATCTAGACATGAAACACATCTAGATACATCCATATTCGGGCAATTCTTATTTTGGGACGGAGGGAGTAAATGTCAAGCATTATGCGGAGCTGAGCAAACACGACCTGACCATGCATGGATGAAAATAGATAACAAAACAAGCCAAGCAAGCAGTGAGGGCTCCCTGCTCCTAGATGAGGACACCCAGGCCTGATATTTTTATAAAATTGGACACTACTTACAATTTATAACAATTCATTCCCTAATCCCTAATAATTCTAGCAGACACACTTTTCATTGGAAAAGAATAATAATGATATGACACAAGGAACTCGAGGAAATTCCACTCAAATAATTATAACTGATGAACCATGATGCCACCCTAACTGCTGTTTCATTATAACTGATCATGATGCCACCCTAACTGTTGTTTCATGTCTACAATATGCTACTCCCAGTATCTCTCCTGCTTTCTTATTAACAGAATTTGCCCCATTCAAAATGAACAAAATATCGACCGTGTATCACTCCGACCCAAGTATGGTCACAGTACTTCTGTAATCCTTTCCTTAACATCATCTGCTTTTATACCATCACAACACCTAATAAACTAAAAATAATTCCTTTTGGACAAATAAGCATTGGCATCAGGTCAAGTGTGCCTTAGATATGGAGAAGCGGACCTCGGATGATCTGTAGAACTCCATGGCTCAATATGTCAATTGTCTTGTTTTCACCAGCTATCTAGCGTTATCTTCTAACATCAGAACATGTGGTGCTTGCACGGAGCTGTCCACGCCTATGTAATGCTAATGCATTGCCATAAGCCCATAACATCTTTCTGAAAACTAATCTGGATAACTGACTCAAGAACAGAGCTAGGTCTCCAATACTCCAATATGATATGGATGCATTTTGGTGGATGAGGGAAAAGGTGTTAAAATCCAAAAAAGGTGAACTTATAGGGGAAAGGCAACATAATATATCACAAGAGCTGAATGGTCTCGAATCACTTTCACTATCTTGATGGTATTTATTAGAGTACCATTTCTTTGATGTCTGCTTGCAGTCTTGACCCGGAAGGATGAATCTGGCCTGCATTTTCTTTTAAATGGGTATAGCTTACATTACAATGTTATAGACAATTTCTCCAACATGTAGCATCACAGGTCTGAATCAGAAGTTCTATACGAGGATGACCAGGCCCCTCAAAACTCGCATGTTTCTCAAGAATCGACTATTGCTCAACACTGAACTGCTATTGATGAAAATGCATGTACATTTCAGGCAGTTCTAGGTTGTCCCTTGTTAAACTTAGTTAATCGGCCGAGAACTTTCACAGAAGGAATCGTCTAAATTGAGTACTGATGTCTCGAACAAGTGGCATGGGTGCAAACCTGCACCATCTTGGGATGGAAGGAGGGAACGCCAATTTGGGAGACAGCAGCTGCGCCGAAGAAGTTACCAATCAGCGCGGCGTCCGTAGCTGACAGACCCCATAGCAGCCCGGCCGCGAAACCAGCGAGGTAGCTGTCTCCGGCACCGGTGGGGTCCACCTGGACGGCGCTGAACGGCGCCACGCGTGCCTCCCCACCGTCCCAGTATAGCCGACACCCGTCCCTCCCCTCTGTGACGATCACGCAGCAACGGCGCCTCGCCGTCTCCACCCCTATGTACGGCGCCTCCTCCGACGACGCCTTGAGGAACGCTACTCGGTGCAGAAGCGCCGCATACGGCGTGCCCTCCAGTGCCGTGTGGCGGACGCCGCCGCCCTCGGCGTCGAAGACCCGGATCAGCGCCTGCGCGTCCACGAGCACCGCGCGGCAAAGCCGAATCATCCGCTCGAGCGTCTCCGGCAGCACCTCCCCGGCGACGCCGACGGCGAGGCCGTAGGCGAACCGGCGGTCGGGGAGGTCGTCGGGGTAGATCGGGTCGCAGGCGTGGACGCGCCTGAGCTGCCGGTCGGGCGCGTGCGCCGACGCGACGGCGTCGGAGAAGCGTGCGTGGAAGGAGGTGGTCGGCGCGGCGCAGAGCAGCGGGGGGTGCCGCGCGGGCGCCGGCGCGGAGGCGTAGGCGAAGTCGGCGCCGACCTTGGATACGACGGAGAAGGAGGCGTCCGGGGGCGACGCGGCGTCGAGCACGTTGGAGACGAAGGCCGCCGCCCCGCCGAGCGTCTCACCCACGACGCGGCCTCCCCGGAGGAGCACGTCGTGGCAGTAGCTCCCCACCACGAGGCCCTCAAGCGCGGGGTCCCCCTTCGTCTGCTGCTGCTCCGCCGCCTCCTCGCCAGGCACCTCTGCGGGAGGCATCGTGGCGGCTACGGCAGCGGGAGACGTGCTGGAGGAGTGGCGGGCGTTGGTGAGAGGAGGGGCGCGACGGCATGACGCGGGGGAGGAGGTCGGGAGGAGGGGAATAAATGCGCGGGTGGTGGGAGGCGGGGAGAGGACGATTCCGGGAGGCGACAAGGGGAGCTTTACAGATGCCGCGGCGGTGCTTGGCGCGGCGCGACACGTGCTGGCGGCGCACGTGTGAGCTGGAGCGGCGGCGGCCGCTGACTCCGCTGCGTGGAAGGTTGGTTGTGCCGGGATCACCGGCTTGACGGCTTCGCCATGGAGTCCAACTAAAAAATTCGTTGGATTCATTTTCTCGCGACAGATTCGCGAAACTTGCCAAATCCTTTACTTTTTCAAAGGAATTATCTACACCGGAGCAGTATTCAAATTCCACTTGTTGACGTTGTAGTATACTTTTCATCCTCTAAAATGATGTTTGAAATAGCTAACCATTGTGTCGGTGTTGTACGTTTTTCTCCCCCTGCCTAATAATGCAAGAGCTCCTTCCGGTTCACGTCAAAAAAAAAAAAAACTAGTCATTCTCTTGTCCAGTGTCATAAAAAAACTCAAATTTCTGCTCAAGAATTGTAATAGCATTGTGATGTCATCGACAACTCATCGTGTGCGCAACAAACCACATGTTAGCAACGAGCATCTTGAATTTTATGCATAGGTGTTTCATCCATTTTGTCAAACCTATAGAAAACCGTTTGTTTAGTATGCAACCTTATAAAAGTAGTACTCACTCCGGTCCACAAAAAGTATCGACGGTTATACACATACTTGTAAGTGATTAGTTGTTTTCGGGCGACATTTATTCCGGACCGGAGGGAGTAATACTTTCCATCGATGATAACTATGGCGAGAGTACAATCAATAAACTTCTCGTGCATATCCAATGGTGTACCTGATATAATTCTATCGGATATTTGTGTGATATATATTTGCGGATTAACTCAAGTTGGCACACGCCAATTAGATGTTCAACATCTAGAATGTAACTTCAATGTGCACACAAATTCAGATGTTGGAATTTGAAATTATCCTGACCCCGTTGTTATGGGAAATCACATAAAGAAAATCCAGAAATGTCCACAAACTATGTTGATTCACGAGAATCATACAATAAAATTACAGTTGTCGACATATATTTCTACTCGGAAATTATAAAATTCTTCAACTAGATCCAGAGCCACGAATTTATGAAAAAGTGTCTCAAGCACTCATATTGGCATAAATGGAAGGACACAATTAAGGCATTACTGCACTCGCTTACCAAAAGAATGACATTCTCTACACTTAAGTCTTCCATGTGGTATACATATAGCTTTTCGTCCAGAAGAGGAACACAACTAATGAGGAGATGAGATATAAAAAGATAAATAGCAACATGGTCAGTGGCGAGTCGACAATGATTACTATGACATAATACTACTTTTTATATGAATGTCTTTGATGGTTTAGGAGTGATCTTATTATTACTTATTATGACTGGCAGTATATATGCATATACCAATGCAGTTAATGGATGTACTGACCGCATATTTATCTCTGAAGCTCCATGTAGATTATATGAATGTATTTGATGGGTTTAAGATTTCCGAAACCAGATACAAATCACCACATGCATTGTATAAAATTTACGAAAGTCAGTCAATGGCTTGAATAAGTTAATTAAAATGTGTTGTGACGTCTAGCGAATCCCTTCTTTAGAAAGGATACTCGCATAATGATCATTGCACATGTATGTTTATAGATAAACCCTCAAAAGCTTTTTGTATCATGTTAATGACATCATTGACATCGGTGTTATTGGTAACGCGCAAGATATATATAGCTGTAACACACAATCATTTAACGATGGAGTTTGAGGAGTTTTTTCTTAAGTATACAACTTGAACACCTTCTTTGGTGATTACGTGTTTATCAACCGACCCATATTCACAAAGAGGGCACCGATGGCAAGCCTCTTCGCGACCAGGGGTAGGCCATGAGTGGAGGGTGTATGTGGGTCTCGAGCCTCTTTCCACCGTCTCTCGCCGCCTATTTATTCGCCTTGACCTAAAACCATCGGGTACCGAGTTTATTTGTTAGTTCAACTGCCACAAGGTCTTGTTTGTGGCAGAGAGGAGGGAGAGATGGGTGGGAATTGGGGTGTGGAGAGAGGGTGGCGTGGCCGGGTTCACCGCTTACGGGCTAGGCCGGACAAGAGACGGACGCGGATGGACTTGGACGATGTTTGTCCCACAGTGAATCCGACCCAAATTTGGTCCAGAAATAGGTCAAAACAGGCACTCAACGCAGATGCCGGTCCATTGGTGGTGCTGCGTTGGGTCACCCAGACAGAAACGGAAGCGGTCGAACCAAATGGAGGGCCACACTAGAGTTGCCCTATCGACTACTCCTTCCATTCGGTATTATTGTCGCTAATTTAGTACAAGTCTGTACTAAATTAGCGACAATTATATGAAAAGGGAGGGAGTATTAATCAAACACATTTTATTCCATCCGCCCAGAAAAGCAAAGGAAACGCAAAGAATAGACGACTCCTCAAAATCCGGACCATCAGATCCCATCCGTACCTGTTCCTTCAACCAAACACAGGCTTAACCGAACACGTCCAAGACCGAGGGGATCCGCGGTGAAGCATTAAAGACGAGCGCGGGTCCACCGCGGTGCGCCGCGGCCTCAACCGAGATATGAAGAGAAGGGAACCCACCGGCGGCTTCCAATTCCAAATGTCGTCCCCTCTCCGACCCCAAAACCCAATCCCCCAAGCAAATCGGCGGCGGCGACGAGGAAGGCGCGACCGCTGTCCGCGATGAAGATGGCGCGAGCGTCCGTGATGACGAAGGCGGGCCCGTTGGAGTGCGCCGAGGATGCGCATGTTTTGCTCCCCTCGCCGCCGCCGTCCGCGATGACGAAGGCGCGAGCGTCCGTGATGACCAAGGCGGGCGCGCTGGAGTGCGCCGAGGTTGGGCATGTTTTGCTCCCCGGAGAGTACCCTTTCGTGAAGCGGTTCCGTCTCCGGCGGCTCCTCGCTTTCCTCTGGCGCCAAGGCTGCTGCTCCACCTTCGTCGCGTACGTATACGCGCGCGCATCCACTGCACGCCGCCCGCCCTCCCTTGTTTTGCTTTGCTTGCTGTTCGCCGGAATGAATGTATACGCATGGATCGATGCATGCAGGTTGCTGAAGCAGACAAAAGTCTTCTTTTGCGTGGACTACCTGGCGCAGTTCGTGGCCAAGGGCAAGTGGACGGAAGCCTTGGACTACCTCGTCCCTCGCTTCCTGCCGGCCGAGCCGCAGAGCATGGAGGGCCGTATCCTCGTCTTCTTCCTCTCCCAGCATCGCTCCTTCCATTTGGAGGTTGTCAGGTAAGTGAGTCCTCTTGCATTCTCTCGCTCGCAATGTAACACACATCGTCTTCTCAGTCACTCATGGTACTCCTCCTCCTCCTCCTCCTCTGTTTGTGGATCAGGAGGCAGCTTCGCGTGGACATGAGACCCGTATGGGCTAAAGCAGCGGGGATCGTCCGGGACTTGGCTACCAGGACTCCTGAATTTAAAGACCGACTGCTACTGCCGGCAGACCCGATGGGTTCGCAGAACGTACTCCCCATCGGCTTCGGGTATGCATTGCACGTTTTGTTCAAGTGTTATTCCATGATGATCTGAGCACTAGTAACCAAATTCATTTGATCATCCGGGCCAGCTTTGCTCCTTTCCGTCGGAGGTGGCACGTCAAGAAACACAGGCCACAATCTTCTGCAATTGCTAAGCTCTATCTTCACAAGAGGAGCAGCCTGCCTTCTTCCAGCCACAGCAACCAGGAGTTGTCACCTGCTGGTATACATCTCCCCCCCCCCCCCCCCCCCCCCATAATATGTTTACATCTCAATTGCAGAATTCCAAGCTAAGGCGCTCGATTGGTTTCGGGGAATTAAGAGTAAGACTGCTGGACTCTGACTTAACGAACGTTGCGCTTAACCTTCTGTTCATTACTAGTATGCATGCTATGATTTCCGTAGAGACCATCCTACTCTCCTCGTTTTTAAATTCCACTTGCATCTTATCCATTGGACCATTATCAAAGATTTGAATGCGTAGTACCGACTAGCCAGAAAGAAGACCATATATGAAGGTTGGTAGGGGCGGCACCAAGTCAATATTCTTATGATTTGTTGAAGGACTACAAAACTTTCTATCTGTGCTAAAAAACTTGCTTTAGTTGGGAGAAAAAAGAAGTAGCTACCGCGTCCTAACAGAAACTATTGAAACAAATTGTTAAAACGCATGCTCTTAATTTGCAATCAACATCTACTTTTACTTCCCTTGAGACGCCATCGATTCTAATGTTTCAACTTTTCCAATGGAATAACGTTAAATGATGGCACATTTTATTAGTATCAACTGATTAACTAGTGATATTCTACTATTCAGAGGAAAGTATCGAAGCTCTTATACACCTTCCGAAGCTTAATCAAGGGTGTGGGCTTCAGTTAAGTGTGAGGGAAGGTAAATTCGTCGTACTTGTTTATCCAAAAAACCTTTAATTTCGCAAATAATCACTTCCCATTTTCTCCACATTCTATCTGGGCTATGTTGAATCCTATTGGGGATCATCGTCATGACATTATTCTGTACAACTTTTCATCTCTGTTTTACTAGATTTTCACATCACATTTTTTGTTGGAGACGACTTCAGCACTCCCGTGTTATTATGCAGAATTACAATGAAACTAACTTTTGGCCTACTTTGTATGCTGTTGTTGATTCGCTATTACTGTGATATGTGTTACCTTTGCGTCCTTACAAACGTATTATTTTCTCTTCGCTGCTCCGATATGTCATTATTGCTACTGTATTGCCTATGCTTGGGTGCATACACCTGTAATGATGTATTTAACACATGTCGCAACCCCGGTTGCTACGCACATTTCCTATACACCATTTGTTTGCAAAAAAGAAAAAAAAAGTCACTGTCAATCATTTCTTAATTGGGACAGTCCTCTGTGTGCACAACTAATATCTAAAATTTGTTACTGTTCCAGGTACTCATGTTACTGGAAATGTGATAAATCCTGAGTGTTCTTCGGTTCCATCAACTATTGATGAAGGTAAATTACTTCGAAAGTTTCAATCATATTCGAACTAGGAAAAACCTCCATATATGCACAGAACACCTCCAGTCGCCGCGAGCCAGTCCATTTTGGATGGCCTAGGTTTTGTAGCCGATTTATTCGAATCAGGGAAAACCTCAATATATCAATTCAACCCCTTCAAATTTTTCCTGATAGGTGCTCCTGTCTGCCATGCTATGTTTGGCGATGGGATTAATTCGGCTGAAAATTCTGCGATATCATTATTGGCCAAGACAGTTGAATGAGTAGAACACCCTCATGTGTGCAAACTAATTTTTTTTCGATATTGAAGAAGAAAAAAATTGCAGTCACGATTATTAAACCCTGAAATTATTGAGTATATGTAACACTGAATGTTATCAGGGGGCTATAAGTCCGCATCTCGAAGAAATGTGTTCTTTTCACATGCCTTTCACATCGGTTTATACATGAATGCATAGGCATATTCTAAATGTTGAAATCATGTAGGTATATTGCCTTTTCAGTGCTATATGGTTACCAAATCTTAAAATGCTCTCTTTCATCATGGGCACTCCTTAACTACTCACCCCTGCCGGTGATGTGCCTCACGATTTCTACTTATATTCTTTGATACTTTGCCCCTTAAGAGATCTCTGGTGGAGGCATGTTTACTCAAATTCTTTCTTCAATCAATCTTTTGTGAGTTGCACAGCTGTACCACAGCTTTGTTTTGAGTGATCTTCTTCTTGCGCTTCTGTCTGTCATTTCTAACTGCCAAATTTACTGCAGGTGGTGCTGCAATATCCCAGACTATGTTCGGTACCATGGCATGTCCTGAAAAATCTGAGGTCATATCTGCTGCGAATGATGGTAAATTAGTTGAATACCCCCAACTCTTCCATAAAAGAGAAAAAAAAAACTCGACCAACAGGAACAACATCTTAATAAGAAGAACCATCGGACACCAGTGACCATTCAAACTCTGGGGAACCCACAAACAAGATAGATATCCCTCTGCACATTTGATTCCTGAATAAGCTTTAAAAAACCTCATATCTACTTGTATTGTCTATGTGCATTATTTACAATAGTATTTATCCAGTGATGACATGCATAACCATGTTTTCAATGCACTAATTTCAATTACTGACCATGCTACGTTCTGCTTCTTTCCACCACTTGGATCCCAAAGCTAATTTAGAAGTAATGTGGACGAAGTCATGCATGCTAGAGTTGCATTTGAAAACAATCATTGCATTAAGATCATGTGCTGCAAATTTTGAGGAAGCTATTTGATCTCTTTTATGTTGCACCCAATATTCTGAAATCTTATCTGAGGCTCTAGTAGTCTAGTGCTAGTAAACTAGGTGCATACTGTTATTTTGAGAGAGTAGCCTCATTTCTTCACCTGTTGTCCTTGAAATGCTCACCTGTTAAGAATATCGGGCATAAAATTTTAGTTTTGTTGTAAGTTTGTTTGCCCTAACTGACACTTAATCCAATGATCTTAATCGTATTACATTGTTGTGCCCGGTACAGGTCAAGAAGTTAGTTATACTGGGAGTGCTTATCAGGGTTCTTATCCAAGAAAGAGGCCAATGACAGAACAGCAGGAGGACTATTTGGATATAAAAAAGCAACGGACTGCTGGGGCCAATGGTGAAGCAAGTACGTTAACATACTACGTTTCAGTACTTATATAATTTTATTAGCACCTTACTACAACTAGTGATAGGGTAGTGTTAACATAAGGTTAGATGTGTTGACATGTTAATGATTCTAGCACGAAGTGCTGTGTTGGTTTTGTATAGACCTTGATGGGTTAAGTAGGGTTGTTCCTAGTTTACATTGATATGACAATTGCAGATTGTTGCCTCCACTTTTACTATATATAGGAACCTTGTGATTTCAATTTTAACCAAATGATTTGGCGATTTGTACTTGAAATGGTTGTTGATTCTGTTGAGTGAAACATTCTGCGAGCTGCTGTAAGAATGCTTTACTCTGATGTTTTTATGCTAGTGTTTACGATGGAACTAGTGTTAAATTCTCCTTTACTCGTTGTTTGATAAAGGTTTTGTTGTTGAGCTTGAAAGAATAGTTAGCATTTTGTTCTGAATTTCACTCCCTACGTAACTCACTGTATTCCTTGGCCAGACACCCCAATACTGCACATTATGGAAGGAGAAGGCACTGGAGCAGCTGTGGGCACTTCAAACCAAGATCGCTGAGCTGCTCCCAGTAACCAAGTGAAACTCTTGGCCTGCGTGCCTGAAAATGGCCTGTATCAAGACCTGTACCGTTGAGCCAGAATACTTTGATTGTTGGGGCTCTCCTAAATAAGTAGAAGTGAATCTAGTTCTTAAAAGACCTTGTTACTTGCTGGTTTCATGAGCCTGTGGAGTTTTTAACTGGGTTGCCTTTGTTGTTGGAGATGGAGTACTCTGTTGTTTGACTGCTTTTGCCGCATAAACTTATTTAGTACCAGCTTACATCGAGACTTCCAAGTTTCCCTAGAGCTTCGTGTAATTATGACACACTCTCTTTGAGTGCCTAATAGCATCAGTAGTTTATTAAGATATTTTCACAGCCCTTTTTTTTTCCAAAACATGCATGAACGATTTTGATCTTAAGTTTCAATTTTTTGAATTTAAACCGGAGTTGTTCTGACCTGTTGGTTCACCCCTCAGCCCGCTTCTCATGCGTCACTATCTTGTATAGCATGGCGCCGAGCTAGTGACGCAAATGAGGCTACCGAGCTAGTGACCCATGCTTGAATTCATCATGTTGAAACAAATTTTATAGTCCTGTGTTTTGAAATGTCTTTATATGATCCTGATAGTCTTTGGTCTTGATATATTCTCTCTAAAAAAACATAGTGGAAAAAATATGAAGAGAAATACAAGAATTTGATATATCATTAAAAACTCCTTAAACCCACTAGGAAAATATAAGTAAAAGATGATTTGATATATTTGTACTATCTCATAAAATCCTATGTGAGAAGTAAATTTAGAAAAATCAGTTAGTTGGTAGTACAATTTGATCGCTGCCCAACTATAATTTGTTCACCCAATAATGTTCTTTTTTTCTGAGAGATGCCTCTAGTGAAATTATGACCCCCAGTGACCCAGTCCATCTTTTACCATTGTTTACGCCTCTCGTTTTACTTTCTTTCACCATTTTTTCTTACTGCCCGTTTTTACTTTCATTGTTATTCATCATTATCTTCACACGTTGTGTTTAATCCTTGTAACTAGCAGAACGGGAAGTTTCACAACCTTTCTGGACGTTGGGAACAAATGTGTTTTGTGTGTAGGTACCATTAACTTAGTTGAAATTGTTGTGTTTTCTACCGGTTCGATAAATCTTGGTTCTCAATCGAGGGGAATACTTCCTACTGGGCTCGTCATCCCTTCCACATGGGGTTCCCAACTACTTCTACCGAAGTAGTAGCCCCCTAGGCACAATTGGGACTAAGGCCCTGTTTGTTACCGCTTCCGCTTCAGCTTTTCGGATGGAAAAGCGGAAGCTGAAACAAACAACCGAATATTGAAAATCGCTTTTGAAAAGCACTTGACGGAAATGAACTGGGAGCCAAGGGTGCGCCAGACTCTTCTACATCAACTCAGATTCTTCCTGTCTCAATTTCCAAAAAAAAATCCCTCTCTGGAAGGTTCCTAAAATATGAAATAAAGAGAAAGGGTTTTCTGCTTTCTTGCGATCAATAATAATTTAGTACACAAAATCATAAAGTATGTAAATAACAATAAATATGATATTAAATCTGAAAAGAAATATATATGGTTATGTGTACAATCAATAAGCATTAAGCGTGTGAAACATGCAATCAAGATCCATAGTTCATAATTTGGACAAGACATAATAAAGATATTCAGTAAGATCATCAAGTCAAGCATGGGTAAAAAATACATCCAAAGCACATGAGTTCACGAAAATATATGCAATTAAATCAAACATCCATTACCCATCGACTTACCTATCCACCAAACAAATAAAAAGATACAAACCAAGTGACTGGAAGGAATAATGAATTCAATAGGTGATACGTGCTTTCTGATATATAATTTTCTAGATGGCCAATAATCATCATGATGTGCATCCACAAAGAAACTTGCACAAAAATAGCTACAAAATACAAGAACATGATATTCAAGTGCGTAATCATAATTATGCAAATTTGATCTTTGCATAAAAGCATAACTCACGGCTCAATTTGATATCGTTTGCATAGCAATGAGCATCTTGAGTAATCATAGAGTTTATCCCAACCGCATGTTGAACTTAGGTTTCCTTGCTATCATACATAAAAGCATGCTTTCATGTCCCGATCTTTGATAGGGAATTCTCCATGTTGGAAGTCTATCAGTGTAAATCCTTAGTTTTAGCATTTGTAGTATTCATTGACATGCCTAGGGTATTCAGTGAAGAAGTGTGTTAATAACTGTTAAAAAGCATCCTATTTTGCTCATATTGTTTCCACTTCAATTATGTAATAACTGAATATGATAAAATGGATCTACCATCATTCCCATGTTACTATTATTATTATTATTATTACTGTTATTATATTGTTAGCAAACATGCTCGTGCGTTGCAACGAGATAAAAAAATCTACTCTGCCCATGCGCATGATGAAACAATATCTATTCCACCTTTTGAAGGTAACAATTTTTCTTTGCTTCACAATGATGAAATGTACTTTTTATCTAAAAATGATCAAGTATATTCCACACAATACAAACTAATCACATAGAATACTCTGAGCTAAATCTTTTTTTTGTGTGCTTACAGACGATATGCATTTCACACAAGTATACCAATTCGTGGGTGATATATATCTGACCCAGCTATGTTGTTCCACGTCGAAGCCCACCTGCACAAACCTAAGGAAGGATGGTATCACCTAGAATATAGTATGTGTGCTTCAATATTGTAGTCTTAGTTACTTATTTTCAGCATGATCATTCGCAAGGCGTTAACATGGTGCAGAACTTGGTGATTCGAAGGATTCTCGAGAACAGTAGATCTACCATCAATTCCATATTATTATTATTATTATTATTATTATTATTATTATTATTATTATTATTATCATCATCATTATTATTATTATTATTATTATTATTATTATTATTATTATTATCATCATCATCATTATTACTCCCTCCGTACTAGTTCCCTGGGCATAATCCCAAAAATCATTTGTCCCATAACTTACTCACCTCCTAGGCACAATTGTATTTAATTCCATCTCAACTAGTGGCTAGTTGCCTCCCCCACCAATGCATGCAAGAGTATAGCCCCAATCAATTATCATCTTGGGCCAAGATATTCAAAAATTATGCCTTGGGTACTTGGACGGAGGGAGTACTACTATCACTATTATGATTATCATTAGGAGGATGTGATAGAGGCAGACTCTTCTCATAAGCCTAGCCATAGTGGGAGTATCATAAATTTATTCCATGTTGGCAAAAATCTAATGTGGCATAACAATTAATTTGAGAGAGAGAGAGAGTGAGAGAGAGGATAGTGGTATCATGATATGATACTGTATCATACTACTTATAACTGGAAAAATAACGGAAAATAGATCTTGTACACATATTTGCATTGAGATTCTACAAAGTAATATATAGTAATATATAGAATGAGAGATACTACCGCATATGCATGATGTTACCACATGATACTACGCATTATAGAGGTAGTATGATACAGTAGTGTCATATGCATGATGTTACCGCATGATACTACGCATTATAGAGGTAGTATGATATAGTAGTGTCATATGCATGATGTTAGCGTACGATACTCCCCACTATGACCAGCTAGCCTAAGTATACCTATTGATGTTGAAACTATTCTAGCACACATCAATAGGTTCATTATCATTACCAAACAACCCACTAATAGGAATTTAATTAGACACGAAGTTTATTTCAAAACATAGACATGGTCAAATAAATTTTAGTATTTAAGATCACGGCCTCATCTATAGAATTTACCTTTTAGTACATGGTGAAGCTGTTTCATTATGACATTGAGCATGATTACAACATATTATTAGTAGAAATTTAACTTAGAAGTTGTCTTACCCATAAAAGCAGAAGGTGTCGGAATTTCAAGCTGAAGTCATAGTCCATCGTATTAATTATTACAAACAATGTTATAATTTATTGGGTTTTGCTGACAGTAACTCAAAATTGTTTCATTTGTAATCAGCTAATCTTTTTTGCGTACATGGCACAATGTGTCACTAGTATAAAAAATATGCAAAATGGTTGTTCAAGTGGTAAATATTTCATAATATCCATGCAAGAAAAGTAGTTTGTGGTTGCCTTTTTCTTAGCATTTATGGCCACATTCTTTGCCTCTTTTCTCAAGAGCTACATACATGGAGTGTACGTGGCTTTGAGTTTGGCAAAGAAAACAAAGACAAGGAGCTCGCAAGCAAGCCATCACGCTATGTCCTGAATCAGGACTCCTGATGCAAACACACAGTTATCGTATTTTCTATGGCAATTCGACGCAAGAGATCCGTCTATATGTAAGTACTTACACATGTTGACTTCCCCCTAACAAGTTTTGTAAAGTTGACGTAAGACCGGTCATGCACACGGCACATCAGTTTTCGGAAGATCCAGACATGCACACGGCACACCAGTCATGCATACCAGTGACATTTGAAGTTACACAAGTTGTATTTGATACTATTTTTTTCCAAAAGGCTGCGAGCAGAACCTCGGGAGAAGAAATTACCCGTTTCGTGTTTGCTTGTAGGCCTGAAACGAGGCGAACAAGCAAGGAGTTTGAGCGAAATCTAGCATTGCTTAGCGTTATTACGTTTTTACCCTTTGCGCCTTTTCTTTGAACCGATACCCTTGTGTCTGTAAGCTAAAGCTAGCCAAACTCGCCCAGCGACACCACTCTATCCCTGCCTCTTCTCTTCCTCCCACCCGTCGCCGTACCACTGTCACCCACTACCAAGTCTTAGGGTTTAAGCTTTTCTCGATCCAAAACGATGGCCAATGACCCCGGCGGCCGCGGTGGTGGTTTGGGTCGAGCACTCTCTCGGCAGGGGTAGCGGTGGTGGTGGATCCGGTCATGGACTGCCCGGCAGCGGCGGTGATGGTGGTGTGCTGCCGGACGCCGGTCCAGGACTCCCCGGCAGCGGCCGTGCTGGCGTACAAGGACTGCTCGGCCGAGGCGGCCCTGGGCCTGGTGCCGTGCAGGGCGCCCCTCAAGGACAGCTCGGCAGAGGCCGCGGCGGCAGTGCACTGCAGCGCGCCGCTCAAGTACTACCGGGCAGCGGCGGCCGTGGGCCTGGTCGCGTCGAGGGCGCCCGGCAAGGACTGATCGGCAGCGGCGGCGGCGGTGGTGTGCACGGCGGCCGTGGGCCTGGTGCCGTGCAGGGCGCCCCTCAAGGACAGCTCGGCAGAGGAGGCGGCGGTAGTGTCCTGCAGCGCGCCGCTCAAGTACTACCGGGCAGCGGCGGCCGTGGGCCTGGTCGCGTCGAGGGCGCCCGGCAAGGACTGATCGGCAGCGGCGGCGGCGGTGGTGTGCACGGCGGCCATGGCCTTGTGCCCGCCACTTTTGCTGGCGTCCACGGCGGCGGCGTAGGCGGTGGTCTTATGCTCGGCTTCACTGAAGGTGAAGCGGACGAAGACGATGAGATACTGATGCTGACGGCTGGTTTCGGCGCCGATCCGTCCGATCCAAACTTGATGCTTCCTCCATTCAACCTGGACGTCCCTGCCATGAACGATGACCACACCATCGAGGAGATGGCACCAGCACTGCACGGCGACGAGCAATACGACTACCTCCATGATGAGGCACTGATGCTGAGGGCTGGTTTCACCGCCGATCCGTCCGATCCAAACTTGATGCTTCCTCCATTCAACCTGGACGTCCCTGCCATGAACGATGACCACACCATCGAGGAGATGGCACCAGCACTGCACGGCGACGAGCAATACGACTACCTCCATGATGAGGTGCAGCTCGATTTCAGTGTTGACGACCTCCAGCTCTGTGTTCCGGACTGGGAAGGCATCGAAGCCGTCCTCCACTTGGACGCCGGCGACGAACATTTGCAAGGTTTGCAGCTGGCGAAGGGGACTGGAGGAGGTGGAGGACATCGGTTCCTTGGGCTCGCAATTGTACCGCGTGCTCTCCCTACGCAGCCTGCTCTCGCTGTTCTACCGGAGATAGAGCGCACGCTGCTCACTGATCCGGAGCGAACTCCTCTCCATGCCCCTCTCCATCCAGAGGCTGCTGCTGCTCAAGTCCCCCATCCTCCTATCAATGCAGAGCTTAATGCGCCTCCTAATGCTTCCAGTGCAGCACCTCTGCATCTCTATGCATCGCCCCCTGTCCAGCATGGTGCTTGGGTCGATCCTCTCTTTCCTGTGGTTGCAGACTTGGGCACCTATATGGAAACATTGTTAAGCGATCCATATGGGCCTACATGGGTCTCCAATGTCATGAGAAACAACATTAGTGGGCAGCTCAATGATGAGAAGAACCTTAACGCCATTCTTCCTGGATTATCAGATGCTGCTACCCGAATCTTACACATACTACAGTCCACAAACTGGCCAGTGGCACAGAACTGGAATCCTCTCGTCAGCTATTATATCGGTGGAGTTCTAGCTGGGATGACGGTAATGCAAGGAGCGATGGCTTATGCACAGGACCAGCTGCTCAAGAATTGCATGCTCATGCTCCAGCTGAGGAGGCGCCACATCATGATGTGCAAGCTCCTCAACCTGCAGCCGTACCTATTCGAGATTTTGGACCTGTGGTGCTCAGTCCACCATCACCTGAGTATGTTTATCTTCCTAAGCTTTAACATGATTATTACTTAGTTCACAATTGACTGATCATCTTTTTCGATAAAGATTGACTGATCATTTGCTCAAAATCAACACTATATCTGTACAATGGTTATCTGCATGCAATCCTACTAATAATGATGTACAGCCTTCAGTTTATTTTTGACACATTACTTCTGGTTTTAGGATCTCTATTGTGTCTCTCTGTCCACAAATCTTAATTTAAGTTTGGACATTCAGGATAAGGCCTAGGCCTGGCGTGGACTTGAGTTCTCGCTCAAAATCTAAAAGTTTAAACTCTGCTAACATATGTTTTAGTATTTACCCATGCTATATAAATTATTGTTTTATGTAATGACATCTTGGTATCAGCCTAAGTGTTCGTCTAAATGTTGTAGGGACGCATATTCTGAAAGTATTGTTGAAATGCACATTAGAAATGGAGAGTTTGATCTGCTCGAGGAGTACATTTCAAGGTATATCCCTCGCTATGATGCAGCAGTGGCTGTGGATTCAGTCCATGCGGGTCTCTTCCTGATAATTAGAAGAGGGGTTCTTGTCGAAATGTTGAGGAGAGGAAGTGCAGAGGCAGAGAATTATTTTCACCAACATTGAAGTTCACTGCTGAATTATCACTCAGTTCGCCTTTTGTCAACCGAAACAACTTGATAGGGCACCTAAATGTCGTTAGAACTGCTGTGCGCAAAGGAAAGTAAGTTGTTCTCTCTATCCTCATCTCATCATCATCACATTCGCTTCACATTAACAACTTGTCATTCTGTATTTCAATTAGGCCGCTAGGACACCACGCAAATATAGAGGGCGTAGTTTCCTCTGTGCTGGATTATATGAGGTTATATTTCCCTTCCGAAACTGAGTGAGTACATATCTGTATATTTCATATCATGTCTTTTGTAGATCATACATCATGGTCTGTTGATACTAATTGAGTGGCATTCTAATATATTGTTCAATATTTTTTTCATCATTTTTAGCAGTGTGTGTGATTCTGGAACAAGATTTTTCTTGTTCTTTCGCCCTATGGAGGCTCAACAAGTGAGGTGTATGGGCTGTCAACGTCTTTTTTCAAGGAGGTCTCACTCTAATGAAATAATAAAGAGACACTTCAGATCCACTAGACACTCCTGCAAGAATCTGACACGGAATGTAGCGTACCGCTACAAATTGGCCTTCCGTGAAAATAGAGATGATGAAATAAACTTTCAGTCAGAAGTGAATTTTGATAATGTGCTCATTGCAGGTAGTTGGTTATGAATTCGATTAAAAAATGGATTAGTACTTACCAGGAAGCTGCTCACTAACATTTTGCTTTAGCAGACCTGGCGATTATGCCGAGTCCTTCTACAGAAGAGGGTCCAGCTCCTGACCAAGCTGAGTCATCAAGTGCTGCGGCGACAAGAGTTGCATGGTCATCGAATGTTGCAACAAGAATGGCCACAGGTAACGCAATGTTCTCCCACTTCACATCAATAGGAGTACTAGGGCCAATAGTGAAGCAAGTGCTTTAACATACCGGGTTTCAGTTCCTGCATAATTTTATTAGCTACTTACAACTGCTGGTGATATGATATTGTCAACATATAGATTAGATGTGTTAAGGCCTGGTGCTCCTCTCTAGTGTAAGTCCCATGGTGTCTTCATTTGCTAGAGAGAATAGAGAGATCAGAGAGGGAACACCTAACATAGCACATAATGCGCCGTTGGTTCTGTATAGATCTTGGGTTAAGTAGGGTTATTCCTAGTTTACATTAATAGGACAATTATAGATCATTGTGTCCACTTTACTTCATAGGGTGCTTGAGATTTCTATTTAACCAATTGATTTGGCAATTCGTAATTGAAATGGTCTGCTTTTGGAGGTTGGAATATGGAATACATTATTAGATATTTAGACAAATGCCAGTTCATACAATGGCAGCGAAATACTTGGAACTTAATTCTTTCATGCCTTCGCCACCAAACTGAATCTGTTGAAAAGAATTTGCCGCAGAAGAGTACATTCATTTCATTATTCAGAACTTAATTGACTTCGCAAATCTCAGTCTCAATTTTCAATTAAGAGGGTGTTTTCTTGTCGTGAATTTAACTCGGTACATAACTCACTGTATTGCTCGACCAGGCACCCTGCCCAATATTCAGGAAGACGTTGGAGCAGATGGGCATCCTCCTCCGGCACCATGAAACAGTTATGTCCTACTGCAAATATTGGCCTGCGTGCCTGAAAATGCCCTGAGTGGCATGTAAAATCAAGTCTCAACGTTGAGCTAGGAGCGTGGTTTTGCCAGACGCTGGGGGATCTTACCTCAAAACAAATTTATGGTTTGCCTGTTTTGTGCTTTTGGCTGAATAAAACGATGATGTTGAACAACTGACTTGCTCGGATGCTGTTGCCAAGCTTTGTTAGTAAAATCTTACATCGAGGCTTCCAAGTTCCTCGATAACTTCTGAGTTCACACAATTAGGCTACTCTGTTTTTGAGTGTCTAATAGCATTACTCTGGTCAGACCTACCATTAGTGGGAGTAAATCATACCTATGATACGTCAGATGCGGCATAGAGAATGTTTGTGTGCGCGCGCGTGTGTTTTACTAACGTGTAGAACGTGTGTTTGTTTGTAGTTGACTCCCGGGACCTCGCACCTCATAGCTAAGAGCATCTTCGCCGGCACCTGAAAAGCCAAATATGGGTCCGGAAAAAGACCAAAACGCATGAAAGTGTGTAATCTATGCACCATTTGATGGTTAAAATTGACTGTGTAGTTTTAGGCCCAAGGACAAAATCGATGTTTTCTCAAACCAGTTCAGAGGTACATTTGTATATTTAGGTATAATGGATCTTAATTAATTTCAATGGATTAGGTGTGGGAACTCAGATGTCTTTTGAGTCCAATCACTCCCCTTAGCTACGGGCCTAGCCTTCTAACTCATCACCGCCCTGAGAGCTCCTCGGCCCGGAAAGATACGGGCCGATTTTGGGGGTGGACCGTTTTTTGTGGCCTGAACAGATAAAGGAAAATGCGCCGGCCCGAAAAAATATGTCCGAATATGTCCGGGCCGCCGGATAAGCGGCGGCTCGCTCAGTATATAGCTGGAACGGAGGGACCGATTCAGTACCAAAACTGAACCACTCCGCCGCACCGAGCCTCTCGCCGCCGCAACTCCGGCGAGCAATCCGAGCCGCACCGCCGCTCCTCTCCCCCTCCCACCACTAGATTCATGGCAGGCTCCACACTGCACGGCTCCGGTGGCCGTTCACCGCCGAAAGACAAGGAGGTCCGTGTCATGTATCCTGCACTAGCCAACTATCCCAAAAGTCCGAACTGATGGAAAGACTAGTGCAATTCACATATACTGTAACACCCCCTCTCACGTGTGACTCGGGGAGGGAGAGGCCACACGTGCAACCGGAAGATAGCGACGGCGCGCAAGTCTCAGAGGTATGGCGCAAGACGGGCTCATACTTGGACACAAGGAGGGTTACCAGCAATTTTTAATAAATTGCACAAACCAGGACTCGAACTCGAGACCTTCAGCTCTGATACCATGTCATGTATCCTGCACTAGCCAACTATCCCAAAAGTCCGAACTGATGGAAAGACTAGTGCAATTCACATATACTGTAACAGTCCGCCGCCGCCGCTTGGAGGACACGCTCAAGTGCGGCTCCTACCGAGGCCGCCGTTGGGACAACTCACCCCCGGCGAGGGCGGCGCATGACGCCGAGGCGGGCAGCTCCTCCGGCCGGAGGAGGAAGGCGCCCGAGCCGGAGGAGATCGAGGACGGGTACGAGCTACCGCCCACGAGGTTGATTCCGGAGGACGGGTGTGTTGTCACCCTCCTCGGGCGCGGCTCCGGTTCATGCAAGCTCGACGTCCTACCGGCTTGGAAGCGTGCGGCCGCAACGGCGGCATACGAGGCAAGCGGCGCCCGGTTGCGCGCGGCTTGCTTCCAAGCTGCCATGGAAAAGCACGAGCTCGCATGGGCGGTGTGGTGCCTCGTCGAGAAGGAAGACCTCCACCTCGACCCGTAGGTCACCCCCTTAGAAGGTTGCCGGAAGGAGATCGTTGCTGCCGCCATAGAATCTCGCTGGGAAGAGATCGCCGCCGTAGATCTAGGGTTTCATTTTCTGTTTTATTTAGTTTAATTTATGTTCTACCGCACTTTAATTTTAGTTCTACTGTAATGTTCAATATGTGTTCTCGTAAATTTCTGGCGCGAAGTTGCAATCTATTTTTCCGTTTGAAAATCCAGTATGATACAGTGTATCTATTCTACCCGAACAAGACTCGTACCGGGTAATCAGTATCCCGCATACCGGATACGATTTATAGGGTTCCGGTAGGAGATTATAAATCATCTGCTAGAGACTACTCTAAGCTCCAGCCGAAAAGAACTGGCCCATGGCGGTAAAATTCCACATTCCATACGAGTAAACTTCCAAAAATGAATCTTCTACTAAAGAAAAAGTAAACTTCCCAAAAGAACCCCCTCGTCTTTCCCCACTCCGATCCACTCCTACAACCTCCGATCTCCCCGGCGTCCAAGCTCCTCCCAAACCTCGGCGCGAAATGGCGGCCACAGCCGGCGCCGCGCCGACGGCAATGGACGAGAAGGCTCGGCGCACGCGCGATCTCCTGGCCAGTTTCTACAACACCGACCCCGGGGCCGCCGGCGCTGCTCCCGCGTCCCAGGCGCGGCCCTCCCCAGGCTCCGCCTCCGCCTCCGCCACTCGAATCCATCAACTCCGCCTCCTTCAACCCCGATGTCTACATGGACGTCCTGGTTCGCCCACCTGCTCCTGCTCCTGCTCCCTCTATACGTGGTCTCTCAGATCCAGCTCTCCCTGTCTCCGTTGGATCTTATGGCTGGGCGTGCTTTGGATTGACTATGAACGAATATTGATAAGCTTGTAATGACCGCAAATTTCTAGGCTCTTGTTATATTTTACCTGATCGACTTACATTGCATTAATGCATTCTGTATGTTGAAATCCAACTGCGCGCAAAGGGCGGTTCTGTTAATATATGTGGGCTGTAGCAGTAGATTTTGTTGAGTAGAACGCTTATTAACTTATGAAATATTTCTGTGATGCGTCCGCCAAGTAGTTAAGATGTTGAATTTTGAATGGAGTTGGTTCTTAGTACTGTCCATAGGGAGATGGTGCTGTGGTCTGTGGATATATGTAATCTGACATGTCACGCAAATGTCGAGACATGGTACTTCCGCCTGTTTTGACATCAGAATGTCAAATTAAACTTCTTTAACAACAGGATTCCTTAAACGGAGTACCAGTTTCCATAACTATTTTGTCAGATGTTGCATTTGGATGTAGAATGTGTCTCCCTTAATCACTTTTATTAAAAAACCTAAAAAAAATTATGTAGACAGGAGTGTGGTATCCAGGTACACGGGATGGTGTTCAACACAAATGCCATTTGTCTGCCATTGTACTTATGCCTTTCTGTCCTTTAGCTTTGATTGATTGAATTCTGATCACTTGGAGTTCCTGTACGAGCTATCCATGAACTATATTTGAACTAGTGAACTGTATCCCATTTCCATATCAGTGCTGTATAACTTGCGTTTTCAGTTGAACTTCTTGAGTTATCCACACTATTGCTTGCAGTGTTGGCTTCATGTGAATGGTTTTATATGAAACCTAAAATGGTTTTGAGTGTTTTTTCTTAGATGAACTCTGCTATTGCTAGTGGTTGTTGATTATAAAAACAGGGCGGTGGAACACATGAAACCAGAGTTTAGCTTGGTAGTTCAAGAATTTAAGAGAACTCTGATTTCTTGTGTTTTGTAGGTGCAACAATCAAACCTGGAAGGCCTTCTACAGGGGCATGTGAAAATGGCTGCCGAGATCAAGAACCTGGACACAGACTTACAGATGCTAGTATATGAGAATTATAACAAGTTTATAAGTGCAACTGACACTATTAAAAGGTGAGGACATTTCTTCACAGTGATATCTCACTGCTCTTCCTCTTGTAGTGAGTTTGAGGTTCTAGTGATGCTCTATCGTTGTAATATTATATCTATTTTTTCCCGCAGGATGAAGACAAACATTGTTGGTATGGAGACAAACATGGAACAACTACTTGGAAAGGTTTGCATTGTAATATGCTGATGTTATTGATGTATTCTTTGGGACATACTTGAACCAACTAGCCTCCGTTTTTCTTTGCCAGATAACATCAGTGCAATCAAGAAGTGATACCGTGAACACATCTCTTTTCAACAAAAGGGAAAACATAGAGAAATTACACCGTACACGCAATCTCCTGCGGAAAGTTCAAGTAAATCCTGTTCTATTTGTGCTATTCGTCTCAAAGACTTAAGGATATATGACTAATCATTTATGTTGTTATTCTCAACAATGATTTATACAGAAAATTTAGACTATCCAGATCCCAGCAATTGCGATTTAGTTAAAAGCTAAAGTGGTTTCCATGGATACCCAAACCCTGCCCATGTTACGGTGTTCCAGTTAACCTACCTATCTTGTGGACTTTGTCCTATGTTTAGAATTGAATGTTACACTTGGCATAGAACCCCAAGCTAACTGTATAACTTACTTTGAGTTGTCTTCTGCGTGAAGAAAGCACAACAGAACACATGAGTTGTGCATGTTTTAGTTTATTTCATTTGGGAGTTGGCCTTAGGGTAGCTGCACCATTAGTATTAATATCGTTACATTACTCGTGTGTTTGTCTGGTACTCTGGTTGCCTTTTTTCCAGTATTTCATCCAAAATGGACCTTTCACAAGTTAACTGGAATCACGTTACCTTGTCATAGGAACCACCATGAGTTTTTGTGTTAGCTGAAGATGCCATGAAGATGCTTTGTTCTGGACTCTTTCATATTTTTGCTACTTGAGCTCTTTTATGTTTGCAGAAGATACGTAGAGATCAACAAACTTTTGATAATAGTTAATTTTCACTTTTTTTCTTGCAGTTCATATATGATTTGCCAACTCGGCTCAACAAATGTATTAAGGCAGAAGCATATGCAGACGCAGTCAAATTTTTTACTGGAGCAAAACCTATTTTTGAGGTTTAGTTTGAGCTATTTCTTCATCTAAGAAATTTCCTTGGCACTCTTTTAGCATTATCTTCATTTGTATTCTCTATGGTAGGCCTACGGTGATTCATCCTTTCAAGACTGTAAAAAGGCATCGGAGGAGGCTATGGAATTAGTTACACAACACCTTCAGGTAATTTTCTACGTTCTGGCTCAGATTTGTATGTAAGAGTTCAGGGTGTTTTCTCCTTGCCACAGGGCATAGAGTCTAATTCTTACTCTTTATATGTTAAATAATTGTGTTATCCAAATTGTGTCATCATGTTTACTACTATTACTCTTTACTTATTTCGAGTAAATTTGCAGGCAAAGTTGTACGCAGATTCTGAACCTATTGAAGCAAGAGCAGAAGCTGTCGTGCTTCTTAAACAACTTAATTTTCCTGTATGTATTTTTTCTATCTTTTCATTCTTTGCATGCCAGTTTTGGTTCCATGTAGCTTTCAGTTTGCCCTTCTTACGTACAAAACTTTATAATTTTGCTCCTCCTTCCACCTCTCCTCACTTGTCCACACTCCCAATTTGTAGGGTGAGTACTGGATGGTGAGAGAGGCGTATGTAGATTGCATTGAATACAAACACGTGTACCGTAGTCAGTGGTCACTACTTTGTTCACACTTGACACACAATTTGTTCCTACTAGTGTGCTGTCTTAATGATCACTATGTGACCCTCAGGCATGAACTTCTCTGATGTATGCAATAAAACTGCAAACAGCAAAAGCCTTGAACATACGCAAGATATTTAAGAGTGTGTGACACATAGAATGATAACTGGTTTGTGGTCATAATTTCTAGTGCTTATAGTACAATTTACACACGGAATAACCCTGTCAGGCCTGGTGAAATTTCAGAACTTTATAATTTTTTAGTCTGAACCTTCCCCTCTTGTATCTAGGCAGACGATGTGATTTATGTGGCACACAGGTAAATGTGACCTGTTTAGTGAATGGCCAAGCCATTCAATAAAACATTTCCCCTGATGCAAATGATGTTGGTTTGTCATGTTAACAATTGCCATCTTCTCTATTCATAACTCTTTCAAGATAGCATTTCAATCACTCAAACGAGGCTGTGTAAATACATTGAATCACTGTGTGTAGAACGTGCTAGGAACTATGTGTATGTTATGCCAGTCATGGCTTGACAGCGAATGGCTAAAAATAACATGATACAATTGCGTGACCTTTTTATCTATTCACAAAATATGCAAATATTACGCTGATATAAATGCATGTTACCATTTCCTCTGTGAGTCCCATCTTACTAATTTCTGTTTTATCTCTGGACAGGTGGACAACCTAAAATCAAACCTACTCGAGAAGCTCGAAGATTGCCTTCTAAATTTTCAGAACAAGCCCACAAATGTATATATGAGAAATATTATAACAAATAAACAACTTACAATTTATTTCGGCTGGAAATTCTGGCACCACTTTAGCTTGTGCTGCCTATGTTATGACTTCGGTGGTGCAGTAAATCATCTAATATCGTTTACACCATAAAATCTTGTCTATTTGTAGCACTCAGTTCAAAATCCTTTTTTCCAACTTATATATCATTAAATCATCTAATACTCTCTTATATATTTTATCTTAGGCTTCAATTGGTGATATTTCGAAGACATTCCGTGCTTATCTCATAATATTTCCTGACTCAGAAAGACGACTCATTGAACTTGCACATGCTTTGTTCACAAAGTAAGCCCCACATATTTTGTGAAAATTTACTATTGGACCATTAGCTATTTTACCAACATCTACAACACTAAATCATGATATATATTACATCAGATATTACATGATGTATTTGTTTGTTGTCCTAGATGTTGGTACATTTGTTTTATAAACTTTGGTCAAACTTTAGGAAGTGTGACTTAGGACAAAACTAGAATTGCTTACATTTTAAAACGGAGGGAGTAAATACAAACGGTTGGCTGGCAAAAAAAAGGGGATCACATTCCATGTTTTTAAAGAAAGGCCTCCACACTGATATATGCCCACAGAACTTCCAAGGTATAGCTTGAGATTATCACAATCTTTGATTTTGTCAAACCTCTTGTTTCTCCATTTCTTGAGATTATTGAAACAGCTTGAGGGTATGAGAGTTAATCATACTTCTAGTGATCAAGTTATATTATTGGTTTGGTTTGACTGCTCGCATAATATTTTTTGGAGGATTTTTTTAGGTAAGTATCGATAGTATGTAGCCATGTAGGAACCCAAATTCGTGTCCACAAGGACTTGAACCAAGGTGGTGGGATTGAACGTCCACTCCCCAACCAAGTAAGCTAGGCCTCTGCTGTCATAATATTGAACTACCAAGTACTCCCTCCGTTCCATAATATAAGATGTTTTAGGTGTTTCACATGCTGTCTAGATTCGCACTAAAATGAGTGGACATATACACTAAAACGTGTCTAGATACATATGTATACATGTGAATGTGGAAATGTCTAAAACATCTTATATTATGAAACGGAGGGAGTATAACACAAGAATGGACTGAAGTAATCTAAGCGGAGTTAAATATTTTCTTATCTCTTGGCAGCATGTCGCGTGTACATACGTTCGATTTTTAGTGAGCTGATACGTATTCTGTGCTGCACAATGCGAACTAAAATATTGCTTCAATCTGACCTGGTATCAGACAACTGAAACTTGCCTTTCAACGATGCTCCCCTTTTGGCTTTTGCCTTTTGTTTCCCTTACATTTATATTATTGGAAATTCAATCCATATACATTTGTCTTATATTGTGCCTTATTTTTCATGAAGCCGATATGAAACAGTAAGGGAGACTCTGAAGGAAAGAATACCATCAACAGATCTGTTGACAATGCTACGTAAGAGCTTTATCATTGTAGTACAATGATTAATGTGTTTCCATACATCAAGAATTATAGTATTAACCTCTATGGGCTCCTCTGTTTTTCTTGTTAAGACACATAGTTGTGTTCCTTCTAGATCTCTTAGTCATTTGTCATTATACGAGCTTACGAAGGGCATTGTGCACAAAATTCCGTACTTCCATGGTGATTGCTTCATAGGTTATGATGCTAAGTAATTTTTGATGTTTTTACCTAAGCATTTTATATTGATTTACTGTACTTTGCTGTGTGTAATGGGAGGATGACTGCAAAACAGTGGTGTTCAAAATTCAGGATCTACTTTGGCTAATTTTTGAAGAAAATATGCGAATTTGAATTGGTGTTGATATTCAACTCCGAATTTGAGAAAATTAATATGTTTCATATTGTCAGAGCCCTTAATGTCTGTGTATTTGTTATTATTGATTGTGTTGTTGGTGCTTTTACCTTTAGTGTCCATGTATAGTTTTGTACCTTCAATGGTTGTGCACATTAAGGTGATATTACTGTGGGTTTTCAAAGATCATTGCATTTCTTTTAATTTAATATTGCTGCAATTTGATGGTCATAGGAGGCTTATGGGAGGACGCAACTGCCATCGACGAAGTTATACCAGAGGCTGCGCTGCCAGCTTTTTCTTTGGAGGTTTGATCTGCGCCCTGTAACAGTTACATTAACGTTTCAAATTATAATATACCACTTATGACATGAATTATCCGTTCTGCCCCGTGTTTAACAAAATCTATACTACTATCTGATTTCACATTATGTCACTCAGTTAATTTCTTTTTCCTAAAATCAAGTAGAGTCTACATAGCTAAATATGCCTAGTTTTCTTCATTCTTTAGTGTTTTGTTGAGCCTTTCTGGTCGTTTCTTACTTCAGAATATTGGTTGATGCCTTGTTGCTTTTTTCTGGCTGGATTCTTGTTATCTGTCACCACTTACAACAAAAGGAATTGAGTGTTGCAACAAGGGACAGTGCTTGTGGAGGCAAAACATGTTTAACTGCTAATTCTGTCTGAAGATAGCATAGGAGTGCACAGACCCACCAATTGATGTTGTTAGGTTTAGCTGTGGCGAATGGGTTTAGCCTGCATTCGTAGTCCTAGTTACCCACAATCACTTATGATGGATTGGAAACAGAAGCTTGGCCAGTATGCACTGGTTTCCCTTCTCAGGTCTTTGTTGTTGGTAGTGTTCAGGACTGTTCAAGCACTGGCTGCTCGTGGTGGATCAGATATGAGATATTGTTCTTAACAACTCATGTGAATTAACAAATCTATTTGGTAGGATATATTAAATTTCTATTTTTCCCTCGTATGTTCTTATTCGGGGGATAAACTCAATTCCCTCCTGTAGTTGCTTATTTGGGACACCCATGTCTATTAATCTGTGTATATCTCGATGCTGATATAACATATAACCGTGTCTTCGCTGTGTAGACTACTCGAGACATTATTAAGCAACACATAGCAACTGCCTTTCTTCATCTTCAAACTGAGATATCAGGTTGGTCCCCTCCCACCTCAGTTTGTTTTCGTTTGCAATTTTGTGCAGAACCCTTTGGTTACAGTTCAGCTTTCATTTGACATTAACTTATTTTGTTATAGCTTGTAATAGCACAGATAGATTTAGAAATAATAAGTGTCTACTGGAAAAACTTACATCTATTGGGCATGTCTGAGCAGATGTACTGGTCAGAACACACTCAACATCAAACGAGAAGTTAGAAGAGTCACAGCTGCAAACTGCCATGGAAAAAAGCAAAATTAAAGTATCGCAAGGGTGCATAGATCTCCTGCAGGTATATGTTTGGAGGCATAAAAAAATCATGTTCCATTCATTTCCATTAAAAATATGTCGAATAATGTAAAATAGTTCTGTACAAGTATTAATTTGTTCATGCTCTTGTTAGAACATTCTTATACAGTTCTACTCTATTTGAATCTTCTCATTTGAGTGTGTTACTTTTAGGAATTCCATCATCTTCTAGATGGCGATACAGAGTTGCTAGTAAAGCTGAGAGACTTGATTATTGACTGGGTACAAGAAGGTTTTCAAGATTTCTTTCAAAAACTTGATGGGCATTTTCATCTACTTTCTGGGAGAGGCAAGAGTTTCTCTCAAGAGTCAAGTACTACGGACTCTGTGCAAATCGACAAGATTCCAACAGTGTTGGTGCTTATGCTTGCACAACTTTGTGTTTTCATAGAGCAGACAACAATTCCTAAAGTGACAGAGGTATATTTCTGCACTTGTTGACAGTCTAGTTTCTTGCATACTGCATACTGGACTCGAGTGAATGTGTGCTGAATGATTCTGAATTTTGTTATCTTTTTTAGGATTTGGCTGCTTCTTTCTCTGGAGGTGGCGCGCGCAGCTATGAATATGGACCACCTTTTGTACCTGGGGAGATATGTCGTCTGTATCGTTCATCCGGGGAGAAATTTTTGCACCATGTAGGCATACATTTCCGTACCTTCCTTTCCTTTCATTGTTTTATTTGAATTCTTGGTCGATATTGCTTTTTTCTGTATGGAGGTATGCTCTCTGTGTGCCATATTGTGAAACTATTCATGTTGAAAGAAAAAGGTTTATACGGGATCCAGTTCAACAACAAAAAAAGGTTTATACGGCTTGTCGGACTAGTGCTTTCTCTTACTATCTTGGATTGTTATCGTAGCGAAGTGACATGCGCTATTATCGAGAATTTCAGACCATTTTTTCAGCTCTGAAAGATGAAAGTAACTGCATGCAGAATGTTGATTGTGAAATTAGGTCGAAAATAGCATTGCTGGCATTAGATGATAAACTTAGAATAACCTTCTGTCATGAAAAACTGTCAGCCATAATACCGTTATTTGGTCTAGAATGTCGTACTCATCATTCTTAGTAACCATGGCATAGTTCATATGTGCTGGAACTATGTTGCATTTTGCGAGAGAGCATAGTTGGGAACATTAATGTTATTCAAGTTTTCGTTATTTGAGAGTGTATGCTTTTAGTTTCACTTTGGAAGTACATCTTTGTTTATCTGGCTATTGTTTTTTTCTGTGATCAGTACATAAATATGAAGACTCAGAAGATCTCGAAACTTCTTAATAAGCGATTTTCAACACCGGTCTGGGTAAAGGTTAGCTATTCTATTCAACATGAAATATTTTTAACCATTCAGTTATTTCTTGTTTTTGCTCAAGTTTATATTACTCCTGTGTGTATTTGACCAAAACAGCACAAGGAGCCGCGTGAAGTTAACATGTTTGTTGATCTACTTCTTCTAGAGGTTTGTTCATGAACTTATCCTATTGGATAGCTTGTTTCTGATGTTGACACACTTGTGAATCCAGAATTGAGCATGCATTATCAAGCAGTTTAGTTCTAGGAGTCTTGAAAACTGATGCTTACGCCCCGTGCTCACTACCGCATATTGGCTGCACCTGCTATTCAAAATCATGAGCTCATGCTGGAAGTTTTTTCCTGTAGTCTCTAATACAGTAATATCTGTTTGTCACCTTGCAGTTCAATGGTGTAGTATCTGAAGTCAAGCAGATCTTGCCTGGTTTAATTCGGCGACATCGGCATTCTGATAGCACTGGCAGCACCACTTCCTCTAGAAGCAATCCGATGCGAGAGGACATGTTGAACCGATCAAACACAAATCGTACTAGAAGTCAATTTCTAGAAAATCATCTAGCAAAATTATTCGAACAGAAAATGGAAATATTCACCAAAGTTGAATACACACAGGTGGAGATATCCTTCACTTTCCTGCTATATATTAATTCATGAAATTGCCTATATTCCTTTATGTTTTATGAAATCTCTAATACCTTAGGATGTTTTGCATCCCTTGTTGGTTAGAAATCTCTCTCCTTGCTAGTAACATATCGAGTTGATCCCATTGCTCATTCAGTTTGTTCAGTATTTGGATTAGGGCTCTATAATGTCCTTCCACCAGAGTTAGGGCTGAAATTAGTCACAGTGGCGATCTCATGTTAAGTTTTTACTTTTTAGTCGTGGACCAACAGTATCTTTTCGACTGTCTGGAATGATCACATGATAAAGATGAGTACATATGTCCTAAATAAATTTCATACCGATTACACTCTTCGAAATACATCTTGGCATAATTTACTCGACAAATATGCACATTTGAAAACGAAAAAACATCAAGAATATTCCATAGGAGTACAAAGGACTGTTTCCAAGAAATCCATCACAGTCCAAATGCAGCACAAGTCAGAGCGTGCATCTTCTGAAAGAGGCAATACAGCATCTTACTGATTGAATTTGCTGATGCTTGCTGTGGAAGAAATGCTTTATTTCAAATTTGTGATTAACTTGCTAGGTGATCATGTATAATTTCCTTTTAGTTACATGTACTGCATATATCCATTTTTGACAGTAATTTCTTGTGTAATGAGTAAATTTCAGGAGTCTGTAATTTCTGCCGTCCTCAAGCTTTGCCTGAAAAGTTTGCAAGAATATGTCCGGCTTCAGACTTTCAACAGAAGTGGATTTCAGCAGATTCAGTTGGATATGGAATTTCTAAAGAGCTCCCTTAAGGAGTATATTGATGATGAAGCAGCTATAAGCTTTTTACTTAAAGAGGTTAGATACTACTCCCTCCGTATCGAAATATAAGATGTTTTAGCATTTTTGGACCCAATCACACGTGGGTCCAAAAATGCTAAAACATCTTATATTTCGATACGGAGGGAGTACCTAACATTGTGTCACTGGTTTCTGGAAGGAACCAATCCAAACAAATTTGGTAGTTCTATTTTTGCATATCTGCACACATCACTTGTGAATAAGAGTTGGGATCTTTTGGGCGAAAAGAAACTGTTTCATATTTAGTCTGCTCTGGAAGACGTTTGGGCACTGATTATTTCCCCCTCCTCTGCAGGTGAACAATGCTGCGCACGAGAGATGTCTTGACCCGATACCTCTCGAGGCCCCAATATTAGATAAGCTCATAAATGCAAAACTAGCAAAAATTAAAGAGCAAGGCCCAAATGTATAGTAGCTATGTACACATCGTATCGCTTACCAGCATTCAGTTCCACTCATTTTAAAATTTTAATACACACTATTCAGAGCTATGTGCATATAGTTGTGGGCTTGTTGTAGCAGTGTCACAATTTGTAATCTGTAAATCTGAGGTAAAGATACTTGAACTGAATCAGCACTGCCTGAGAGATGTACAACTTTTTGAGCTCCCAGCGCCTCCCCTTGTACTCATTTTTCAAGGCATATTCGGCCCTTGTATTGTATTGAGCCCTGACTCTAGCTAGAGTTCAGGTGAATTGTTAACCTAAGGCCAGAAGGAGAACTGTGTTCTGGCATTTAGTTCTGAAGCTGTTGAATGCAGATAGATGTGATACTTTCAATTCCAGGCCACAGCTCGTGAAAAACTAAGAGGTAAAGTATTATCCTATGCCAACGAGTATGTTATGTTGTGAATTTGGTACTACACGTGAGCTTAATGCCATCTGCTTTTCCTTACTGACACGCCGATTACTGTGATCACCGAGGGCCATCACCTGAAGTTACTTTCCCTTCTTTATTTGAAAAGTAGAATCAGTATCTGGATTCAGACTTTATTTTTACGTGTCCTGGTTGTGATTACCTTTATCGACGTACATGTCTTGGAAAGAGAGAAGAAACTGCCAGTGTTCTGTGAAAATGCTTGATTACAACCTTTATATTTTGACTAGGAAACGTGCCCGTGCGTTGCAACGGGACACAAAAAATAAACTTAGAATTTACTTGGTTTGTCATTTCGTGGCACAAAACCAACGTCTTAGTCGTATTGGTAAAATATTTCGGTCGAGAGTAAAAAATATGCCCGTGTGTTGCCACGGGCAAAGAAGTAATCTTTTGAACGAAATACTGACGTGAACGAATTTTTGCCGTAAAATCGATTGACCAGCGTAACCTTGGCCAACGGAGTCAATTTTTTCTCTATATTGTCAACGCAGAGAGGTTTCTAAAAAAATTGTGTCTTTGTTTGCACTAACATTCCAATAGACTCTCCAATTTTGACCCTTCAAATTTCATCAATATGTATTTATTCACTTCTTATAACTGCCGAAAGATACAACATGAGTAAACTTTTCCAAAAGCATCCCCAACTATGTTGATTTCTTGTCAAGCTGTCCCTTTTCATTTTAAAAGAGTTACCTGATATTTCTTCCATATGCTATTTGCCACTGCATTTTCTTATACAGTTTCAATCAATTTTCAGATGCAATTATGATCCTAGTTTGTCATATTTTTCAGATTCAATCAGCAAAACATCTGGGCTGAACAGATAAAATTGACTGATTCAATCAACAAAGCATTCGGGCTTCATTTGTACAAATATTTTCCTGTACGCACATACAGTATCTAGATTGTGTTAGTAACAGTAGAGCAAACCATTACGGAACACGTTGGTAGCATAAAGTCATTCTTACCTTGGACAAGTAGGCTGCGCGTCATTATCCTTGCCGCTGGCCCCTGCCAATATGTGACCAATTGAAGCAAGTAGATGGTTCTTTCACTAAATGCAACACTCGGCATAAGGCAAGCAAGCCACAGAGACCAATTTAATGTAATCACGAATCAGGATAGGCAAGCTTGTAAACTGAGAGCTCCTTGTCTTTCATGCCAAACTGAATATGACAACGCCAAGAAGAAGAAGCTAGTACTTACAAAGTTTTAAATATGGGTCTCTCTAGCGCTCAATCGAATGAGAATTATCTTAATTCTCATTCACATGACGTCATCAATTTCAGTTGCAAGTCAAGTTCCAACTCATGATTATCACGAATCACGAAGCAAATCAAACGGTACGGAGCAGTTGCAAGTCCACTTGCAACTCAGGCGAATGAGAATTAACTTGGTTCTCATTCACATGACGTCATCAAATCTCAGTTGCATGTTGACTTGCAACTGATGTACGAATCACGAAGCAAATCAAATGGTCCGAATCAGTTGCAAATTCACTTGCAACTGATGACGTCATGCAATTGAGAACTAAGCTAATTCTCAATCGATTGAGAATTAGCAAAACCGTTTAAATATAGGGTCCGTCTACGTCTCAGTCGACTGAGACGGGAGCTATGTCTCAGTCATCTTCAACCTCACGACGCCTTCCTCTCCTCCGCGCCTTCCTCTCCTCCGCGCCGCCTTCCTCTCCTCCCACTGCCGCCTTCCTCTCCTCCGGCTGCGACGCCGCGCCTCGCTGCCGCTCGCCGCCGGCGTCCCCGCCTCCGGCGAGGAAGCTGCCTAATCCGAGCGGCGGTCACCGCGATATGGCCCCCCACCCGCACCTGTTAACCCTGCTCCTCGCCTCCGTCGCCTCCGCCGCGGCCAGCCGCGGCTGCGGCGGCTCCGGCTCGGCCAGTCTCATCGTCGCCGTCGGCCGCCGCGGCCAGCCGCGTCGCCCGCCCGCCGCCGTCTCGTCCGTCGAGGAAGGTGCTGCCGCTTTCCTCTCCTCCGGCTGCGACGCCGCGCCTCGCTGCCGCTCGCCGCCGGCGTCCCCGCCTCCGGCGAGGAAGCTGTCTAATCCGAGCGGCGGTCACCGCGATATGGCCCCCCACCCGCACCTGTTAACCCTGCTCCTCGCCTCCGTCGCCTCCGCCGCGGCCAGCCGCGGCTGCGGCGGCTCCGGCTCGGCCAGTCTCGTTGTCGCCGTCGGCCGCCGCGGCCAGCCGCGTCGCCCGCCCGCCGCCGTCTCGTCCGTCGAGGAAGGTGGGAGGAGGTGACCGTCGTGAGGTTGAAGATGACTGAGACATAGCTCCCGTCTCAGTCGACTGAGACGTAGCAAAAGCGTTAAATATAAGGATCTGTCATTGAAGAACAAACATGGATAATAACCTCTGGCCTCCGTTCAGTGCCAGGTGATGCCTCCGCTGTCGTCGGCTCGTCGCCACGCGCAGCCTAGTCCTCTTGATGTTTTGCCCCTTCATGCAGACGGCATTAAATTAACTGACCACTACTATAAACACAGGCAGAATAGTAATCGAATCTCTGGCTAGCTTAGCACGTACTCCCTCCGTTCGGATTTAATTGACACACATTTGGTTACACATAGATGTATCTAGACACCATACAAATATAGATACATCCATATTTGCACAAAACCAAGTCAATTAATTTGGAACGGAGGGAGTACATAGATCATACTTGGTCCGTAAAAACTTTGCCCGCATGGTCGAAGCACCGACTGCCAAAGGAATATCGCGGAGCTGCCCTCGTCCAGTACTCGCCATCGGCTCCTGAGACTGAGCTTCTCGATCATAACTTCACCTCGTGGATTTGCGCGCTTGCTTCTTTTGCAACCGTGGGGTAGCTGGAGTTATTCTCCGCCTAACCGGTGCCTGCCGGCTTGGCCACCGGCGGTCGAAACATACGAGCCGGCCAATTCGGACGACGTGCGCGACTCGCATGGACGCAAGGAACACGGCACCAGTTGTGGTTTCTAGGGGTGCTCGATCGATCGCTGCAGTAGTAGTGGTTTGCTGCCTTGGTTTGTCCATGGAACCATGGCTGCCTTTTTTTTTGTCTCGTGATGATCGGTAACGCCCGTGCACTCGGTGATAAATAAGCGTATATTGAGCAGAACCTATCGTGCAAGATGTATTGTTGGGCCCGACTTGTACACAGATCGGCGAAGGAAGCGCTGGAAAGGGAAACGGACGCGTTGCGAATTTGCGATCTATGAAGACGCCCACGCGATGGACGAAAGCGCATAGATAGACGGACGAACAAGAAACGTTCCGGTACATATGACTTATGGGTGGCAGTGGTGGGTAATTATTGCAAATTTTAGGGGTATTTTCAACGACATACCGCAAGAAGGCTAATGCCTTCATTATTAGGTATAGATAATGGATATTTAACTTGTAAACTGAACTGCCCAATTAAAGAAATTATCATTTCAGTTCCATGTAAACATAGCGACTTTGAGTGAAGATAAAGAATGATCTGTTTTCGTTCTTCCTTTCTTGGAAACATACCGAACACACCAAAACAGTTATTAATAAATACAACTCACACTACATCGACTCAGTATGAAGTCATAGGTTTCGGTTTAACTTTTTTGCTTCACATCTGTTATACATCAGCAATTCTCATTGTTCTCAGGAAAAAGTAGAGAGCAACAATCTGTCATGTGCCACGAAACACAAACAAGACACAGCCAATTACTGATTCACGACGTTTGAAGAAACGAAACACAGCCCCTAGAGTAGCTTCATAACTAGACACCCTAATTCTAGCAACCCTGAAGAACCACGCAAACAAAATGCACAGCAAGTGGTTAACAATAACAACAACGGGGAGGCAGCACTCCGGGACTAAGCACTTGGCATTGAAGTGCAGACAACAACGTACGCCAGGTACTGGAGGGCGTCTTGGAGCTTGCTGACGGCGCTGGTCTGGTCGGATTTCAGATGGCTGGATATGTACTTGGCTTTCTCCTGCACCGACTGATGTGGGACATCGTCCTGCTTGTCCGCGAGAGCGTTCTGTATAGCTGCCGCGTATGCTTCAGCAACATCTGAGATACCTGCAAATACAGCACAATGTTTTTTTCAATATTGAAGTTTCCACGCCCTACATCCAAGTGCAAGAGGGAAAATCAACGTTTTGATGTACCTGTAGCAAAACTTGTCGAGACCTTCTCAATATCCCCAGCGATGGATTGCGCTCTCCATCTGATGATTTCTGCTTTCAAAATGAGATCTTCAGGCCAATCGATTTTCACATCATCTCCATCTTCATCCTTCGATTTATCGGCAGCAGAAATAACTGATTTCCCAAGTACCAGGAGCTGAGAAACTGCAAGGCAGCACATCTCTGACAATCTCTGCAGGACGAAACTTTCTCAGACACATGATTATAGTTTCTTAGGAGCAAGAACATCATGTAACATGGACATACATGAACACCCTCTGAGTGAATGGTCTCTAGCCTATCCGTAGTCCGTTTGATGATATCACTCGGAGAAAGTCCACCCAAGGCAGTCGTGAACCTGCAAATGTGATTAGTGTAACCATGTAAGCTTTTTTATAGAAATAAATGCAACAGAATGAAGCTTAAATATTTGAAGATGCTCTTCAAGAGTAAAATCAGAATTAGCATACTGATGGACAGTGAAGAACATAGCAAACATATGTGTTGGCCTTCACCTCCATATAAATACATGATTTACCTAACCATGTTGTCAATATTGTCCTAGCTAGAACTAGTACATTTGCTTCAAATCTTATGCAATCCTCAATAATGATTTTTAAGTAATCGTCAACATGCTCAAGTATTAGGCTGCAATCGAACATGTGGATTACAACGCTAATAATCTTTGTTTAGTCTTGTTGGTTACTGACTTTTAGTAAGATAATCCCTAGTAGTTGCTTGCCAGGTCACACGGAATATGAGTATATGCAATGGATAATGGATGATGTGTAGTCTTCTCCATTGCTAATATGGGTCTTTATAAATGAACATTATCTCATTACTTGACAAAACAAGACAACAATATTAAAATTCTACTTCTGAATTTATACAGCGAACGAGTTATGCCTACCCGGCAGCCATTTTAGCAGCCTTGCTAACACTTGAGTCACATAACTTCTTCATTTCTGCATCACCATCAGTATCAGCTGCTTCAATCTTCTTCCCTTTGTCAGATTCTGGTCCATCTTCCTCAGTCTTGGCACTAAGAGTAAAAATCTGTTGTATTTCTTTAATCTTTCCATCATAATATGTTTTCTGATCAGCAACAAGCTTTGACTTTTTCCTATTAAAAAGCAGTGCATAGTGGCTTGACAATGCTTCCAGCTCCTAGTATGAAGAAGATTGCAGACATAAGAAACAAAAAGTGCCGAGACTGGTAATCAATCACATGAAAAGAACGCGAAAACACAAATCACACCTCTAACTGATCAGGTCCTCCATAAATGTAGAAGCATCTGTCAAATGAGACTTCTTCAAATGGCTCCTCTTCTGTTTGCTGATCACCTTCACCTGTACCTTTTTCAATTTCCATTCCAGTCTCTTCAATGATCAGCTCCATTGTCTCTTTACCAACACGCTCAAGCATTTCCATTCCTTTGGCTGTAAACGACTTCCCTGTCTGTGATTATTGAGGTTTAAATATCAAAATAATTTTCCATAAAGGTGTAGAACAGTAGAAGAAACATTATTATTAAATTCTAGGGTTTACCTCTAAAATGGTTGGTGCTATTACAGATGCTTTGGCAGGCAGTTCTCCTTGCTGAATGGTTTCGGCAAGACTCGAAGCAGAAGTTTCCAATCTAAGAAAGTAACACATGTTAGCATTGAGAACGAAACTACTGCCCATCACTAACAAAGAAATTTAACTTCATGATACCGCAAAGCCATTTATGTGCATAATCACTATATGAGGAAATTTGTAAAGAATTTTGATGATTTTGCTGAAAAGATTGAAAAAGTTTAATAGAAGGCTTAACCTGCCAACAGGCAAAGATCTATATACTCAATTACAACCAAACAAAGGGGAAGGAATAGTGTCCTAGTACCAGCTCCCTTTCATATATTTTTAAGTTAAAGCCAAGAAGAGTATAAACATAATGAGCATTCTGAATAAACAGTTAACTATACGTTATCGAGCAATCTAATCTTGCATGGAATTGATCATAGTCTGCTTCAAATATTTCATGTGTTGTAGTCTGTAGTTAAAGTTATTCTTGACATAAATATGCAACATCCTAAAGATAAACAAACAGTCACTCAGGGAATCAGATCAGAAAGAGAAATGAAAATCAAAAGTGGGGTATACTTCTGAACAATCAGTGAGCCACTCTTCCATGCACTCCCGAGCGCTTGCCACGTCCCGGTCGTGAAGCTCTCCACCGAGGTATCAAACACCTTAAGCCCCTGCAGAACCCACACGCAAATTAGAAACAACAGCATCATCACAACCTCAATCCATCGACCATAAGCACTGGCATTTGCCAAAATAAGCTGAGCGAGTGAGAGCGCGGCAAGGTGCTAGCCTGGCCCAGGAGGGAGTCCTCGCTAGCATTCTCCAGCTTATCCAGCGCCGACTTGCGGCGCTCGGCATCCTCCCCCTCCTCTGGTTCCTTCCCCTTCTCTTCCCCGCCTCCGGGTCTCGCCTCCTGCTCCGGCGGCAGCTGGATGTCGGCGATGGCGCTCTTGGCGACCTCCACCGCCTGCGCAGACGCACCACATCACATCAGAACCCTAACCGTCCCACCAACACAAAAAATGCAACACGAAGCGGAAATGGGGGCAGGTGCTCGCACACTGCGGGAGATCTCGGAGAACACGGAGAGGCCCCAGCCGCCCCACCCTCCGCCGGTCTGCTCGGCTTGCTGGCTCTTCTCGGCCTCCGCGGCGGTCGCCGCCGGCGATTCGTCGGACATGGCGCTTGGCGTGGAGGTTACTGCTTCTCTCTGGCCGGATCTCACACTGCAACCACCGGTGCGTTGGAGTGGGACTTGACTCCTCCAGCGCGCGTGGCGTGACCCGACCGGGAGCGTGCCGTGCACGTGAGGCCCGACACGTTACGGCCCACGGCCTCATACTGGGCCAGGCCCACGAGCCTTTCTCTACTCCAAAACCCTCGAGAAACCCCAGGCCCGGCCCGACCAACCAATCCTGTCGCTTTGCCGCAGGAGAGGGGAGAGAGTTCCGCCAAGAGAATGGAAACGGCGGAGGAGCAAGCACCGGCGCTGGCCGCCGCTGATTGCGAGGCTGCGGCGAAGGAGAACGTGATGGAGGAGGATGCTCCTACGACGGAGGAGAACGTGGCGGAGCAGGATGCTGCCGAGGCGCTGGCGGCGGAAGCGTATTCGTGGCCTCAGCTCCGCTTCGATCTCCCGCCGCGCCGCCTCTACCACTTCGCCGACCAGTTCCGCTCCCCTTGCTCCTCCGCCGGCAACTTCCTCAAGGGCGTGAAGTGGTCGCCCGACGGCTCCTGCTTCCTCACCAGCTCCGACGACAACTCGCTCCGCATGTTCTACCTGTACGCCCCCCTCCCTCTCATGTTCCCGTACTTTCTTATGCCCTCTAGAGTCTCGAGGCAATCAACTAAAGCTAGCCACCTTGTTCCTTCCTCGGTTAGGCCTGAGGACGCGTACAATACTGCGGCGGAGCACACTGCAGAGGCCGCCATCGGAGGCGGAGGTGCGTGTGCAATGGCTGCCTGTTTTTAGTTACTTCTTACTGTGTTTTGAATTTCGAATTTTTACTGCAGATTCCTATGGCGCAAGTCTCCAGGTGAACGAGGGTGAGCCTGTGTACGACTTCTGCTGGTACCCCTACATGTCCGCGTCTGGTGAGTGAATTGCTTCCTTTGTCATGTCAGATGGTTTTTAAACTGTACATCTCTGCTGAATGCAGGGTTCTATGTTGTTTTGCAGATCCAGCCACCTGTGTATTTGCAAGCACCAGTCGTGATCATCCGATACACCTCTGGGATGCCACCACCGGCGAGGTAGAATGAGTTGCTTATGCTTGTTGTGTTTGGTGTATGGATAATGAAATTTCCATGTCTGATGATTCGTTGTGGCAACTGCAGCTTCGATGCACTTACAGAGCATATGACGCCATGGATGAGATAACAGCTGCGCTTTCGATATCATTCAATTCTACAGGATCAAAGTATGTGCAATGGACTCAATCCTCTGACCTGCGTTTATATTGAATATGAAATGCTGAAATTGTAATGGCCATGCAAGTATCCAGCTTTGACTGTGTTACTCAATGTTGGTACGATGTTCTGTAGGCTCTTTGCTGGATACAACAAAGCAATTAGAGTGTTTGATGTTCATCGGCCTGGTAGAGATTTCGAGCAATACTCTTTGCTTAAAGGGGGTGACGGGCCAACTGGTAAGTGCAAGTTCCACTGATGTACTTAGTTGTTCTTATGCTTCAAAACAGCATCTGAATTCAGTTGGAGTTGCAAGTTTGAAACAGAGAAATGCGCTAATGTTGACTTCATCTGCGTATAACTTTGTTTGTATGTTTATGGCTTTTCCAAGAAAGGAAGAAAAAAGGCAACTTCTTTCTGTGACATGACTCAAAAGCTAATGTTCATGACTTATTAACTTTAGCTATTATTTTTTGTATGGTGAAATTATGAGTAATAGCGCCAATTCGTTACTACAACACTGATGACTGAAAACTCAAGGCGGTATTTATTTTAAATATTTGCACCATCAAACTCCAAAGTAACTTTGTGCCAGGACCTTGTTGTACCTCTCATATGATATTTCTATAGAACTATGCGTTGAAACTTTGGAACCAATGTCACTATTAAACGCCGGGCTATAAAATTTTGGTTAGAACTTAGGACCAATGGTTTAAACATTAAAGCATGTTTCATGCACGAATACATATGACAGAGATCATGATGGGTTCTTCTCAGATAACCTTTTGACCTATATTGATGTAAATGCTTTATTCAATCTTAAATGCGTTTGAGTTAATTTTTCCTACAGGTATAGTATCTTCAATCTCGTTCTCTCCTCAGAATGGGATGCTTGCAGTTGGCTCGTATAGCCAGACAACAGCTGTTTATGCAGAGAGTAACATGGAGCCATTGTATGTCTTACATGGCCAGCTTGGGGGTGTTACACAGGTTAGTGAAGCTACCATGCTCGCTTAGCTCTTGCTGTATAGATGGCAGATAACAATGATGAAAATCGCAGGTGCTTTTTTCGAAAGATGGAAATTATATATATACTGGAGGGCGGAAGGTGATTAAAACTCCCCTTTTTTTCAACAAATGATCTTGTTGGCATATCTCAAGGTTCATTACATATCTTGGGACCATACTACTAACCTGATCCTGATTTTTTTGTTAGGATCCATACATATTATGTTGGGATATTCGAAACACTGTGGACATTGTTTACAAGTAAGTATTTAAACGCATCTTCTACTTCCAGAAATCAACATATTGATTAGAACAAGTATGATTAATGTCTTACTTTTGTCAAACTCTACCAATTTCTGTTTTCCGTGGAATCCCTTCATTAGGTTGTACAGATCGTGTGATACTACCAATCAGCGAGTACAGTTTGATATTGAGCCATGTGGCAAGCATCTTGCTACTGGTGGGCAGGTAGGCTTCGCTTGCTTCCATTCACCCTAGTTCTTATTTCGAACCATTGAACCTTTGAAACATGATTTTTGTGTTCTGGTAGGATGGCATGGTCCATGTTTATGACCTTCAAGGTGGCCAATGGGTGACGGGCTTCCAAGCAGCTGCTGGTATATATTTCTAAATTTCTGTTTATGAAGACATTTACATAGCATATATGTAATTCCTTTGTGGTACAGCCTATGTGATCTTTATCTACTTGATCTTAGATACTGTCAACGGTTTCTCCTTTCATCCATATCTTCCTCTTGCTACAACATCGTCTGGGCACAGAAGATTTGGCATGGAAGATGAATCTGAAGAGGAGTCGAGCCTGTCAGGTGTGTGAATGTCTTATACCCAGGCAGACTTTTTAAATTCGAAATATGTTTGTGCTGCTTGAATGACAGATTCTATACACTTCTTTTCTTACTTTTTTTGCACACTTAGGAGATGAGAACTGTTGCTCTGTCTGGAAGTTTTCTTGCTCGCAAGAAGCTTGAAAGCTCATCAAACCCTGAGCAGTGGAGGGTGAAGTGAAGATTTTGGACTACATATGTAGATGGTGTAATGGATTGGGCTAGCTGGTGATCGGAGTGTAGCGAGTCTGGATGAACACAAATTATTGCCTTGCAATAGTTCAGCAGGCCATGGATGCAGAGACCACTAAAACGATGCACTAAAGATCATAGTGTACCGACGAGTTATTAGAGAATGTAAAGATGTCCTGTTCTGGGCTGAGAAATTGCCTTGCTAGGTAACAAACTAACGAATTGTGCTGGCAACAGAGCTAATTTTGTTCAAGAGATGTATCGATAAGATTTTGCCTGTATAAACACCTTGTATTTTGGTCGACTAGGCCCTGATGCAATCCGAAGTCTTCTTACCTATGTCAGCCATCCTGCATCCGCATGTTTTCGCTGGGAGACACGTCATATCCCCACTTAGGATCTTGTGCATGCATTTTGGATTTTATTTTTAAGCTCACAGCTGTAGTACTTGTAATTTGATACATGTGATTGTGTTTAGGGGAATGCTGAGTCTCAACCGGCTGATACAGGGGAGTATCGCTTGGCTGCCCAGCTGTATGATTGGAACGTCCGTTCAATGCAACCCCTATCCGCCGAAAGCAACATCTTTATCTGTGTATGCAACATTTGCTCGCAACATTTTTTCTGGTGGTCTCTAACATTTTGAGAAAACTGCGGTGTGTCTAGTCTTTGAACGTGTAATCTGCTTAGCTTTTCTGTATGAAATTAATGTGCCTTTTTTATTGCCATCTGTAAGCATCGGATTTGATTTTCATTTCACATTAATGTCCAAAGTGCTTTCTGTCACTTAATTGAAATCTGCTATGAAGCTTGGTTTCCACTACAAATTCTGATTATATTCTCCACAAGCAGATGCATCACTAATTGGATGCCTGAATGGTGGTTCCATGCATTTTTTTCCCGGAAGAAACTTATAAATGTGAGTCACTACGAGGCACTAATGGCTATGTACTGCTCATCGTTAGCAGGGAGGTTTCCTATGATCTTCCTGCAAGTTAAGTTGAGCCTGTGTCATTTGTATTCTCAAAATTGGCAAGGTAAGAAAATTCCTGGACACTCGAGCAGCAATAATCTGCCCCCGCTTACAGTAAATGAGCATTACTAAGTTGCTTGATTCAAAGTTGCCAGTGTCACTAAATCTCGAGCATTGAGGGCGTACTGAATTACAGTAGGGATCCTTTGTTATGATTAATGATTTACGCATGCATCCCTAACTTTGGAAGTTCATATCTTGGTACGCTTTTATATGGCAATGCACTGTTAGCGTTGCAGTCTGTTCAGTAGTCACTCGAGAGTTGTGAGCTGTGTTTTCAAGAAAGCAGAGTAACAACCCTATAATTCGTACCATTGTCCAACTTTATTATTAATAATAATCTTATAATTTGTACCATTTGTCTAACTTTACTGTTGTTGAACTACACTGGATTTTTTATGGCCCAAAGAGTTGAGGCGCAATTTGGCTCTGCTGCTCAACTCAATGGCAGGGTCTCAGTGGGTCGGAACAAAAAGAGGGATCAGAACCATCGCGTCCGACGCCAAGCCCCCCTCCCACGGCTCAAAGGATTCGCTCACCCGAAAAACCATCGACACCAAGACAGATTACAAGGCAGTTGCGGGCACCGGTGAGGAGGAACCGCAAACGCAGAAGAAGCAGGGTTGCTTAGCCTGAGCCTTCTACATACTCCAGAACAGTTGACCTGGAGTTTCAGCAACTGAGCCCACCACACCCAGCAGGGACCCGCTGCTGCATAAGTACAGGGCCAAAGACCAAAGCGTCTACTGAAAGTGAGCTTCACAGACGAACCATCCTTTTCATCACAGATCGCATATACTCCCTCCGTTCCTAAATATAAGAGGTTTTAGCTTTTGTCCACATGCACATGTATCTAGATGTATGTGGACATGTTTTAATGTGTATGTACACTCATTTGAGTTTGTACCTAGCCAAACATGTGATCTAGATAAAACATCTTATATTGTGAAACGGAGTAAGTCCCAGTAAAACACAGCAAGGCCGGATTCCAACACCATACAACTATCAGCCCAAAGAAACTCCATTAGGCCTCGTTTGGTGGGCGGGGGTGGGCCGGTATTGAAGGGGATTTTCCCCTAGGGGCTCAAAACCCCCAAAAATACCGGGCTGTCCGTTTGGTGCACCGGGGTGGGGTTGGGCCAGCCCAGCCAAATCACCCCTTTCCACTTGCTTCCACGCGGTTTAGAAGCCTCGAAGCCGACCTCGCGGATCGACCGGGGACGAGGCGACGGAAGGCGAGCGACGCGCCGCCTCCTCCTCCTTCCCCACGACAGGCTCCGTCTCCTACTCCTTCCGTCGCCAGCGCCGCCGTCGTCATTAGACCTGGATTTCTCACCGGTACAACTCCTCATCCCCTCCCCTTCCCCTCTCCTCTCTCCGATTTTGCCAAGGCCGGCTGCATCTCCGATCCGCAGCCGCCGGCCGTCTCCGGTCTTCCCGCCGGCGACCGCGCACCACCGGCACCTCTCTCTCTCTCTCTCTCTCTCTCTCGTCCATGACCTAGCTTTTGGCCTGGACCGGGGCATGTTCTTTGTGGGGCAAAGGATTGGACAGCCTCGTTTCTTGCATCATCCGTACTTAGTTGAAATCCTCAGCGACTAGTTGCTGAACTACTCGAGTGAGCACAGATTCCGTTCATTCGTTTGGTTTAATTTGTTCCTGCTCCTGTACATATTTAGTAAGTGAGTGATACACTATAGGTAGCCATATACTCACAGATATAGGTGGATCTTCTTGGTTTTGCAACGGAGGAGTACTTTGTGCCATTCGTTCTGTAGCCGTCAGTATATTTGTAGTTCAAAGTTCATACATACTCATACAATGATTGATCATGAACTATCAGTAGACTGTGTACACTGCAGTACACAGTTACCTTTGCGTACACTGCAGTAACTTGCAGTATCTGCGTTGAAGGAAACACTATTGTAACTTGCAAGAAAATTAAAGATACTGAAACCTCCGTTTCAGTTTTACGGTGCATTAGTTTAACATGGTGTCAAGTAGTGTATCTCGTTTTTAAGCATAAGAAAAATCACCAGGCAACATTTAGAACTTGGTTTCCTTGACAGATTGCCACTAGTGTACGACCCGCCGCCGTCGTGGATCCAGTTTGCACGCCTAATTTCGGTATGCTTGCCTTTATTGTCTATACTACTTGTTGCTCCTGTAATCTGTGCTTGTTGCTCTGCCCCTCTGTAGCATGATTTATGTACCAACGTCTAGAACAAATTCTCATGTGTTCTCCAACTTCTATATAGGCTATGTGGTATCTGCAATGCATTAAACCTTAATCTCATGAATCATGATCAGTTTGTTCCTGGTGGTTCTCGACGTTTTTTATTGTAGCTAATTCATTCTGTTAACGTTTCAACTCACTTGTGTAATTGGAGGTTACAGGGAAATACTTCTTGTATGCCCTGTTTTTACTAGCCCCTGATGGAGACACTCCCCTGTTCTTACTTGTGTAATATTTGAGTCACGATATCTGTTCTCCTGAAATTTTGGCAAGACCAGACAAGTGCTAGGTTTTTATACCTGTACATTGTTATATCTGAACCTTCATAGAAACTTTTAAATATTACAAGTCTCAAAAGTTAGAATGTTACACCAGCATATCATCTTAGCAGTAGGTAGACAAGTAATTGCTTTTTTACATTCACATCATCCATTCATTCCTAGTTCATAGTTGTCAATAAATATACAGCAGCAGATCAATGGGATGAGTAGTACTTCAAACTGAGAAACATATGGCTGGGGCTTATGAACTTGTTACAGTTATACTATTTGTCTTCTTGTATGCTTTAATTGAGTGAAACTTGTACTAACTGTGATTTGAATGTTTTGGTGCCACGAACAGGCTTCATTTGCTGCAATTGTCGTGTTGCTTGGTGCCACAAAAGGAGTTCAGATAGTTGTACATCCGATGATTGCTAGGTGCCACAAAAGGAGTTCTGGTAGTTGTACATCCGATGATTGCTTGGTGCCAGAGAAGGAGTTCAGGTGGTTGAACCTGTGATTGTCATGAACAGTCTTGAAATGCTGCTGTAAAAATTATGTGGAAAGAATTTGGATTCTGGGAATTGTTGGATGTTGATTTTAAAACGAAGTTGCAGAAGTGCCACTGTAAAAATTGAATATTTAAGAATCTCTGTTGATCTGCTTTACATACTGCTTTAAAATATGATATTAATTTGTATACTAAACCCTGCCTACCAAATGACATTTTCGGACAAGGGGATTGCAGGGATTAGGCTGGAAGAGGTTTTGAGGGGATTGGGTGAGTGGAGGGGTTTCACCCAATCCTGTTGGGATTATCCCCACTAATCCCCTCAAAACCTCTAGCACCAAACAAGGCCTTATCTATGTTACTGTCCATGGCAGCAGAGCTAGCCCACATGACTGTTCAGAAGGACAATAAAAATATACTGGGGCTAGCAGTGTTCATACTTGAAATCAATAAATTGATGCCACAATTTTCCTTCAACCACTTATGAACAGTAACATAGGTCACTTGAAATCTGTTATATTCCACTTGTCCAATAAAAGAATTATAATACTTGATTCAGTTTACGATCTGTACTTCATAAAATAATATTGCTATTATATTGCACCTTTTTATCGCATAGGATGCGACAATACGTGTTTAGTCAGGGTGGTGAATCAGTAATCATGCTCCTTAGGAGATCTCCATGATTCCGTCGAGGTGATAATAGTCCGACCTCAAGCCTTTAGTAGAGAAGGAAAGATGGCAGAAAAAAGGCGCAGTTGACACCAAATCAGGAGGACATTGCTCATAGCAGGAAGACTCAAAATGTTGTTAACAGAGACAAAAAAAGAGAGAATCCAACAAGGAATAGCAAGAGAATGCTGCAGTAAAGGCTTCAGCTAGGATGAAAACACACAATGAGCACATGACATTGTGAAAGACTACGGTTGCATCTTACAGAAAGAAGACGAAAGAGCCAAAGCACAGTTGAGGAGATGGCAAGAAAGAGGAATAGCCGAATGTAAAAGTAAACTGTCATCAAGGAAGCAAAACAAAAAGTAACCAGGAGTCCAAGTCAGACACAAAAATAGTGAAAATGAGCCTTCTTCGACAATGCAGCTTCAAATTGTGATACTAAACTGATGAACACCAAGGGGTGCAGTGAAGAGCTAAGTGGGATTAAAAAGGAGTACGACATAGCTTTGTTCTTCAGATGAAATGAGCAGGACTACACTGCACGAGGTTTACTTCACTGCTCGACCATCCCCACATTTTTGGAAGAGAGTTTCCAGAATGGTATTGCCAATCTTTCCATCTTATTGCTTCAGTGGATTGAACATATCTATGCAGTTGTAAGACCTGCTTGACAATTAGTTTCATGATTTGCCTCAAGAAAACTTTCATTCTGTATTTTTGTTTCGGCTTGATTAATGAAAGTAGTCAGCATGCTGCAGTTAAACTGTTGAAGTGATGCGCAGATATTTTTCTAGAAACTCTAGAACAAAGCTGAGAATGATCAAACAAGCCAGGAGCTACTTATTTGGACGTATGGAAGTTATCACATCATTCCTCAAAGAAAGTACACAGATGAATTGTAAATCCTAAAAGTACACAAATGAATTGTAAATCCTAAAGCATACACCGTGTTGATTTATTCTAACCGGCAATACATTCATAACACCATAGCAAAACATCAGTTCATAAGAGATAGAGAGTAAGAAAGAATCTTGTTGCACACCAAAGAAGAAGGCCACGGCATGATGTAGGGATAGGACCCCTCGATTTCGTCTTCGTACAGAGAAAAGATCTTTTTCAGCTCCGCTGTTTCCAGGCAGAATGAGAAGAACCAGCAAAGAGGAACAGTGTTGGGTTCATCAGTGGCCATCAAGTGCAAGTGCAGGAAGCCCCGATGAACTGACACCAGCTTGAGCACAGCGATATCATCCAATACAATTTCCTTGTCCAGCATCCATTTCTCGACACGGTCACCACCGGCTCTCCGGACCCAGGACAGCAACCATGGCCCTGTGATCCACTGCACAAACCATGCAGACCTCCTCATCCTTGGTCTCGCCAACCACAAAAGGTTTCTGCCCGGCTGTGAACGGCGGCCGCTCCATCGAAGAGAAGTGCATCGTGGCGGTGTCGAGCACAATCATGTAGTCGTTTCTTGTCCAGTAGATGCGGCCATTCACCATCTTACCGGTCCTCGGAGGGAGGCAGTGCTCGTCGTCGGCAGGATGGTCCTTGTTGATCGTCGCAGCCTCCGCCCATGGTAAAACCTGCCACCCCCCCGTGTCCGACGAGAAGACGACAGCACGCACCTGCAAGCCGTCCTCGTGGACGCAGACGAGACGGAAGGATTCTTCGGGGGAGGACAGGACATAGAGCTCGCGGACAGGCAGGGGCGGCAAGGGGATCCGATGCAGCACTCCGGTGAGCGGTTTGTAGGCGGCATACATCCTGTTTTGCCAGTTGTGGAGGAGGAGGTAGCCGTCACGGCAGCCGCAGCCGCTGAATCTCCAGGAACCTTGGTCGTCGGGGATCCGGGTGAGGAAGAAATCGGAGCCGCTGAGGACGGCCGCGTGGTCCCGGTCGGCGCGGCCGCGGAGCGGGGCGAAGGAAGGGATGCCCCCGTCGCGGTTCCTGATGAAGAGGCCGACGAGGGGCGGCGGGTGGAGCGCGCGGAACCTGGGGCGGAAGGTGGGCGACGAGCGGACGGCGTGGAGGAAGGTGCGGCAGGCGAAGGCGGCGCGGACGAGGGCCGGGAGGGAGGGGAGGCGGACCAAGATCTCGAGGAGGAGGTCGTCGCCGATGGTGAATATGGTGGTGGTGGTGGTGGTGGGTGCGGGTGGGGGAGATTCCGCCGGCGGCGGCGGCGGCAGTTGGGATGCCATTGCCATGGCTCGAGAAGATCCCAACGGATTCGCCCGATGCTAGACTTCTTTTTTTTACGGCAAAGAGGAAGAGTGATGCACTCACTGGCGGGCCGTATTGTGGGCCCTCACGGCAAAGAGGAAGAAGGATACCGTCACGGCAAGGAATGGGCCCAAAGAAATATTTTTTCTCTTGTTTTTGCACAATTTCTCTTTCCTGATATTTACGCACACCATATACCTACTTTTAATTTTATTTTCCTTATAATACTTGTTAGTAACTTGCTTTTTCTAAGAAAATTATTTCCTAAGGATCAATTTACGTACTATATGTAACATGCAGAAAGTTGATGGTTTAGATGATTCTTCTCTTACATGAAAATTGTTCCATTTCTCGTTAAGGGGTACATCTGGTGCTTGGTGGTACTGGTTCGCTCGTCCTGAAAACAATTAAAGCTCGTCTGGTAGCCATTATTTCGAGTCAGAATTATGAAATTCATTTGAGATTCCATGTTAAACCTGTTTGGCTTGCATGACATTGGACATGTCATTTCATTTGAAATTCTAGCAAATGTCTATTATATGTTATTCCAATTCCTATCTCTAACCTTGTCATTTCACTTTCCAAAGCCATCATTTCATTTCTATCAAATAAAATGAAATGATGGGTGCCAAACGAGCTCTTAGCGAGCTAAATTTTCTCTCTCCGTCACTACTTCGCCGCCCTGTCCAGTGTGTAAGAGCATCTCTATCAGATCCCGGAAAACAATCTAACCCGTAAAATAACTGTTTTTTTACGGGTTCGGACGGAAAACACGACTCGAGCAGATACCATAAAACTACCCGGCCATTAATTTTTTTACGGGAAATTGAAAACGTCCCGCCGAAATCCTTACATACGCGGGTTTCGCGTCAAATTTTTCAGTTTACTTTATAAGTCATTTCCGTTTGGCGGAAGGAACATTTCAGCCCGCGCCGAAACCCTTCCCCGGCGCCGCCAGCACGCTCCCGCGTAGTCCGGCCTCCCGCCGCCACCCGCCGCCGCAATGGGTTTCGTTTACTGATGGCGTGGAATAACACGTTCGCTGGGAGACCCCAGGTGTAAGGTGTGAAGCAATATAGCAGCAAGTTTTCCCTTGATTACAAAACCAAGAGGAGTGGAGTGGAGCAGTGGCCTTGGGGCGAGCACTCTTTGAGCCTGACACATGGTGAAGAATAAGCTTCTGATCAAAGGCCATGTCATGGCGGTCACGGTAGGCAGTGTACTGCTCCTTGCGAATGTCAACACCCATGCAAAGGATCGTCCGCTGAAACCAATTCAGCTTCTTAATCTCAGGGGCAATAGAGGGTGCAGCAGGGTTCAAGCGCCTAGTGCTACCACTTCGGCGAGCATCGGTCATAAAGGAATCAGTGCTAATAGGAGTTGACTGCATCTTCTTGAGATAGAACCCCTTTGCCTTGTGATCCACACAGCCCGTAGTCAAGTCATAGTCCTTCATTCTGTCCTTGATAAGCAGCATAATATAAGGACCATAAGGAATTGAGTAACGAGAAACCATGGCATCATGCATCTCATGAAAGATATAGTCCATCACATCCACTGTAAAATCCTCGTGGGGTCTTCACTTTGAAAGCAGTCATGAGCATGAAGAAGGAGATCCACTAGACAACCACGGATAGCATTCTTGTTTCCACCACTTGGGTCAATGTTCTCACGAAAGATGCGCACGAGAAGATCATAGAGTTGGAGGAGGCCCTTGATCTCACCAATGACACCACGGGGACCATAGAGATCAGCCATCAAGTTCTTGATAGGCCTTCCCGGGGAGTGAAGACGACGACCCACTGCACGACCTTCTCCCTTGAACTTATAGCCGAGGACCCTAGCGAAATCATAGAAGGTTGCCTCACAATAGACAGCCCCGGTCATCCACTTCATAGTGAGAGCATCATCACCTTTCATAACTAGATAGACGAAGATGGAAAGCAAAGATAAGTACACACAAGTTCATGTCTGGAATACTAAATACATTAGAGAAGGAACCCTTAGTCGATACTACTTAGGCCTAAAAGAATCTGATTGAGTTTGTGCAGAGGTTGCAGAAACTACAGACCCCGGATATTCTGGTCCTGAAAGGGCCGGATATTCCGGGGGGGGGGATATTCCGGCCAACGAAGGGGCGGATATTCCGGCCTCTCGGGAAAAAATCCAGAAATCTGATTCATCTAAGTTTAAAAGTAGATCGAACAAAAAGGTACCAAAACTAATGTATCTAGATGACAGGGGAAGCAACTAGCACCATCTACTCCAAGTATTAGCACAAAATAACTCCACATCAAGAGAGGATGAAGAACACCCTAGATTTGAAAGTGAGACAGTTACCCTTATCCATTTGAGGAACCACTTGGAGGAGAAGATGCCCGGAGAGATGGAGAAACAGATCCGGAGGGGCCCCGGACAATCCGGTGGTCCAGCTCGACTCCGGTGAGGCAAGGCGGCAGCAGGCGGCAGTTTTTGAGGTGGTGATGCATGTAAAATGCATACATGAACTTTGCATTATATTACTTATATTTCAATCATATTTGCATCATATAAGGGTTATATCATTGTTTTATATTGATTTTGGGAATATTTCACAGTTTCCCTATTTTTCTGGAATTAACCCTGCACTGGCAGAAAACCCTATTTTCTATATTTTGATGTTTCAGGGACCCAAACGACGTCCAAATGACCTAATATTTTGCGGGGATCATTTTTTGGAAGGAACAAAGCGTAGGAGCGAAGGAAGCGAAAAAATGGAAACCCGAGGGCCAAAAGAGGTGGGCCCACGCGGCCAGATTCCTTGGCCGCGTGGGACCCCCTATCCTGGGCCTCGAGCCTCCGATGCCGTCGATCTTCGTCCCCGTGCCTTCGTCTTGACCTAAAAACGACTATAAAAATAGTCCCCCGACGGCTTTCGGAAGGGAGCGCCGCAGAAACACAAAACCACGAAACAGAAGACCTGGAGCTGCAGATTGGAGGGGGAAAACTCCGGCGGGGCGCTGCCGGGGTGGTCTCCATCTTCTCCAACATCTCCACCATCATCACCATGATGAAGGGGGAGTAGTCCACCCCCTGGACTTTGGGTTTGTGGTGGTAACTTGATCTAATCTCTCTATGTATGATCATTGTTGAAGTCCATATGATGTGCCTTGCATAAGTATGGATCTATCTATGTAATTCCTATGGTGGATATTGTGGTATGAGATGATATTTGTTATGCATTTACCGTTGTGTTGGATCTTTTATGACTTGTCATACTTTGGAGATATTCTATGATGCATGTGATGGTTCGATTTATGCATAATGCCTTGTTTATCCATGTCATGAGGTGATTGACACCACCAAGTGTAGATAGATGAGAGAGATGTGGTCATGCACACGAAATATGAATCATTGCACTAGTGTTTAGAATATTGTCCATTATGAAGTATGATGTATGTAGGTACGGGATGGCCGATGTGACAACGGCATATGTATTGAGTGACACAATACAGCCCAACATCCTTTATCTGGGGGTAAAAAGGAAGAAGTATGATGTGGGAGTGACAACAAACCACGCTAGCCTTACGAGGGTGACCTAGCAACACAAATGATTATTTTCTTTCAACTATGTGTTTTAGGACATGTAGCCGTCATAGAAGTTTACCATTAAAGCATGACAATTGTGTGTACTTTTTATCTATAACATGATAATCACCATAGATGGGAGAGAGGATTGAGTGAACCCATGAACCCATGTCCATTGTTCCTATAAGAGAAAACCTTTGTCTTGTCCTCTTGCATTGAAGAGGATTGGGACACTTTTACATTCTTGTTTTGTTACATTAAACTTCCATCCATTAAATCAACCATCTTGTTCTTTAAACTTGTTTAGTGCATAATCAACTAAAACTTGTGACACTTTAGTTGTAGGGAATAGATAACTTTTCCTTCTTGCTCCTGCGGATCGATACCCTACTTCCACATTGAGAGGTGCTACAGTGATCCCCTGCTCTTGGGGGTTATCAAGTACTTT